>ML675616.1:13853044-14073714 GCA_007922155.1 Mesoclemmys tuberculata | reverse complement strand
GTTCCATCCTCAGCGTATAGCGGCCCCACTTCTTCTTTCTTTGTTCTTTGCTAGCCAATATAATACTAAAATTAGTAGATACCATTTATAATGCCATACCTTCTAGGTCCAATATAATCCTTTAAGAACTAGAACAAATAGCCACTGGCCACTAAAGATGTGTCTGTATGGCAAGCAAACAAACCAACCAACCCACCCACCCACCCACCCACCCATACACACACAAAATAACTGCGGCTGAGAGTCTCAGAGCCTGGGTCTACAGCCTTGTGATGTCAGGGCTAGTGCTACAGTGCTAAAAATATCTGTGTAGATGTTCCAGCTCAGGCTGGATAACAGGACCTGAAGTCAGGTGAGTGAGGGTGGGCTAAGAGAGGAAATATACCTAAAGGTATGTCTACGTTGCACTGTAAGCCCGGATTGTCACTCAGGTTTTAGCTCAAGTCCGCCCCCCCTTTCCACCCACACACAAATTTGTCTGACTTGGGTCAACAAGCACCCCTCGGGTCCAGTGAGGGGGGTGGGTCAGAGCCAGACTTCTGCTGTGACTTGTGTCCAAGCCCTGCCATTTGGCAGTGTGGATGTAGGGTCAAGCCAGATACCCAAGTCAGATAATGCGTCCATACTGGATGATGCAGACTAACAGGACTGTGAGTCCTGGCACCAGCAACTGTAAACCCAGGTTTACAATGCAATGTTCATGCTCAAGCACAGAGTTGGAAACAGAATCCACAGGCATGGGTCCCCCACACCTGGGTTTATTGTGCGGTGTAAACACAGCCTTACGGTCATGGATAGACACTTTACAGTAGATGAGGAATGAGGTTTGATCTGGAAAAGAGGACCAGTTACCTCAGTCTGTAGCAAAGTAGAAGAAAATTTCTTTAAGGTATTGTTTCAATGGTACCTCACACCACTCAGCTTAAACTATAATAGAGAGATGAAATGGGGATAAATGTTGGAGAAATTGTCGTGAAAGAGGAGATTTTAAGTATATATTGTGGACATGTGTAGTCAGAGTTTTGAGATGCAACCTGTAGCTAAATATCACAAATTATTAGTGATCTATTACTAAATGATCACTTGGTAATCGTCCTGGGGCTTCCAAGGGAAACGCTCACACAAGAGGAAATGAAAAAATCATCTTTCATCTGCTGGTAGCTGCTTGGCTACTGAGAGCCTCTAGCTGGAAAAACAAATATTGCCCTGCCGTAAAGGAATGGTTCAAAAAATATGGAAGGTTGTAGTTATGGAAAAATTAATACGCCACTTACATGCCAACAAAACTGACAGAAGACAAATAGAGACTTGCAAATTTGGTTACCTTTTATTTGATGCTCAGACAAATGTTCGTCTGCAGACAACCAGCACACCTGTCCAATTTTTTTGGAAGATCATTTTATAGACACGCTTGATTTGTTAAATGTGTAAGTTGAGATTTCACTTAATTTAATAAAATCACTAGAAATGGTGTACGGTAGGTGTTCTAAGGATGCACCTTGTCCAACAGACAGCTCTGATGACTATACATCTGTATACTGTCTCTTTAAACAAAAAGATTACCAGTGTAATGATGGTATTGTTTCTGCTATTTACATGGCAAGGATTTGTAAACCTCGTCCTAATTAAATATAGCAAAAAAAAAAGCATCAGCATTAAGAGTGTGAGGCTCAGAAAAAGTAAGTTTTGCTGACACCCACTCAGAACAGAGCCTGTTTTTGCCCAGAGGCTACCAACTAAACTGGCAAGAACTAGTCTCAAGGTTGAATTAAAAACTGATGAAACACCTAACACCCAATTAGTCCTAGTTATTTTTGGCAAAGAAGTTACATGTATAGAGTCCCTAAGCACATATGCTATGTGTTAGCAGCACCTAGTGGCCAATAGGAATTTTTGCATCCCTTTATGTCTCCATTATTTACCGTTTGGAAAAGGTCATAAGCCTCTTCGTACATTCTAAAACTTCTCAAACATATCAGAGAACTAGTGTGCATAAGTAAATATACACAACACGTAACAAACTTATATGAAGATATCAAGAATAGAGAACAGGGAGAATGTTTTAGTCACCAGGAGGACAAGCTTGCCTTTACCGATAAGTTGTACAGAAAAATAATGTGTTCATCCCTATAGTCCTTTCTGATAAGTAATGACAGCCCCGTAACATTTTATGCTGCATCCTTCCAGCCTCCAGGAAGCAGCCTAGCAGGCAGCCTCTTCCCTGCTTTATAGTCTTCAAAGATGATCATCTCAAGCTATTTCTCATTTATTACTGTAACACCAGACAGTTCTAGTCCCAAAGTATAAAGGACCAGAGACAACAGATGCTTTTTTTTTTTTTTTTTTAAAAGACAGGGAAACAAAAGATCAGCACTGGTCAGAAACAGAAACAGTGGTCACAGCAAACCAGCTGCTCAATCATTGGTATTTCCCTTCAGTCTGGTTGTGGATTGGCCTAGCATACTCACTCCCCTCTACTTCAAGGTGTGGCCTGAAGGTTCCTCACTTCAGAGCTGGGCAAGTGGTTTTGCTCTTCCCCCACCCATTACTACCTGCCAGTGGGCAGAAATACTGCTAGAATGGCTTCTCTTGTGGTATATTGGCACCTACAGTGCTAACTAGAGCCCATCCTTAGAACTAGAAGTGAACAGTAAATTTAGTCAAAAATTTCAGAATCCCAAAAGGCCTGGAGTCCCCCACCCCCCAATTCTCTGAAGAAGATCCAGATCTCATTTCATATGCACTTGGGGTTGGTCTTCTAGCCATGATTTGTTTTATGAATACTGTGATTCCTTATCATTGCAGGCACTTAGCCTGTCCGATGGCACCATAGTCTGGCTATTTATTAAAAAGCCAAGAGAGACACGGTCACACTGATTATGCCGCTGTGAGCAAGGCTGATATTATTAAAACTACAATAGCATCGCAAAGCTATAACCAAAATGCAACTCCTCCCAAATTTAAATGTGGATCGTTTTATTCAAGATCAAATGAGGCTGAGGAAATCAGAATGGGCAGCAAAGAATTGTAATCTATAAATAGAAACAGGAGCAGTTGTGTCTGAAACTCCTGGGAAAATGAGAACAATGAACTTTAACTCCATCTGAGCTGCAGGCGCTCAGCAACGCACACTCAGACTGCTTGTGTTTGGTCAGCCTGAAAGTTTTGGCCTCACAGCCTCCGCCTCCTTATCTATAAACTGGGGACAATAGTAACCTATGTGTCAGAAAACACCTGGAACGTGTAGGTCATGAGTTACCACTCTTACTCCAGTTTGATGGAGTTTCTGGCTCATTGTTATGTCAAGTGCTCACTGGAGGATTTAAAATTTTTATTGAAGAGAATGTTTCAAAAAGAGCAGGTACGAAGTCTAAACGAAAGAGCATTAAACATCCAGGCAGAAGGGACAGGTTATTAGTGAGTACAGAGATGGAAGGGGGTCGGGAAGTGGTGTCCTGGATGGGGTGTAGTAGTAGGTTTTACGGTAAACAGAGCATAACAGTAATTAGGGAACGTCATATATTACAAGGGTCACATGGGGTGCGGTGAAGGGGAAGCAGATAGGTCCATAATAGTGAAATGTCCCTCATTGAGTCAGTGGGGTGGTGTGAGTAGATGGTAAGTCAATAAGTTCCGCATGGAGGTGCTCCGGCTTACGCCTCACGGTACTGCCTGTGTCCAGTGATGTGTTCGACTTAGTTGTCTCGGGACCACCGGATGGTGTCAGACACCATGAGGCACTGCATCAGGCGGGCGTTGTGCCAGCCGATGCCGCAGGCCCACAGCACACACCCTTGTTGCGGGGGTCCCAAGTGCCCAGGGCTCCGAAGATTAGGGTGTGGACCTGGACCTCGTAGCTCCTTGCTCTCAGGATGTCAGCTAGGGGGGCATACTTCTCCTTCTGTGTCCGGGCCGCATGAAAGGCCAGGGTCTTGTTTTCAAATAGGACCATAACGTCTACCATGACGACCTTCTTCCGGTCCTCGTCAGTAATGACAACATCGGGCCTCAGTGGGCTGACGGTTCCGGGGATGGTGGAGTTCACAGCGACCGTGCCCAGCCGGGCTGGGGTGGCTGTCACCAGCCAGTCCTGGACCACGTTGTGCCACAGCTGCCAGGCTCTGGAGTGGGGCTTGCAGCTGCAGAGGACGTGGGGCAGGGTTTTGTTCGCATACCCACACTTCCTGCAGCACTTGTCCTGGTTCCTGTGGCTGATGGCCCTGTTCAGCGGGAGGCACTTGAGCTGGGCCCGGTGGATGAATCGCCAGTCCTCGGAGCACATGTAGCTGCCCCCAGCAAGGAAATGGTTGCTGGCATCCCACTTGCTGGTCATCTGAAAGGCCTTTCCCTAGTCAGGCTTCTTTTTCAGGGCCTCTACGTACAGCGCGTGGACAGCGGCTTTCAGCAACCTCTCCAGCATGCCCCAGGTGCGGGAGGGGGACATGATGGTGTGGTCAGGGGCGCTGATCTGCAGCACCGGGACCGATAGCTCCTGGTGCTCCTTGCACCACATCCAGCAGCAGACAATGCATTTGCCCAGGTGCTAGGTGGCAAGCGTGGGTCCAGAGCAAGGCGATGTCGCCCCTGTCCCGGGTGAATTAGCCATCTAGGGAGCCGCTGAGGTAGGTGGTGATGTCCTGGCTGGAGGGGATCCTGCTGATCTGCCTTTAGATGACCTCGCCGAACGCGTTCTCCACAACGTTCTTCACAGTGGCGTCCGGGCAGGTCAGCAGGCGGAGGACCTGGGTGATGACTGCGATGTTGCAGGGGTCACCCATGCAGGGGACATTGGCACCTCCCTGCCAGTGGGAAATGTAGGTCAGCTTGTTGCTGGCCCTCTGGGGTAGGAACAGCCTCCTCTTCAAGAGCTACCTGATGGCGCTGTCAGCCTAGTTGCGGGGCACCTTCGCCACGGCCGACCCCTGCAGGGTGAACGAGATGCGGTGGATCAGGAAGGTGTTGAGGGCGGCGATCTTTTGCCAGGGTGCCAGTCGGGAGGCTTGGTGGCATCCTGCAGAATCTCCTTGATGGTGTCCTGGGGGGGTCTTCCAGATGCGCAAGCCTGTCGGCGTGCCCAGGTGCTGGTATGCCTGGCCTTCCTCGATGGAGGTCATGGTGTTCTCCTTGGATGCGGAAAGGGGTCGCCTGGACCGAATCCCTCTTGTGGCAGTCGACGTGGAGGAACGCGCATTTCTGGTCATTGAAGCACAACCCCATCCAGTCGGTCACTCAGCTGGTGGCATCGAGCATTCCCCGGAGGTGCTTGGGGGTCGTCTGCGATCAGGCCCAGGTCATCCGCATAGGCTAGCATGTTGATTTCCTCCTCGTGGAGCTCGAACCCTCTCAGGTCCTGGGCAACGGCTCGGATGAGTGGCTTCATGGCAAGGTTGAAGCTGATGGGGCTGAGGGGACATCCTGCTTCATCCCGCTCCAGATCAGGATCTCCGTGGTCTCCCCCTTGGTTGAGCGGATGGTGGTGACGCTCCCATTGTACAGCTCCTGGAGCAGCTGGAGGAAGTCTCTGGAGGAATTCGGGATGCCCAGTGTGGAGAAGATGTGCTAGTGGGGCATGGATCTGAAGGCATTGGCCAGGTCCAGCCAAGCCATGACGCACTGCCAATATGACCGTCTGGCCATTTGGAGGAGGAAGTTGTGCTCATAGCAGCCTTCGCACAACATGAAGCCCTTCTGGATGGAGTCAACGGTTCCCTGGCCAGAGCCCAGTCCATGATCCGGCCGCTAGGCAGCCAGTGTACAATTTGTATATGGTGGAGCAGAGGGAGATGGGTCTCCAGTTGCTGGGGTCATCTCTCTCTCCCTTCTTGTGCATCAGCACCATCATGTCCTTTTTCAGGATGTGGGGGTCTGGTGGAGCTGCTTGCATCGGTTGAAGAGGGCCAAGAGCTACAGGTAGCCGGGGTTCCATTTCTTTAGTACGCCGTAGCAGATGCTGTCCTTCCCTGGTGCTATGTTTTTTGTCCTGGTGAGCCTGGCCGTCACCTCTTGGGGGGTGACGTCGGCCTCCAGGTCCCCCGTCTCGCTGACCTTGGGTAGCGGATGGAGACACGCCGGGCGCTCGGTAGTGTTCGCATCCACGTGGTTGAACATGTTTGTGAAGGCTACCAGTCTCTCAGGGGCGATTGTGCAGTAGGGCGAGGGACTGTCAAGGATTTCTGACAGTCTTGGCGCGGTTCACCTGGAACAGCTTCTGGATCCTGGAGGCTGCGGCCAGGTCATAGCGGCGAGCTGAGTTCCTCCTTCCGGGGTCTCTCCTCTTTGCTCCCACCCTGTCCTTCAACAATAAGGTCAGGACACTTTGGCAATGCACATGGAGAAGCTGGTATTGCAGCCCCCTGTGTAGTACCTGCTGTGTGGTTAAAGTGACGCTGCAGATCTACCGCCTTCCAATAGCATTACATTCACTGTAGAGGGGAGATCGATCCCTAAAAGCTATTCTTTGTATTACAGTGGAGCTTAGGACCCTCCTCAAGGATCATGATCGGAGCCTCAGCCTGTTAGACAAGTAAAGACAGTTTCTACCCCGAAGAGCTCACAACCTACGTCAGGCAGCATACAGTAGTACAATGAAAGAAACAAGATGGGGGTGAGGCGGGAAGATGAAGTAACAAAAGAGTTTAGCAAAAATCAGCCTCACCCTTGCCCAATGAAGGTCTAACAATAGACTGGCCCAGGCCATGAGGCTAAACTAACATTACATGCATTTGTTTTAGATTGGCACTTCCGTACAAACAGGAGTCTTAATCACTTGAGAGTTACAAAAAATCTAAATAAATATATAGCTGACAGTGGATCTCTAGTTTCTGTATATTCAGAGAGGCCGATCATCCTAGTTCAGACCTCTGCTGATATAAATGTGCAGAGCTCTGTGGACGTCCAGCATCACAGTATTTCAACAACTTTTAAGATAATATTTTACTCTTCCTGTTTTCAAAAGTACTTACTCATGTAGAAGAGACAGAGGAACCCAGTTGGTAAATCTAAGTCAGTGAGTGGATTTAATTCTTACCTTCCAGCTCTCCAGATCCTTAGCTGGTATAAACTGAAATCAATGGAGTTATGCCAAATTACACCAGCTGAGGATCTGACCCTCAATATGTGAGCTGATGCAACATCAGTTTCTCCCCTGCCCTCCTGAATTTGGTCCAGATTCTGCATTAGTTTGAGTTCTCTATTCCAGTTAGGAATTTCCCCCCATTTCACTTCAAATGGCTGATCATGGCAAGGTTCTAAGAGAGTCATGATCACATGACTTTGGAACTAAGAAGGACTGCAGCCGCTGCAAACCTGGCCCAATGTGCATGAACAGTTTGGCTGAGTTTTAGGTGTCGTTTTCATATCCCAGAACAAAATCTCCTCTTCACGAAACACTGCGTTCAGACCCAATCCTGAATCCTACAATGGCCAGGCAGAGGACTTCCAGTCATGATTAGTGCTATCGAGATCCAACCGTGAATGTTTGCAAGATTTGGCTTTAGGCTCCTACCCAGCAAACTGCCTGCACCCCACATAACCTCAAGGTCTACAAGAATATACCTGAGCAGAGCAGCATGCAGCAGCAAGGCTTGAATTAGCTGTTCAGCTTCTAGAAATATCCATATTAGAGCTGCCTGTCTTGCGTCTTTCTCCCTGTAGGTTTGAGCTTCAACTCTGCCTAAATTTCAGCAGAATATCTTGCTGGCTGCCTTCGTGACCCTTCCCCCCCCCCGCCAAAGCAGTTCAGCTTGTAAGCACTGGGGAATCTTTTGTGCTGCTTCTTCACCATGCTTTTCTTAGAATTGTTCTGGCTGTCCTCTCCCGTTTAGTGTCTCCGAATGAAACGGTGACATCTGGCATTTCTTTTATTAATCCTCCGTTGTAATTCATTTTTAATTATATCAGCATATCACTGTTCCGGTACCTGCACAGAAACGTACTGAAGTGACAGAGTTGTTTGTCTATTTGCGAGACAGCTTGTCTCTTGCCTTGCCGGAGCTATTTCCTTAGAGAAGCATTGCTTAAATTATGGGTCTGGAAAAGGAAACAAAGCAGGATTTGTACAATCGATGTGTCACCGCAATAATGTGATGATTACAGCGTGAAGAGAAATTCAGATTTTCTCAACTCTGACTAACACTTTCCACTTATATAAAACTTCCAACCAAGGATGTTCAAGTCACTTTACAAACTTTAATCAGTGAACGCGTACCTGCACCTTTGTCAGGTTACAGATAAGGAAACTGAGGCACATGACTCATCCAGGGCCAAACATAGAATCAATGCCTGCGCCAGAAACACAGTGGTTCTCGATCTGATGCTTATCTGCCTCTTCCTCCCTCACTCCCAATAGTATCTTTAATGCACTTACCCTCAAAACACTCATGTGAGGTAGGGAAGTACTATATTCCCCTTTTATAGCTAGGGAAAGTGAGACAGTGAAACTAAGTTACTTGTCTGAGGTCACACAGGGACTCTATGGAAGAACTGGGAATAATATCGGTCTCTCTCATGTCCCAGGCTAGCACCTCAAGCATTGGACCAAACCACTCAGTAGTATGCAGCCAGAAGGCAGAGACAGCAGTCCATCATAACCTCCGGACAACTCTGTCTACGCATCTGTATTTGATTCAGCTAAGCTATTTTCCCTAAAATACATTCCCTTGAAGCGAGTTGAGGAAGACAAATATCCCAGTGCTTGGCATTTAAGTGA
Source organism: Mesoclemmys tuberculata (assembly GCA_007922155.1). Lineage (NCBI taxonomy): Eukaryota > Metazoa > Chordata > Testudines > Chelidae > Mesoclemmys > Mesoclemmys tuberculata. The sequence continues at coordinate 14,065,007 of ML675616.1, read as the reverse complement.
GACATCTCTACAATCAGAGAATCATAGACGATTAGGGTTGGAAGGGAACCCAGGAGGTATCTAATCCACCCCTCAGCTCAAAGCAGGACCAACACCAACTAAATCATCCTAGCCAGGGCTTTATCATGCCATACCTTAAAAACCTTTAAGGATGGAGATTCCACTACCTCCCTAGGTAACCCATTCCAGTGCTTCACCACCCTCCTAGTGAAAACTTTTTTCTGATCCAACCAGGACCTACCCCATTGCAACTTGAGACCACTGCTGCTAGTTCTCTCATCTACTACCACTGAGAACAGCCTAGCTCCATCCTCCCTGGAACCCCATTTCAGGTAGTTAAAAACTGCTATCAAATCCCCCCTCATTCTTCTCTTCTGCAGACTAAACAGGACTAGTTCTTTCAACCTCTCCTCCTAAGTCACGTGCTCCAGCCCCCTAATAATTTTTGTTGCCCTCTGCCGGACTCTCTCCAATTTGTTCACATTCTTCTTATAGCGGGGGAGCCAAAACTGGACACAATATCCAAATGTGGCCTCCCAGTGCTGAATAGAGGGGAATAATCACTTCTACTTCTCTCGATCTGCTGGCAAAGCTCCTACTAATGCAGACCAATGTGCAGTTAGCACACTGTTGACTCATAATCAGCTTCTTGTCCACTGTAATTCCCAGGCCCTTTTCTGCAGAACTGCTGCCTAACCAGTTGGTCCCCACTCTGTATCAGTGCAATATAAAATCTAGGGAAAGGTTAACTTCATCCTTAGCTGAGATTCCAGCTCTTGTGGGAATTCTCCAAGTCCTCAGTCCTGCCTCCATTATCTCAGGAATGATGGTGCTTTATCTGTGAAAATTACATTAAATTCAGCAGCAGAGGAAGATAAATGTTGGTCCTGTCCAGGCAAACTGCAAAGATGACAGTTCTTGATCAAGACCCATAATTGTTCAGTCATTTATTTCTGGCAAAGAGTTTTATTTTATTTTTCCCTTTTTGGAATAATACTCCCTCACCCCCCTTCAAGAAAAGAAGTCCTTGGGCCATGGAATGCTGGAAGCAGCCAAAATTAAAACCTTAGGGTTTCCAGGTGTCGACCATAGCAGGCATGGTAGGATGTTAAGAGGAACATGTCTTCAGCAAAGAGTGAAAGTCCATGTCTCTTCTAAGCAATCCATGGATTTAGCCCTTAATGGGGCAAGCACATCTGGCATGAATTTCGTTAGTTGAAAAAGACAGCTTCCCTCAAGGGATGGCTCACTAACTCTTTGGGTTCATGGAAAGTGAGTGGACCTTTGCCTTAGCACAGACTACGCACACTGATATTCCTGATTACAGCTGACTGGTATACGGGAGATTGAAGCTGGATGAGTTTGGCTTCATCCAAAATAAATTAGACTTTAGCATAATTTCCCCAAACAGAATCTTAAGCTTCCCTTCCATGCCTGTGAACATATATGAAGGCTGTGTAGACAGGGCCCTGAAAAGGAAAAACCATAAGGGGGTAAAATAAAGAGTGCTCCATGCCCCTTGGGCTGCCATTCCCCTACTCCAATGTCCTGAAGCTTTTATGGACTCTTCATTGACCAGCTTTCTGATCAGCCACTTCGCCACAGAAGAATAAAAGCCCCAAAACTTGCCATAACTTTTCGCCAACAGATCAGGGTTCCAATCAGCCTTAATTCATAAATGAAAGTAGTTGATTCTCAACTTAAATACAAAGAGTTCACTGAACCATCACACAGCTGGGTAGAATGTGGCCTGATTAGGATAGTAGGGTTGCTAATGTTACAGAGAGGATCACTCTGTATTGGCCAAATTGCAAGATGCACTTTGCACCATGTTTGGTTACACTTTTGCTTGTCTCACACTATTGATTTGGTATTGGAATCTCATGTCAACAATTGCCTCACCACCGCCACCACCCAAAGCCAAGATATGGGGTCAAATGGATATGCAGTCTGAAAATACTCTGCCATGGTGGTTACAAAGTTGCCTGTAGGTGTAAGAATAGCTGTCCATGGTACTAGCATGATCCACATATCATGATTTGTAAAATTCTATCAAATATTAATGTAGACATTTCAAGTTTAGCATCTGTTTCCATTTTTATGCATAAGACTGTTGTATGCCCATATATAGGAAGGGCAAGGTTTAAAGAAAAATAAAAGTTAGTTTATTGGAGTGTTAGATTCATGGGGTGGAGCCACAAGAGGATTTGAGATAAGAGGACCATATCCTTAGCTAGTCGGAAGAATGCATTCTCCCACTGAAGTCAATGAAACTACAGTGATCCACACCAAATGAGGATTGTGCCCTTAGGTTTGAAATTCAGTGTGAGTGGTCGCATAGAACTCACATAGCAAAGTTAACAGAGTGTTTGGGAACTTTCGCTTTCAGCAAAATGAAATTATTTTTCTTTTTACAATTCTTGAAAATTGTTTGATTTTGCCAAAAACAGCCTGAAAAATTATGGAGTTCAGTTGCCAAAATCCTTCTCTTATAAATAATGAAAACCAAAATATTTTTTGAAACAATTTTGGGTGGAAAGCTGTGCTTGACAAAACTGTACATTTAAAAACAGACACCAGCATTCAACCCTTGCTATTCAGTGTGCCTCAGTGTTTGCAGGACAGGCGCTCAAGGCAACTGGCTTCTTTTCAGCTCTCTGAGTCCATCTCCCTGTTCTACTGTGGGCAAGATGCAAACTTCGTGCTGCTCTAAAATAGATACAATATTACTTACCTGCCTCAAAAGGGATACTGGGAGGAATACTGTTTTCTAAGTATTTCAATAACCTTCTATGAAAGATGGTAGATGTCAGCACTGTTACTATTACTCTAACAGCCACATTTCTAAGGTGCTTTTCAAACTACTCTCACAGCTATCTTGTTAGGTAAGTAAGTAGACTTTGCAGACAGAGAAATGGAGGGATACACATCAACCTATTTGCCCCAGGTGACACAGCAAGTCAGAGATGGAAAAAAAGAGGCCAAATTCTGATCTTAGGTGCATCAGCGTAAATCTGGAATAATTCCATTGAAGACAACAGTATAAAAGAGATCATGACCCAACCTACGGATTAAGACCCAGGAGCCTTAGTTCCCAGGCTAGATATTCTGCTGCTGTGATTCACACTGATTCTTGAATAGAGATATTACATTATGGAAGGAGAGGTACCAAAATACGTATCAATCTTGTGGGACTGGGCCCATACTTTCTGGTATTGCCATTGCATCTGCCTATTTTCCCAAAAGTCTGTGGGAACACAGTGCTCGGTGGCTAGTCATTGTGCAGCTAAGCAATTGTGGAAGCACTTGAGAAACAGAGGTATGCAGCCTAAACACTGGAAAAAGAGATTCCCTGTCAAGGAGGGATTACTTATTGTTCTGTTTAAGCTCTCTTTCCAAAGTTAGACCCGTAGCCAAGCACAATAGTAATATACGGCTACAGAATGGGGTGTCACTTGGCAGGTCAAAAACACCATTTGAATTGGTACCGCGTAGAAACAGCCTTTCCGAGCCTGTCATTCAGTCCCCAAAATGCTTAGACTTAGCTGCTTAGCCTCTTAGGAAATGATGGTCTCTGTAAAAACCTTATAGAAATGGGTCAGATCCTCAATATGGGGGGGGGAGAAATCAGATTGGCTTCATCAGTCACTGAAGAGCAGTGTTGTGTCCATTTACAAAAACTGAGGATGTAGCCTAATATGTTTTCTTATATCATTCTCTTCTATAATTTTGGTGCTGTGCTTTGTACAGGGATACCTGATTTGGTTCAGATTCAGTAAGAACTATGGACTTAATTCTCTACTGACCCAATTCCATCATTACTTTGGAGATACAGAAGAAAAAAATAATTATCCCTACCTATGGGACTGAGCCACTAAGTTAGGATCCAGAACCAGCTCCAAGTTGTTGCAAAGTTACAGGAGGGTTGCTCGTGAGTTTTTCATCTGGATCACCATGGAGACAGGAGGAGATTCCAGCTTTTGACATTCATTTTTGAAAAGTGGAATGTTTCCATGAGTAAAGAAAAGCTGATCATAAAAAGACTGCATTTACAGCCACGGAGATGTAAGGGCTTTCTGGATCTGCACCTAATGAAATCTTATTGCAGATTCACTTAGCCCCTGCTCATTAAAAAAGTGATAGAAAGTCAGTGCTGACGGTGGCTTATGGAGCACTATAAGAAATAGTGGAGTGCAGTGCTGGACAAGGTGGAAATTGATTTTAGCAACAATGGAAATGTTTTAGTTGTGATGCTGATAAGATCTCCCTTCTCCAGCTTTCCCATTCTCAGATTGCCTTTAGACTACAAAATATGGAAGAGAGACAGGAGCACACTGATATATCTTTATTTTGTGTTACAGAGCTGGGAAGTTATTTGACTCCTTTGTCTGTTTTAGTCCTGTTTATACACCCTTTGTGATAACTATTCATGTTGCTCTGGTAAGCAACAGCAAGCTGCAATTTCTTAAACTACAAGCCACTGACCTGTAGTCATTAACCCTCTCTATTGTAGCTTCTTCTTCCCATGATTACAGGCCTCATGTTTATCTTCATTTAAAGGCATCTGCCATTTTCTCAACATTGATAACAGATTCCCAAGTGGCAGTGGAGCCAGACTATCCAACCACCTAACTATCCTCTACCATCAGTCAGCACCCTGTGTACTCTAACCTGTCCTTAGCCTCCATAATGAAGATTAGTAAATTGTCACCATTACCCCAATCCATTGAAGTACAGGTATAGTATTAAGTTCAGTGAGTCTCCATAATGGCACTGGGGTCTGCCTACATGCAGAATAAGAACCTAACTAAAATGCTTTTATGGTCAATAGCATTTGTTATTAATGCTTTGCCTTGATGCCTTTAACAAAAAACTCGGTTAGAGTGCTGGTGTACCGAGACCACAGCCTGTCATGCTGACAAATATTTTCTCATTGTTTCCTTGTACTTCCCCAGTCTATCTGTATCCATCTGTTTGATGAATTGTAAGCTCATTGGGGCAGGGACTGATGTTTTGTTCTGCATTTGTACAGCACCTAGTACAATGGGGTCCTGGTCCTTAACTGGAGCTCCAAGGTGCTACAATAATAGAAATGAAGTAATTTGCATACCCGTTTTTAGATCCAAAGAAAAACTACCACTCTGTCTCTCAACAGTATAGAAGGAAGAGGAGGAGATTATATCCTTCCCCCTCCTCCTTGGAATGGTCAGAGAAAAAGCTTAGAAGAGTCAGGAAATTTAGAATGATACCACCATAGAATCACAGGGCTTATCCTGCTCTGCCCAAACACTGCAGCATTAAACTAAGACCTCTATTTGATGCCTCTATTCAAAGAATCCAGTACTAGCCACAATGAAACTGGGTTGCAGATATTATGGCAACTTTAACTCCGAATTTTGTCCCTCGTGCTATTTTAACAGTTTCTCGATATTGTCTTCTATTTTTTTCCCCTGGGATGTTGGATTTCTATCCTTTAGCCTCCCATATCAAGTAATGTGGGAATGTATTTCAAGCCCATAACAGTTATCAATATCAATGAATCATCACTAATTGAAATACCACTGAAGTGAATCTCCTTAAATAAGAAGTGCTCAGAGACTTGACATTTTAGTAGTTTTATATCCCTCTCCCGCCCACTAATTTCATCAGCAATGGCCACGAGTCAATGACCAAACCATCTTCCTTTCCAGATGTTATCCTGCAGCTCTTCACGATAACTGTAAAATAAATGCTCTTCAGAGCCATGATCCAAAGCCCATTATAATCAACTGCAGCCTTTGCACTCAGTTAAATAGTGGCTGGCTCCAGGATCATCGGGCGTCTTTATTCACGACAAAGGGCAGATGTACAAGTCAGTCTAGTAGCTTCATCTTCTAGGCTTCTATTTTACTAAAATGTATCAGAGGCTAGGAAAAGTATCTACAGTTTTGTGTTAAGTATGAATAACTTTCATAAAGAAAACATTGACAATTGAACTGACAATTAAATATGGATAAAAATCAATAACCAACATATTGGACTAATTTCAGCTTGTTTTCTGATCTGCAAACAGATACACCATTTTCTTGGTTAAAGGAAAGCAAAAAATTAATTTAACTTTTTTTTTACTATTTGTAAATTAAGTTATTCTGTCGCTTGTTTAAGCCGTTTACATTGTATGATATAAAACACAAATCACATGGGTATTATTTTGACTGGACACAACCTTTTGAGTCAGGTTTTTGGCCCTTGATTCCAAATTTGAGATTAACTTTCAACATATGTACTGTAATATTCATCTAAAATTTGCTGTTTCAGTGAATATTTCTGCCAGGAAGTTTGTTCAGAGTATTGAAGAAAAGCAAGGAGTAAGAAGATGGCAAGAAAACTTAAGTGAATTCATCTCAAAATGCTAATGAAAATTTGAAAATCTTTTCCAGTACTGTCCATCTTTCCCAGCTATGAAAATAGCTTTTTAAAAAATGATATGGGTCAATGGGAAACCTCTTTCTCTCTTTAATTTAAATAGCCCTGGGCCAAAATTTCTCACTGAGTTTTGATAATAAAACCCAAATCCAAACCACCAATTTGGAAATATTCGGCAGCGTTTAAGAAGGATTCATCTAATAGGATTGGATTGACATTTAATAGGCTTCTATATTAAGCTTTTTGCTTAATAGACAGAATGATCTCCATTCCTTAGGCAATTTGAACTGTCCTGTAGAATTTTATAGCATAGGTATTTTCTATTAAATTCCAAAGGATTATTCACAACTCCAATTTTTTTTTAAAGTGACTCTTTATATACAACTCAACAGGATTTTCCATAAAGAGCTCTTGGTTTTGATTTCGGTACCGCAAAATGAGAGCCATCATGATTTCACTCATCTATGATTCTAGGTCAATTTATTTTCTTCCAACCTGCTCTTCTGTCAGCTTCTCACTCTTCACACAAATAAAGGCATAGTTACATACTATGAAAATATATAAGCAAAAGTGCTGACACTAGATCCCCTTTGATATAACAGAGTGGTTGACAGCTGGCAGAGCTTTCTTCATAAGGGTCCGCCCCAGGAGTTGGAAATATCCCTTCTATCAAGCAGCCAGGCTTAAACACCCATACATTGATACCCTTACCACTCTTCAGAGGTCTGTTTGAAAAATGGGCCTGGTAGGGTGTTCTGAAATCGGGGCTATACTAGACCAGGAGTGGGAGGGTATTTCAGAGTCCTCAGGTCCTTAGGGAGAACAATTACACACATTTGGTTAATTAGTTGGCAGGAAACTCAGAATGTATAAGTGTGCTAGTCTACCCGAAAAAAGTAAATATACACTGTGATATCCTCACCCCTTGCCTCCATCTGCCCAGCACAGGAAGTTGCAGGGACAGAGGCAGCTCTCTCAGGTATCTGCCTGCTGGATTTCCCCACACTGGCACATCCTCAGAAGGGGACCTGAGGGAGACTTTGGCCTTTTGAATTCACCTTTTATCTCTAAGGCTTCTAAATGGCAGATCCCATTTGAATTTCACACGGAAGTCTGAGGGCCTCATCCTGCAAGGAGTTAAGAACCTCTTGCAAGGTGCCAAGTGACACCAATTCTCACTGAAGTTGGACGTCCAGCATTTTGTGGGTGGTACTATGCACCTCAGACATGAGGGCAAGAAGAGTTAATGAAAGTTAGTTTCAGTCCTGTCTGGAGGACATAGCTAAGACGACAGAATTCAGAGTTCTCCCTGGATAACAGGAAACCTTTATTAATACACACATTGTTTTAACATTCCTATTGAAAGTTCATTAATATTGATTTAAGAAATGCATCCCAGTTCTGCAATGTAATACATTCCATCTCCTCCAGGAGGAGCCTGTATACAGGCTAACTGCATGGTACAATTACAGATTTTCTGTGGACAAAATATTTGCATTCATACCATCTGTCTTAGCATGACATTTACTCTGAGTTATGATAAATGGTTTTAAAATATTTCATTGCAGAAAGTAACTGTATAACATAAGGGACCTACTGAAGACAATGAAATAGACGTATGAATCCTACAGTGTTTTTGTTGTTTTTTAAAGTCAAATACTGTTTCAAGACTTAGCCAGAAACACAGATCTGTTTGGTATCTAGAGACTAGATGTGGGATTTTGATTCATACTTGACAGACATTGACTGTTTCAAATCTGTATCTAGATCAGAATTCTGCCACTCTCAGCTCAGCAGCTTCAGCCCATCTCCAGAGTAATCCAAAATAGGGTGCATTGAAGGAGAGGTTAATATACCAAGTTGACCACTGAATAAGACAGACAAGGCTGATGATAAATTCCTTTTATGCAGCTACCCAGACTTTACCTTATTAGAAGCATCAGACATGCAGGCAGAATTAAAATCAGCTTTCCTAGAATCATAGACACTGAAGTTACTGAACAAGTTGCCAGCAAATCTGTTTCATGTGCAGATACATACCCCTTACCTTCCTCTACTCCACCCCACACTCCCAAAAAGAGTGCTCCAAATCAAAGCAAAATGTTTTGGTCAAACTAATTGTTTTGTTTGACCTGAAATGAAATTCCCAACATTTTACTTCACCGAAAATTGAAAAGAATATTGATTTTGGTTTAAGTCAAATTTTTTTGGAGGGGGGGAATGCCAGTGAACCAAAAAAGTTAGGGATTTGCACTGCTGTACCTACAGATTTGCACAGGGGGCACTTAGTTTATAGAGCACCTTGAAACTCGGTGATGACACATACTGTAGAAATACAATGTTTTAACTGAACGTAATGCTGAAAAGCCTGTAAGCAACTTGCTACATCTCAGGTGTCATGCTCCAGGGGGAATTTTTTTTTAGCTGTGAGACTGTGGATATTCTCCTTTTCATATATCTTGAAGATCTGAGTTACATACCTTTGTTAGTGTTCTTACATACCAGCAAAGGCTGATATTTGTCAAGCAGGAATAAAATCCAAAGTGTCTTTACTGTAGATCAGTGGTGGATGTAAGCTTGCGTTCACTTGAGCTAATATTATTGGTACAAATGGTTCTGAGTTTGGATTGGTTTAATTTTCTTAGCAGCGATTTCAATTTTGGCAAGGCATAATGGAAGATATTTTATTTTTCACTGCCAAACTTCTTACAAGTGAGAACTAAACCAAATGCCAAATGAGAAAACGTCTGAAGTAGCTGATAAAATGCTTTTAGGAAGCCCACTCTAAGATGCAAAGCTAGCTAGCAGGGGTCTGATCTCAACCCCACTGAAATCAACAGAAGGAATCCATTGATTTCAATGGACATTGGATTAGGCCTCAGCTGAAGTAGGGAGGCTGCTCTTGCAAAAAAGGGTTGCAGGTGCCTAATGCCACCACTGCCTGCAACCTTTGCTTGCATGAGCTGCTGGCTGCAAGAGGCCCCCTGAAAGCCAGATCTGGGCGTCAACTGCTCCTTCATGCTCTCTGCTGACCGGGGCTCAACACTGAAATGGCATCCTCTGCACAGTTTGACCTTGTAGGCACCGTACATGAGAGGTCACTGGGAGGGGCTTGGAATGGAGCTCTCTTTATAGGGCCCCCCCTGCTATGAGACAAACACCTCCTCTGGTTGCAGGATCAGAACACTTAGTGTGACCGGTTTGGGATTTGTTTTCTTTACATCTCGTTTCTCCCAGGAGGAATATAAAAAGAGCTAGGTGGATTCATTTTTTGTCCCTGTGCTGCAATTGCAAGCTGGAGGGGGAAAACCCATCTTATCAGCAACTACTCTGAGCAAATAATACATGCATTTTCTATTACCAATGCAATTTATACCGTACAAACAACTCAAACCCCTTTCTGAAAGCAGAAAATACAACTTACCTGCAGGACTACCATATTTTCTGATGCATTCATTTAAAATACAATAAATGTATGCGTGATTTTTTGTGACCATGAAATAAGTTAAACTGTTTATCCTATAGTACCGTTCACTTCAACGTCTGACCTCCTGTGTAACACAGGCCATAAAACTTCCCCAAGAGCAGGTCTTCAGGAAAACATCCAATCTTGATTTAAGAATGATCAGTGATGGAGAATCCACCACAACCCTTGGTGAGTTGTTCCAGTGTCTAATTACTCTCATTGTTCAATTTTATGCCTTATTGCCAGCCTGAATTTGTCTAGCTTCAACTTCCAGCCATTGGATAACAGAATCTTTCCCTGCTAGACTGAAAAGCCTATTATTAAATACGTATTCTCCATGTTGGTGTTTACAGACTAATCAAGTCACCCCTTAAACCTTCTCATTGTTAAACTAACTAGACTGAGCTCCTTGAGGCGGTCACTATAAAGGCATGTCTCCTAATCCTGTGATCACTCTCATGGCTATTCTTTTCTCTGAACCCTCTCCAGTTTATCAACATCCTTCTCAAATTGTGACAGCAGAACCAGACAGAATTCCAGCACCACTCACACCAATACCAAATACAGAGGTAAAATAACCTGTATGCCCACTTGACATTTCCCTGTTTATACATCAGAAGGATCGCATTAGCTCTTTTGGCCATAGTGCTCACTGGGAGCTCATGTTCAGTTGATTATCCACCACAACCCCTGGATCTTTTTCAGAGTCACAGCTTCCCAGGTTAGAGTCCCCCATCATGTAAGTATGGCCTGCCTTCTTTGTTCCTAGATGTATATGTTTAGATTTAGCCACTTAAATACATATTTGCTTGCACTCAACTTAAATGATCCAGCTTGCTTTGTATCAGTGACCTGTCCTCTTCATTATTTACTACTCCCCCACTGTGAGTCATCTGCAAAATTTATCTGTGATTTTATGTTTTAGAATCAGAATAATATTAGACTATCCATCCTAGACCTCCCCCATTGCAACTTGAGACCATTGCTCCTCATTCTGTCATCTACTATAATTGAGAACAGCCTAGCTCCATCCTCCCTGGAATCCTCTTTCAGGTAGTTAAAGGCTGCTATCAAATCCCCCCTCATTCTTCTCTTCTGCAGACTAAACAGGCCTAGTTCTTTCAGCCTCTCCTCATAAGTCTTGTGCTCCTGCCCCCTGATCCTTTTTATTGCCCTCTGCTGGACTCTCTCCAACTTGTCCGCATCCTTTTTATAATGGAGGGCCCAAAACTGGACACAATACTTCAAATGCGGCCTCACCAATGCCGAATAGAGGGGAATAATCGCTTCCCGCGATCTGCTGGCAATGCTCTTACTAATGCAGTCAAATATGCCATTAGCCTTCTTGGCAACCAGGGCACACTGCTGACTCATATCCAGCTTCTTATCCACAGTAACCCCCAAGTCCTTTTCTGCAGAACTGCTGCCTAGCTCGTCGGTCCCCAGTCTGTAGCTGTGCATGGGATTCTTCCATCCTTAGTGGAGGACTCTGCACTTGTCCTTGTTGAACCTCATCAGATTTCTTTTGGCCCAATGCTCCAATTTGTCTATGTCCCTCTGTATCCTATCCCTACCTTCCAGGGCATCTACCACTCCCCCTAGCTTAGTGTCATCTGCAAATTTGCTGAGGGTGCAATCTACCCCATCCTCCAAATCATTAAAGAAGATGAACAAAAGCAGCCCCAGGACCAACTCCTGGGGCACTCCGCTTGTGACCAGTTGCCAGTTAGACATAGAATCACTGACCACTACCTTTTGAGCCCGACGATCTAGCCAGTTCTCTATCCATTTTAATAGACCATTCATCCAACCTATACTTCTTTAACTTGCTGATAAGAATACTGTGGGACACTAGCAAACTTTAGAAAAGCTTTTGATACAAAGTTTTCTTCCAGGTCACTGATAAAAATGTTCAGTAGTCTACAGACAAAAATCACTCTCTATGGGACCCCACTAGAAACTCATACGTTCAATGATGAGACAGCTCATTTCAAGATCTATCAAATAATCATCTTTTAATCCATTTAATGAGTGCCAAGTCAATTTTATATCTTTTTCTAAAATCAAAATGTCATGTGGTTCCAAGTCAAATACCTTACAGAAATCTAAATAGATTACATTAACACTATTACCTTTATCAACCCAACTTGATGTCTTTTTATTTGAGATTACAAATTAGACAGGATCTATTTTCAATAAACCCATGTTGATTGGCATTAATTATATAACTTCATTAATTTTTTTTTAATCAAGTCCCATATCAATCATTTCATTATCTTGCCTGGGATTGATTGCAGACTGACAGGATAACTGACCAAGTCCTTCCATTTACACTTTTAAAATATTGCCACAATATTAGCTTTCTTCCAGTCTCCAGGAACTTTCTCAGAATTCCAAGACATACTGAAAATCAACACTAATGATCTAGTGAGTTTCTCAGCCAGCTCTTGTAAAACTCTTTTTTGACTCTGTAGAAAAAGAAAGATGCCCATGCTTACATTAATGTATCACCACTGATATTAGTGGTTGCAAAAGCGTTACAAGATAAATCTTATACAAAGCATGGGTAGATTTACATCAAGACCAACCAGCCATGTTTGATGGGCCATTAAGCAGAATCAATTTTTCCAGTGGATCCCTCCCAACGATGCCTCAGATAGCATGTATACAATGAATGCCTCATGAAACAGCAAGGTATGTAGAACATGTGATCCCTGACACCATGTCGGAAACAATAATTTTCCATGCACAAGGAATGGGGGGTATAAATTGAAGACTGTGACATCATCCTCTTTCCTGCTTCACATCTCTGGATTATGATTTCTAACAAAGAAGAAGCTTTAAACAGTGGACCCAATATTTGGTATGAACCAGAGAGACTTATTACAAACTGGAAGATTTAACATCACTGCTATAGTCCTGATCTACAAACTGTGAAATCAACAGTAATGTATCTGATTCACTTTAACCATTTAATAGCTCTCTTCCTTTTTTAGATTAATAAACCTTTAGTTTACTAAAGCGTCGGGTACCAGGTTTTTGGGTAAGATCAGAAGTGTATTTTGACCTGGGATGAAGTGTTTGGTTTTCTGGAACTGGAAGAACCTAATATGTGATTTCTGCTTTTAATAATCATTTATCACAGAAGTCTGCATGGTACATGAGGAGTTCAAAATCCTGAAAGGGACTGCCCTTGGCTCCAAAATAACTAGTACAGTATTTCAGTTACTTGCTACTGGTTTGGTGAAGTGTTATGATAGAAGATTAAAGCTGGAAGGGACCTCAGAAGGTTATCTAGTCCAACCCCCTGCTCAAAGCAGGACTAACCTCAGCGTACACTACTCGTCTGTGGTATATGTCCTATATTCTGACATCTGACCTGAGATTGGCATTTTTAACCATGTCCCATACCAGGCAGCATGACAAATCTCATTTACACTTCTAAAATGTTGATACCTGAGCTTTCTTCCTGTCTTCTGGAACTTCCCCTAAGTTCCAAGACTTTTTAAAACTCCACACTAACAGCCAGTTCTTCTAAAACTCTTGGATGCAAGTTATGTGGACCTGTGATTTAAAAATGTTTAACTTTAAGGAGATGTTGTTTTATATCCTCCTTAGCTACTAGTGGAATGGAAAGAGTGCTATCATATGACATGACTACATCATCTGTTTTTTTCTTGCAAAATACAGAACAGAAATATTTACTGAATGCTTCAAACTTTTCTGCATTATTAATAATTCTACCATCCGCATCTGGTAACAGACCAATACAACTGTTAAGGTTATTTTTGTTTCTAATATATTTAGCTCTGCTGACCTTTATATTCTTCTTGTGTCCCTTATCAATTTTGTACAATTCCTGGCTTCTGATTTATATTCATTGCTATCAACTTCCCCTTTCTACCATTTATCATCTATGTTTTTTTTGTTTTTGTTTTTAAATAGCTGCCTCCACTTCCCTTCTAAGCCAGACTGCTTGTGGGGTTATTTTTTTTAAACACACACACACAATTAGGGCCTGTGGCTTTTTGAGGTATCGAGTACAGTGTTCTTAAATAATTTCCTATCATTTACATTTTTCTGATTTAGCGTTTCCTCTCAGCTGATTTGGCTCACAATTGTTCTCAACTTTGTGAAATTGGGTCTTTTAAAGCACCAAGTATATTATATATTACTGGTCTGGACTTTATTCAGTTTGCACATTATAAATGTGATCAAGTTCTTTTGTATCCGAGTTACCATTAGTCTTTAGTTCTGTAAGCAATTCATCTTTATCTGTCAAGAGGAGACCGAATACAGAATTCTGCCATGTTGGATGCAATAAAAGCACGAGCACAACTATTATGCTGAAAATGTGTGAGAATTTTATTCCTCTTCATCTTCCTTCCCTGCTACTTCAACTAAAACCAACTCCCCACCTCAAACTAATAGAAAATATCTTATTTATAAAAACCAGCATACAAAGAAGTCAAGAGGGCCAGAATTTCACCCCATGATGGTCAAAGGATAGCTGACCACAGAACTTTATTTATTTATTTATTTAATTTTGGAAGTCTATTGGCTGCTGTGATATAATGAATGAGGTTGTCTCTGACAGGAACAGTTGAGGCTGATTTCAGTGGCTTAAGGTTTCCTCCAAGATGCTCCAGAAGATGAATACTCTCCTTCCCTAAAACCAGTTTCTCCACAGGCAATGCAACTGGGTACCTGGAAACCTTTAGGAAAACCTTCTCTCTAAATCATCCATTAATAGGACTGTAAAAGCTCGCCACTAAATAGTTGTTCCTTTTGACCCCATTTGCTCCTCCTGGAGGGACTACCAAACCAAGTAGCATTGCGATTAGCCAAACATGTTTTCCTCCCATCTAGGATTGGCTAGGAGACTAGATTTATTTATTTATTTTTAAGGCTGGCAAGAAAATTCAATTTCACAAAACATTTCAAGGTACTTAATACTGGCTTTGTTCTGCAGGGGAACATAAATCATTTGAAAAGATCTTGGGTGTGAAATGGGGCAAGACACACCCAGAACATTCATACTCTGGTGATTAAGGTTTGAGCAGGGATGTGGGAGACCCGGGTTTATAATCTTATTCTGCCTGCTTCAGAGAAGAGCTTTTTCATTCCCAATCACGCTAAATCATCAGATCAGGGATTTGTACCTGGGTGCCTCACATTCAAGGTCAGTGCCCTCACTTCCAGGCTATTGAGACATCAGCTTCAAAATTTCATCAAAACAGATTTGGAAATAAACGATTTCCAGAAACAAATACTTTTGCCAGTTCTTATTTTTTTGTTGCAGACCTTGATAGACTACAGCTGTCCATGCTTCTCTCACCTCTGAAAGATAATTGGAGGCTATCCTTGTACACTGCCAGAATCTGCAACTATTGCAGAAGAGATCAGCCTCTTTATTGAGTTGTGCTAGCACTGAACAAACTTACACCCTCTCTCTAAATGCTGCAGTTGTTTCCCACCAGCCTCCCACTACAATTCAATATTTAAAGCCCTAGATGACCTGGGCCCTCGTGTCGTAGGCACAACTCTACCTTTACAATTTGAGATCAGATAACTTGCTTTTGATGGCAGCTCTGAAATTTAAACTCAAAAGGTTGGAGGGCAGAGTTCTAGCTGAAGAACCTTACTCTGGAAATCACTCCTATTTTTGGTCAGCCATAGTCCAAGTTTGCATTCTTGGCTTTCTTCTTCCACTGTTCACAGCTGATATTCTGTCCAGATTCTTTTTAGAAAAGTCTTTCCTATAAATTGAACTCCATCTCAAGTGGCAAAGAAACTTGAAGTCTGGATGACGGTAAGAGAGCTTCTCTGTGGTCTGTCATTTGTGGTGCCACTCCCTATAGGATCTAAGTAGGAATTTCAGTTTCTTACTGCGATGGGAGTTACATGCTTTATCAAGAGGACAATAGCTATGGGCTTCACTTTGCCGAGAAGGTGTGAACAGTGTCACAAGCCTTTATTAAAAGAAAGCATCAGGAACAGAAAGACTGATGCAATTAAGAGTGAGATTTTCAGAGCTCTCTCAGGAATTTGAAAGCCACATCCTAAGTGTTCAGAAGACAGCATTCCCACCCAGTACACAAATTCCTGTGTTTTTTTCTACAATTTTCTCTGTCTGAGAGTCTCCAAGGGACACAATTTTCTGCACTGATGTTAATAGACTCAGATTCTAAGGTCCGAAGGGACCAATATGAGAATCTAGTCTGACTTCCTGCACAACGCAGGCCACAGAACCTCACTCACCCACTCCTGTAATAAACCTCTAACCTATGACTGAGTTATTAAAGTCTTCAGATCATGGTTTAAAGACTTTAAAGGTGCAGAGAATCCAACAGCAATTAGGTTTGCCTGAAGGATTCTGAGCCTGAGAGATGAGTTTTTTAAATTGAACTTGCTCACCAGCTGGGTTTCTCCAAGTGACTTCTAGTCTAAATGTTTCATGATCAAAGCCTCCAGCAAACTTACACCTGTCCTTTAACCCCAAAGCCACATTTACCTGGGCATGTACTTTGGTTACTTAAAAATAGAAAGACAGTTGTTGTCAAGCAGACAAGGTCAGAAACATTATATAGGCTGGAAGTTGCCCCAGGCTAGGAAAATCAATTAGTTAGGGCTTGTTGTAATTTTCCTCTCCTTTAAAATAAGAAAACCAGCTAAGAGCCAGAATGTGCCATTAATACACTCAGTCTTCTGCTGGGGTAATGCATTTCCTCAAGAGGAGCCCTGGAAAATAACTTTTTCCATGCATCTTGATTCCACCTTAAGACTATGGCCCCACCCCATCGTACCTAGTTCTTTACCCCAATTTTGTGCAAAGAACTACAGTAGTGACTAACCTGTGTGTGGGATACAAAGAGGATCCTTGTGCTCTTCACCCCAGTTGAGCACCAAACAAGGGTAAGTTCCAATCTACACACACACAAATCACATAGCTGTGGTCTAAGGATAGACACAGACTCCAGAATTCTGTCATCTGCTCTCACTGATTCCCTCTGTACTCCAGCAATTCAGGCACACAACCACCCTGTAATAGTGTTCCTATTTTCAGGTGGCAAAAGTAAGGCTGTTAGCTCCTTACCAGTAAGGGATATGAAGGTTGTGATGCTGGCAGACCTGGCGCCAGCTCATGCCAAGGCCCCAGGCCTACTGGCAAATGCATAGCTGGAAACCAGTCTGACACCTGTGTGTTGGTTTGTAAAAGAAGGTATTAGATTTAGAGAGATGTGTTTGGTATTTGAACTTTATGAAATGTTTGTGGCTGCTCCCTGCATTAATCTCACTTATAGTATCTGTATCCCATGTTATAAAAGGTAATATTTTAGTGTTTGCTCTGTAACTATGTAAGTGTTTGCTACGAAATCGGAAACTCCACAGTCAGGAGAAAAGCATTACCAAGTGCAAAACACTGGTTTAACTACTAGAAGAGGTCATCTTGTACCCAACAAAAGAAAGCCTATAGACAGCAGAGAAACCATTATGGAACGTAAGTGGACAAACGATTTTGTAGATTGTTTTCCCAACACCATGAAGAAGAGATGTACACAAATGCTTATCCCATCATAGCTTGAACTCTGGGGGAGGGAAGAGTTCACAGTTGACTGGTGAAATCTAATTCTAGAATGCACTGCCAGTTTGAGGTGTCTGCCCTGCTTTCTGACGCTCTGCCCTGAGGTTGGCACCCATAGTCATGAGCCACTCCAGACAGCCTGACAAAGGTTTGCAACCCACTTGGAGTCCAGCTTCCGTTATTGCTTATGCTGTTATTAGCACTGGTATCAGTGCCAGGATACACTCATTTTCCAGCATAAGTATACCTGTGTAGTGCCAGAGCTGGATCCTCCCATGAGTTACACTCCATACAATACCCAGTAACTCCAAAGAAGTCAGTGATATGAACACTGGGGTAAGGTTTAGGTCCAAATACTTCTGTTTTTTTGCCAGCTTTCACAGCTCCACTGCGACACTGAACTTCCATCTCTGCTGCATATTTCACCCTTCTGTATTTTAGGTTCTCTTACTATGGCCATCAGCATGGTTTTTAGCAGCAATGGAAACAGCATCTGACATCATTGAATAATAAAATGGTACATTGAGTTCAAGGCATTTGTCAACCTCATGAAATAAAGTTTTGGTTTGAAAGTTTCAGGAGAATCATCATTTAAAATCATCAGCAGTCGGGGGGGGGGGCGGGGGGGAGGACTAAGCCACATGCCTGGTACAGTTTCCTTCCATAAAATGTGCGCTGAACTCACTGTCCTGTCTGCCAACAGCCCATCTGAAGCCCTTGACAGCACGATATCAAAACTCCAAATACAAAGCAATTCTCCTAGCATACTGTAGCTTCTGGCAATGTACATAGCTTGACACAGTCATTAATTTTTATGCAGTTTTAGAGCAAATGTTTTACTAGGAACCCAATTTACTTCTGACAGAAGAGACTATTAGGTAACCGAAGCATGAAGAGTGTCAAAAACTCCTTCCAATTGAAACATGCTGTTGACAGAAGGTGCTTTGCAATCAAATCTATACGCATTGATTTTGTTTGCTTTGATTGGCTGATTTTTTAAAAATTAATTTAACTTCTTATGATCCACCTGCAGTGGTGAGATTTCAGATCGGTTTAGAATTTTTGGCGGGGAGGGAGATGACAAGGACCATATGAACTGCTTTGGATTTGAATTGGTAACCGAATTGCATTTCACATTAGAAAGGACAGCTGGCACAGCATGTGGGCTGTGAAGTAAGGGGGAGGGTTGATAAAATATATAGTGAGCAAAAACAAGGTTAGGAGCAATGAGCTGTTACTGAACAGAGCTGTGGGAGCTTGGAAACCTTCCCCCAGAACCCAACACTTGAGGTTATCTATCCAAGTTTGAGATTTAGAAGACATAGAAGGTGAACCTCCTACTTTGCTATGCAGTGGCACTGGCTCTCCATTCCCCAAAACCTGGCATCTCAAGTCAAGGTAAACTGATTGAAGTGCCACTTGCTTGAGACATACTGTATTGGAATGTTAGATAAACTACACTGTGCTCTTTTTATTGCAGCTCTTCATTAATATGTAGATGGGGTTCTTGAAATATAGCCTAAAGAGTAATTAACAGGATTAGGGGATTAAATTTTGGGATTAAAACACCAGACCAAAAATCAAGTGCTGTTCACCTCTTTACTTCATGTGATTAACTACTCACAACTTGAGAAGTCTTACTGGAGAGAAGGGGCCTTGACTAGGAGCCCAGCTCTGACACCGACAGACACCATTTACTCAACAAGTCGTCTTATTGATTTCAATGGGACAGTTTATAGAGCAAAGTACATCTCAAAGTTGGTAGAGGAGCCAAAAATTTGGCCCTAGGTTAGGAGTGATAGGAACACGAGGGTTCAAATCCTGCCACTCTTACTTGCATGGAGGAAATCTTCACTTTACAGAATATTGCCCTTGCATAGTCACACTGACGTCAACACGTCTCACTGATATGGTGCTATTCAACATGAATAAGAGAATCAGACTGTGGCTGTCTGTTCCATTCTTAACATTACAATCCAACACTTAAATTAAATGTCATCCTTTGCTCAGGATCACCTCAGGAGTAGCCCTGAGAGGTATCAAGCCCCAGACACAACTTAGGCCTGGGTCTACACTGATGGCGGCAAATTTGCCGCCGTCAGATCAATTGTTCTGGATCGACTGAGCAGCCTGTATAGACGCGCTCAGTCGATCCAGCAAGCGACACAGGAAAACCACCCTGGTAAAGTGGCGTAGTGCTGCGTCGGAGGGAACGCTGTTCCCTTCGGCACAGCGCAGTGTGGACGGTGCGCGAAGGAGATATGCAGGTGATTTACGTCACTTGCATATCTCTCGTTGACTGCTGCCGAATCGCAAAGGTAAGCGTAGACCGGGCCTAGATGTCAGAATGCCTCTCCTGCTTCCGTCTTACGCCTGCTGCTGATATAGGCCAGCAGCAGCTTCCAGGCACCCCTACTTCATGCTGGCTCAGCCAGGCTCTGCCCAGCCATTACACTGCAGAGTGGGAATAGATCCTAGTGCTACTGGACATAAGGACCAGGTAGCCCAAATACGTGAAAGGGGTGCTTTTTGCTTGCATGTGTATGTCAGTGTAGTTCAACAATTGTGTTGATAAGACAGGTCCCAGAAGAGAATTCAACACATTCTCCCATAGATCTATTGGCCAGCTTACAGGACTAAGTAGCATTAACCTTAGCTGTATCGTGAAAGTAAATTCGTGGTTGAATCCACACTTGCAATGGGACGTGGCAATTAAGAATGACTATTTTCCCCGTAGTCACTTTTCACTGCATTTTTAATGAACTTGCCAAATGCTGAAAGTCTGATTTCTACAAAATGATGCTTCTAGCATTAGGTGTCTGCTAAGTGACAACCAAAAATGTTTGGTTCCTCAGAGGACCATACTTGTAGCTTTTACTGACTTGTCTGGGACATTTCCAGTGAAATGTTGCAGTGTCATCTTCCTGAGATATTTCTACCAAGGCTGAGGAAATGAGGACAGTCAAGGAAGCAAGGCACAGTCTTCAAGGCAAACAGCTTCTATACAGAAACCGGAGTGAGACTTAGTGCATAGAAAGATGCACGTTTATTACAATTAAATAGATTAATCACACAAGTTTTGGGCCAGGTCAAAATAGAACCATTAGATGGAGGAAAGAGTCAAATGGCAAGTCAACGAAATGCCACAGTTCATGCTCTGTGCTCCAAAGTCAGAATTTGTAAGTCATTTGCCTTCATTCCATTTAGGGCAAATGCAGTGCTATGAATAGAATACATCTGGACTAATTAGATGAATATGAGATGCATTCAGAAAATATAAAGTTACAGAATTGTATAGTGTGATCATCTGGGTATAAAAGTTAATTAGAACAAAGCAAAATTTCTTCTACTTTCTGACAAATCTGTCCCAAGTCTGTACTGGATAACTGGGACAATGGATTTAGAAATTCCTGTAACAGCAATGTGCATTTAAACAGAACTGGCAGGAACTACACCAAACATTTTTCAACTTGATTTCACAGTACGGCAAAGGCCAAATTCTGCCCTGGGATGTAGTTGAAATTAGATTCAATAGGACCCGTGTGTGCATGTTCAAAAGCAAAGTCTAACCATTAATGGAGATACTGTTTTTGTGTTAACATACCTTTATACTACTACATTATTTTAGGTTGAATTACCAACCATTGCATCTGTCCTTTAGCTCCAGAAAAGCTATTAAAAATATTGCAAATCCAGTTTTAAAAGAGTAACATTATAATTTAGCCATTTTTGGCTAAGAGAAATAATACATATGGTTAATGTTTGAAGGCACAAACATAGTTTGCTTTGTTTACTAGAAGAAGTAGATAATTAAAATAATGAGGACCACATTCTGTTTGTAGTAGCACTGACATAAACCCAGAGTAACTGTTGGAGACAATAGTTTTTTGCTGAATTTGCTCTCTAGGGAGAGATTCTCCTTTCTGCCATTGGTAAAAGTGCCTTTATAGCCCTCTAGTCTGCCACAAAGAATTACCTCTGCCTCAGGCTTTGTGCAAGGCAACTTACATTTCCTGCAAGCCATGACATTGGGACTGTCTCAAGGGACTATGTTTGAAGTGGGAGGGGCAGACCCACTGAGCAGCCCAGAGTCTTCTCAAAATCTTGTACATTGGAGTCACATTGCTATGAAAGTGTGACCTTTGGGTGGCTTAGAGGTTACTTTACTATGCATCTCCTAGTGTTTCAATAAAACTCCTGTAGAAAAGCACATGGAGACCCAGAATTCAATCAGGGAGGATTTTCAGCAAGGATTCCCCAGGGTCAACCTCCCCACCATAAAGTCCAACGAAAGGAAGAGACTTAATTCTTAAATACCAGCTTTATAATGATAAAAAAATTAGTTTAATTTCTACTAAAGAACAAGGCTACTTTGTAATCCACATACACTATATTCAGTTATACCTAAATATATATTAAAAAAAAAATCTAAACAAGTCAGTCCCCACAAAAACACCATGAGAAGCCCATCAGCATTCCAAAAGCTTAAGCTGAGTTCACCTGAGTCTCAAAGTCTTTGTTCCTCACCTCTAGTCACTCTGCTGAGTCAAAAGCACTGCAGCAATATCTTCTTTCCACTTTCATGTAAAAAATCTCCCATTAGAACCCAGGCAGAGTTTTTCTGCCTCTGCTGGAGTGTGGAATCACTCAGCTACCTAGTCAGCTAGGTAATTAACCAACCAATCAATATTAATTATGTAAATGAATAAACCTGCTTCAAAATGATTCAGAGCTAGGGAAAAACAACCTGCTTTCTTCTCCTATGGCTAAGCTTCTCCTTTCCCAAACCACATAGGTCACATGTCCTTTTGAAAAGCAGCTGTCTTGACTACCTGCCCTCAATGAAATCTAGTCATCCAACTACAGCAAGGCTATTGAGCATGCCTAAAATGGTCACAACCTGTTTGAGAAACTTCTGGCTGTGGACTGCTAATTGTGCATATTAAGGAATTGCTGAAGAGTTTGAACTATACTCACTGACTAGGAATGCACTGCACATTTAAGCATGGATGTGAGCAAAGTACAAAAACAAAATACAACCATGAAAGGCATGTGCTAGCATGAAGATATAGGAACACACATTCTTCTCCCGCCACCACTAGGATACATTGCTCAGCAATTCTTAGATGGTCATAGAGGATATAGTAGAAGGGAGATATTTAATTAAAGGAAGGTAACTTTTGGTGAGGAGATTGGCTCCACAATAAAAGCAAATGTATATATTTATTATGAACACTCAAAGTACTATGTTATATTTTGATCAGCTTGAATTGAAGGATCTTCAGTTCAGAGGTTGCACAAAGTATGGACATTAGAATAATTAAATCTGTACCTGTGCTGTACCTGAAAACTGTGTTTGAATTGTAGCCCGGCACTTTAATTTATAAGGGGTTTCCTAGACCAGCTAGTAAACTAGGACACTCTGTAGGGAAATGTGTCAAGCGTGGTATAATACAATCAGAATCAGTCTGAAAAAAGACAGCTTGCAGAAAGGTGGGATGTGTTGTGCTTCTCTGCCTTAGGAAGAAGCCTGCTTTATCTCTCTCTTCTTGGTTCTTGTGTGTTAGTGCTAGATTTTAAAAAATCAAGTAATATTATATTGCAACCTTCCTAAAAGGTTATTTAATGTTTTAATCAAACTTTTGTTTGTATGATATGAACATAATATCAAGACGGTATAGTTTTAGAGCATTTATTAAGGAAAAAGACACAACAGTTACATTCAGTGGAATTAAGCCTTTCTGCAAACATTGATTTTCGAACAGTGGATAGAGTATTTATGGTTAAGACTGAACAAACACTGAAAAAGTGATGAGTACGATCAATCACTTAGAATGCTCTTTTCAAAGCAATAGGGAGTAGAGGTGGGCAAAAATTTATGATATTTTTCCCCAGCAAAAAACACAGATTGAGCAGCACCATTTTGTGAATTCATGTAGATCAGGCTAATTGTTTCTGTTGGGGAAAAAAATGGAAAAAATTGTATGAATTGAAGTATATCATTTTCATATTTTTGAAATAAAATGTTTTGATTTGAAATGACCTTGTTTCAAGATTTTCTTTTCATTTTATTAAGAATTTTTTAAATGTTAAAAAAAATCTCAAGTTTGAAATGAAATATTTTGTTTGACCCAAAACAATCTGGTTTTGTTGGAACTGCCAGCAAACTGAAAAATTTAGAATCATAGAATATTAGAGTTGGAAGGGACCTCAGGAGGTCATCTAGTCGAACCCCCTACTCAAAGCAAGACTATCCTCAGCTAAATCATCCCGGCGTGGGTTTTGTCAAGACACAGTGTAAAAACCTCTAAAGATGGAGATGCCACCATCTCGCTAGGTAACCAATTCCAATGCTTCACCACCGTCCTAGGGAAGAACTTTTTCCTAATGTCCAACCTAGACCTCCCCCACTGCAACTTGAGACCGTTGCTCCTTGTTCTGTCATCTGCCACCATTGAAAACAGCCTAGCTCTATCCTCCCTGGAACCCCCTTTCAGGAAGTTAAAGGCTGCTATCAAATCCCCCCTCATTCTTCTCTTCTGCAGACTAAACAGGCCTAGTTCTTTCAGCCTCTCCTCATAAGTCGTATGCTCCAGCCCCCTTATCATTTTTGTTGCCCTCCGCTGGACTCTCTCCAACTTGTCCACATCCTTTTTGTAGTTGGGGCCCAAAACTGGACACAATACTCCAAATGCGGCCTCACCAATGCCGAATAGAGGGGAATAATCGCTTCCCATGATCTGCTGGTAATGCTCATACTAATGCAGCCCTATATGCCATTAGCCTTCTTGGCAACCGGGGCACACTGCTGACTCATATCCAGCTTCTTGTCCACTGTAACCCCCAGATCCTTTTCTGCAGAACTGCTGCCTAGCTCGTCGGTCCCCAGTCTGTAGCTGTGCATGGGATTCTTCCATCCTAAGTGCAGGACTCTGCACTTGTCCTTGTTGAACCTCATCAGATTTCTTTTGGCCCAATCCGCCAAGTTGTTTAGGTCCTTGTGTACTCTTTCCCTCCCTTCCAGGGTATTTACCAGCTCGAACAGTGAGTGCATTGCAGTGCTTTCAAAGAAGTGCTGGATTTAAATAGATGCTTTTGAAAGTGTGTCCTCTTCTCCCCATTTTGTTTTTTAACAAAAGTCTCTGATCTTACGCTTTGTCTTTCAGTGTTGAATTGCATCAGACTCAACACAAAAATGAAAGGGGAGGCTAATAGTGAATAGGGTGACCATACAGCAAGTGTGAAAAATCAGGACAGGGTGAAGGGTAACAGGCATCTATATAAGAAAAAGCCTCAAATATTGGGACTATCTGTATAAAATTGGAACATCTGGTCACCCTAACAGTATGTGAATTACTAGTGTTTTTTGTATGTCATGGGAAAGACTTCTACTAGCAATCTACTGTGCCTAAAACACATCTTTACTGTACTGTATAAACAGTAGTATTCCAGGTCACAGCTGTGGGTGGAAAGCAACCTCTGTAGGGCCACTACTACCCCCCTCCCATGCATATGGGCCAACAGCAGCCACTAGGGGGAAGAGGAGGTTAGAATTCCTCCATCCACTAGGGTTTTTGCACTTGCTCAAAGTTCCATAGGCCACAGAGCCAGGAAGGAAGGGCATGGCCTGAACATCTTTAAGCAGTGGTCCTGCACTAACTCAGGAGGGTTACCGCTAGATTGGTGCTCTGGCTGTGTGGTCACAACAGGGTTGCAAACCGTCCATAAATTTACGGACAGTCAGTACAAAAATGTAGTTTTAACACTGTCCTTGAACCCATAAATAAATTAAAATGCCCATGAAAGTGGGAAGAAATAAAACATATTATATTTTGACGCTGATTGTCATAATTCAGAATCACTTCTCTTATCATAAACCTACACTGACCACGACTTTATCAATTTCCTGTTTTCTATTATTGCACATGCCCAAAAAACCTGACTGATCAATTAAGTGCAGTTAAAACTATTGCATAATTCTGAATTCCTGTGTACAGAATATCACAAGTGAGTAAACACTTCTATGACGTTATTGTATTGTTTAGGGTATTTTAGTGATGTCAGTAAAACGTTTACCGTGTCAGTGAAAAACCATCTTCAGATCTTCAGGTTAGTAAAAACTAAAATGCAAGGTTCAGCAACTGTGGGTTACAACATCATATGACCTGGGAGGCTGGGCAAAATAGTGTTGTGATCAGGAGCCAGGGGAATCTTTTCCTATATGGCAGAGTGCAGGGGTGTCTGATGAGACACTGGCTCACGCACTCTGGGTAAGAGAGAGAGAAGACTCCATGCCAACAGAGACCTAGGATACCTGAGGGAGGGGAGGAACTGATTGAGGTCCCTGCCGGGACCATAATTTGCCTTCCTTTCCCAAGAAACATGTCAAGAATATCATCTCTGGTTTGCTCCCGGTGCTAGAAAGCTATGCACTTCCACTTACTCAGCCCTGGTCACAAAAGCACAATCCAGCCCTAGGTTTGCATTCACCCTTTTCTGTTCAGGCAGGCTAGGACTTTGATTGCATCTACAGTGCCACAGTATGTGGAGCAAATCAAGAGTACAGGTTTTAAGCCATTTAGATCTTTGCTGTTCTAACAATGAAAGCTGTCACTTTATTCCATCAGCAGCAGGAGTTCTTTTCAGGACAGTAAAAGAAAAGTTAAGAGCTATTCCACCTTCAAGGGTCAGGAGGAAAGGGGTTTCCTTCCTCCCGTGATAACTGAAATCGGAATCCTCATGGATGGATCTTCCCCATGGAATATGAATACTCCATCGGAGAATTCCTTCTTTAGCAAACATTCAACAATATGAAGACTAACATTCCTCCCAATTGCTTAATGGATTTTCATGTTCAAAATGGACATGCTTTTCCATTGAAGAAGTTTTTCTAAGTGGAGCGATGGCATAAGGACTGTATTATGTAACTCTACTGATATCACAAACCTACCGTATGTGGATGATCTCACAATGATAGAATTCATGAGCTAGTGTTTAGATAGGGTGACCAGATGTCCTGATTTTATAGAGACAGTCCTGATATTTGGGGCTTTTTCTTATATAGGCGCCTATTACCCCCCCACCTCCTGTCCCGATTTTTCACCCTTGCTATTTGGTCACCCTATATTTAGAGGACAGGACTGGAACAAGAAGTCTGCATTTTGTTTGTTCCTGACCCTGACTTGCTGTGACCTTGGACAGTTCACTGAATTTTTGTCTCATGTTCTCTTTAAAGCAGAAGCATGAGCAATATTTCCTTAGTGTTTGTCTTTTGTGAGTATTGCAGCCATCTTAGTTGTGCTAAGAAATCCTTTCTACATATTCTGTATTCCCTTCATCATCCCATTTTGCTGTGAGGAAGTAGTATGTGTAAATTGTCTATGCACAAGTAGGTAAAATTAAGGTTGCTCAGTCAATGTGACAGGTGGCATTTCTTAACTTCTGAGTGCTTGATTTTGCAAGTTTAGCATTTTAATCAGTTTGTGCATTCTGTTCACCTACACTGCACACTGGAAAGCTGGCATGTAACCACTGTTACTGTTACTTAGAGTCAGCATTATGTGTAACAAACAATGGTGAGACCAAATTATGTCCCCCATTTTTAATATACTTTTAGAAACTTATGGGGGGGTCTCTTTTTTATGTCATCCTGATTTGAGTTTCTTAAAGGTTAAGAAACAAACCCCTTCTTTACTGTAGGTAAGCTCTGCTGTATAGTAAATGCAGTAATAATTGGAACTAAAGTAAATAGGGTGAATGGAGAATTGAGATTATTAGTTTTATATGGAACTTTATGAGCACCTATCCAACTAAAGCATTATTTGATTGAAAAAATAGTTGTATCATTCAGGCTAAGCCAATTTTGAATTCAGAGAAGGTTGTGCTTTTGGGGTTATTTTTTAAAAGGAAATATATATCAATAGGCTTTACAGGGCATTGGCCATTGGTAATTCAGTCTTCAGCATGTTACAGTTAGAAAGCAATATCTTGCCTGGACAAATTAGATCTCCCTAGGGATCCTAAAACTAGCTGTGAAATTGGAGTACAGGATATGGGGCAAGTTATGTTCATCCTAATCCCTAGAGGTGTCCCTCATTCAGAATGTGCTGCTTTTAAAGTAAAAGCTAATACAATATAGTTAAAGTCCTCAATTCAACCAGTCAACCTGAACTCCAGATTCTAGTGCTACAATTGCCAAGCAAACTAAAATGGGAAGGCAAGAGGAGAAAGGATATTTCATTTCTAAAATCATTAACAAACTGTCAGTAACATTTACCCTAAGGATAAGGGACATGTGTCTTCATACCTTGCATGATTTAACTTTAAATCTTTATTGAAAGCTCTAGCTGCTATTTCAATTCAGGTAGCAGTAAATGCACAAATAAAACTTTGGTCTTGGACCATCAGTTCTACACAAGGCCTCAAATTAAATTGCCAAATGCTCTTCTAAACCTTTACCTCCAGTATTGCACTGCTTTATGGTACGTACTTATTTTTCTTCCCAGAAAAGAAATCCTTAACCTTTCCATTGACAAACATGTGAGTTTTTAAAAGCCATGCTCTACACTGACAATTTAAAATGTATATGTATTAAGGAGATGCCATGGGACATTGCCTTTTATTAGAGATAGGCCCAAGCCTCAAAGCTCAGATCTAAATTTCAAATATGCCAGAAAAGTGTGCGGGGGTCTGGCTCCATCATTTCAGTTCAGCCTTTCCAGAAGCAGTTTGCCTTACTGAAATACTTAGAGTCCATTGGATAGGGCAGTGGAATATTGGAAAGACACTGGGTTCTATTCCTGCCTCTAGCCAGGTCACAGTGGCAATAGCTTTCATATTTGCTTCCCCCACTCAGTGCGTCTGTCTAGTCTATTTAGACAGTAAACTCTTCAGGGCAGAGATTGCCTTTCCTGTATACATGCAGTGCCTAGACCATTGGTTTTCAAGCTTTGGGAGTCTGCAGACTATGTTTAAGATTTCCAAAGATGTTTGCACCTCCATTCGAAATATTTTAGGGGTCTGCAAATGAAAAAAGGTTGAAAACCACTGGCCTAGAACAATGGGGCCTCTACGTGCTACTGAAACAGCAATCAAAAGAGTTTGTCAAACAATCATTTTATGCCAAGTCTATGCTGTATTTCAGTACTTCTTGTTTCTCTATGTATTTACTCTTTATTTAAGATAATGCAGCCTTTTCACTCCTTTTGCTTGTTTCAGGAGAGCTATTAAGATAGCAATCTTGCTCTGCTTATATCTAATTTTGCCTGTTAGCTGGAGGGGACAGGCAAGTAAACTAAGCAGCACATTGGAGATACAGACATCCTGAACCACAGGCTGAAAGCCACATGTGCCAGTTCCATCCTTTATCCAGCTGTGAAGACATAGTTCCAAGTCATGTACTGTGATGGTCTTTGAAATAAAATAAAACCTCTGTCATGTATACAGTTGATAGGCATTCAAGACCTCAAAGTATTTCATATTAGGAGACTGCCAAGTCTCTTGCCCACAACTGTCATGCAAGTTCCTTGGGCTAGTTGGAAATACCCTCGTCCCAAGAGATGGTTGCTTTTCAGTTGGTGCTATGTGGGCTTGATTCTGCCATTACCATATGGGTCAAGTTCACACCTAGAGTTCCACTTACACTACTTACGTGAATGGAGCTGCACCTACTTATATGCGATTCTAATGTGGTCCTCATTGAGAGACCTCCATGCATACAGACTGCAGAATCAGGACTTATAGATATGGATGAGAAGTCCGTCAAGGTCAGTTTAATAAACAAAGACATGTTACCAAATGAATTATTGCATCTCAGCATCTCCTGTATATGAAAGAAGAGCAACTTATTGTACCTTCTAGCAGAATTTATTCAACTGCAAAAAGAACTTTCTCTGTTGAAATTTTGAAATTTTTCTACCAGCTGTATTCAATATTCTTTGATAGGCATCTCCTGTTGTTTGCTTCCTTTGCATAAAAGTTACAACAACATGCATGTATGTTGACAAAACACAATGGTGGCATACATTACCTCTGAATCTGGCTTTAAGAGTCCCATTTTCCATTACATTTTGGGATGCAAAAAGGAGAGGAGAAAATTAAGTCCTGCTTATGTAATTGATTCTGTGCAGACACTGGTGTCTACACACAGAATCACAGTAGTGGGGAACTAAATTTTTAGTATTAAGGACGAGATTCTGATATGCTTATTCATATGCTGAGTAGCATCTGATTCAATTGAATGGTTCCACTGACTTCAGAAAGCCTGCTAATACAGTAAGGGCCCTTACTTAGCTGTTGAATAGTACTTACGCATTAGCATCATGCTTTCAGGACCTGAATACCCTATCTTCAATGAGACTCAGAAGTCGTTCCATTGAAGGCAATGACATCACACTGGCTCAAGTGAAAGGAGATTAAGGTGTTGTTGTCTCAAATGGGTTTCGTATCAAATTCAATTCAGGATCCATAGCCCAGGGATGCATGGAAGTGCATGTTTTGTTCTTACTTGATTCATGAAGTCTACTACTTAGTATTATTTGCTATTACTTAAGTGAGCAGCCGTACCAAATACGAATATCATAAGCCTTAAAGCAAAGTTTACTACATGCCATTAGATCCAGGTAACACAATATTGGGTAAGTCTATCGGTAATTAGCCTAGCCATTGAAAAGTTTAGAATGTCCATGCCAGTTACATATGGTCAGATGCTGCTATCACTACCTTTTTTGGCTTCAACCTGACTCCTCAAGTAGCCCCATTTGACACAACAAGATGAATTTGCAGCATGATGTCACTCAGCTGAATTACGGGTATCTGAACCCAACCTTTAGCCTGGACGGCAAAAAAAACCACACTGAGGAACACCCTGGAGATTGCCCGAACAACACAGATCTTAGCAATCCTGCAAATCGCAGTGCATTGTTTCTGAATTATCTTTTACTAGACAGCCTGTATGAGAGGCAGCAATATCCTGACAGGGACTCAGTTACTGAATAATAGCCCCCTAGGGAAAGGTTAAGAAAACCATCATTGAAAGATCAGTGTAGCTGTGTAACTGTACTTTTCCAAAAGTGATTCAGCAAGAAAAGAAATAGAGTAGGCAAAGCAAAGGTGACTAGGGTTCTGTTAAGTGCAATGGGTAGATCCTGAGCTCTTGGGAGTAATGCTGTCCTTGAGCGCAATGCCTTTTCTCTATCCCTTTCAACTGTGCAGTATGGCCCAGAGCTCAGCTTCCATTTAAGTACTCAGCTACCATTTCACAAGAGAATAGCCCAAAGGGAGCCACTATCTGCATAAACACCAATGGGAACTGCTGTTTGCACTGGTGTTGTAGCCATCTTGGTCCCAGGATATTAGAAAGACAAGGTGGGTGAGGTAATATCTTTTACTGGACCAACAGGTGATCGGAAGAGCTCTCTGTATGCTCAAAAGCTTCTCTCTCTCACCAACAGAAGTTGGTCTGATAAATGATATTTCCTCACCCACCTTGTCTCTCTAATGGGAATTACTGGCTGATGAGCACGCTTGAAGATTTGGGTCTAGGTTTTCAGCTTTGGAAGAGCTCTGAAATGTGGTCAATTTATAAATTCAGTTTCTTAAAGTTTGCATACTGCTAAACACACAGAAGAATGACAGGTGCCTGCTCCAAGGGAGCTGTGATCAAAAGGGTTGATGAACAATCTACAGCTGACTTTCACAGGTACTCATGCCGAAAGGAGCCTGGTATTAGAGAGTAGGCACTGTCACAACAGGAGCCAAGTAACATCATTACAAACGTACCGTGATTGACAGCTGTCTGGTTTGAAGCCAAAATGCCTTTATTCCTCTAACTCTCCTAACTCAGTCTGTCTATATGTTACATTCCTCCACAAGAAACATGGTTGGTCGACATGGCTGAAAAAACACCGTTTCCAACTTTGGGGAAAATGTTGGAGTGGTGTCTGTTTTTTAGGGTTCAAGAGGGACTCTTTTATTGCATTTAAAAAATATTAAAGTGTCTTGAAAATCTTATTGAAACTCATCAAAACTGAGCTTACTAAAACCAGGTTCAGTGAACAAAACTTTAAAGACATCTGCAATAAAAAAAACGGTTGCAAATTTTGAATAAGAGTTCCCATATGGTTTGTCATATCCTGTAACCAGCCTCGGTAAAAATGTGTCAGAATTACAGTTGTGGGCATATTAAACAACTGGGTTATTATGATGTTTACTCTTAGCGGAACAGAGCAGGAAACAGAAAACAAAAAATATTGGAAATGAAAAGTTTACAGGAGTATTGCACCCTAAGAGATGCATGGTCAATAAGTTACACGACATCCAACATACTACATTAAAAGAACATAACATTACAAAGTCAAGCACTCAGAAGTTAGGAAGTGCCATAATTAAGGTTGCATGTGCACACAATTAAAACCAAACTTTCACAAGTGGTTATAAGTGACTTGTCAGGATCACACAGAAACTGTGTGACAGAGGCAGGGAATTGATTCAATCCTTCAGTCTGTCACTCAGATTCCTTAACTAGGAGAGCATCCTCTTTCTGCAGTTTCTCTCTTCATTCACTACACATCTTCCAACTCCTGGAACAAGTGAGGCAAGAACCTACAAATAGTCTAATTCCCATCCAGTTTTCATTCCCAGAGTACCATCTATCCTGTGCATTGAGACGGGACATGTGGAAAAATATAGTATGTAACTGTGTTATTAAGGAAAAGACTATCATAATGAAAAGGCACAAGGGGGGCAAATTAATGCTGCACAGGCAACCTTACACTGGCATTTCCTAACCTGAGTGCTTGACATTGCAATGTTATTGTTCTTTTGATGTAGTTTGTGTGTAACTTCCCAATCTTAAGAAAGCAAAGTGAAAATCCTGTCATATTGACATCCACATGGTTCATCAGAAGGGTTGGAACCTTTAGATCCGACAGCAAAACCCTCTGCCACGCAAGCAAATGTAACTGATAGCAATAATAGGTTTCATCCTCTATGTAGGCCAGCACTTTAGGGGGATGCAACATTTTGCCAGCCAGTTTTACAGATATTGGATGACAGCAGAGGAGTAGTGAGCCACTGGACTCCTGGGTTCCATTCCAGGTTCTGAAGGTAAGCATGATCTAATGAGAAGACACTCCCCTCCAGCCTGTCCCTGTCCCAGTGCATTTCTAGTCCCTCATATTCTTCAGCTCAGTCCCTGTCTCCCCATTCAACAATCCCAATCTCTATGGGCCCCTCTTCAAACACCAGAATTCCGCCCCACTCCAGGCTTCTTGCACAGCCAGTCTCAGTCCTTCTTCCCCGCCACTCCCATTATACTAGGCGCTCTTCAAACTCTCACTCCTGCATGAAGGACTGATGGTGGTTTAGTTATTTATGCCCCACACTGCTGACTAGCAAGTCAACTGCCCAGATCCTGCTCCACCCAGGTTGGCTTCAAATAATCTCATTTACTTGCGAGTTTGGGCATGTAAATTGATCTGAGCGTCTTTAAGAAATGATGCAAATTCTTCCTCTTTGAGGAAGCCTTTCCAACACGGGTGACACACAGCTCAAAACCCCCTTTTACACTCAAACTCAGTCCTAGCAAAGTAAACCCTACATCCAGCAGAGTTAACCCAGGAGAGGGGAGTTCCAGAGACTCCATGTAGTCCTTTAGAGATTTTGCTATTGATTTTATGTAGATGCTGCTCAGATACTGTGGTGATGGGCAACAGTATAAAACCTTAAAATAGATGGATAATTTCTGTATTTCTCCACTTTCAAAGTTGCCTGAATTATCTTGGACAAAAATAATTAGACTGCTAGCAATGTAAGAAAAAGTTTAGGAATAGCAAAGTCCATCCTTGAAAGGTTAGATGCCAGTGACTTAACACAATGCACTCTTACTGCTACAGAACTGGCTTAGGTTTTTTTTGGTTTTTACATTGCATGATTGGCAGTTTCATCTGAAAACAGGCCCTATAGGGGGAGTTGCATGTCAGGAGTGAAGGTCATTGATCGAACTGAGTATGCTTGGCTTTTGCCAGGGAAATTTATCTTCTGTTCATTAGCAACAAGTTGGAGTTGACAGGTAAAGCAATGACATGAGTCTTACTAATAAGAACGTAACGTGGTGACAATTCCTCAATACAGTAACATTCAGTAATTGTAAAATGTTAGTGGATACTGTGTGTGTATAAATGTACACCCACCCCCATTTATAACCTGATCCACAGCCCATTAAAGTACATTGAAAAATCCCCATGGAATTTGTATCTGGTCCATGGACTACAATCCCGTACTCATAGCCATGTGAGTAAAGACTACTCAAATTAATATTTCCAAATTCAGAGTTGATGTGCAAGTTAAATTTCCTTAGACTTCCTTGTACCTGCTGAAGAATAGATGAAAGTAAGCCCAAATTAGTTTAAATTTGGAAGCTAAGGAAATTATGTACAAGATGTAGGCAGCAGGTTTAAAATGAACAAAAGGAAATATTTCTTCACACAACATACAGTCAACCAGTCAATGCATCCTTGCCAGAGGATGTTGTGAAAGAAAGAATATAATGGAGTTCAAAAAATAACTAGACCAGTTCATGGAAGATAGGCCCATCAATAGGCTATTAGCTAGGATAGGCAGGAATTGCTGTTTGCCAGAAGCTGGGAATGGGCGGTGGGACAGATCACTTGCTGATTACTATTCTGTTCATTCCCTCTGAAGACCTGGCATTGGCCATTGTCAGAGACAGGATACTGGGCTAGATGTACCCTTAGTCTGACCGAATATGGCCATTTTTATGCTCTTATGTTAACAACTGGATGCAATTTCAAAGAATCAGTTATTTGTAGCACAGATCAGAGGATAGATTTTCTAGTATTTTTTAATGATTTACCAATTTAATATGTTAATTACCTTGATCTTTAACAGTGTTCTTCTTATTAGTTAACAATTCTAAGTATAACATTATCCCAATGGAATTCTGAACTCTTGTTAAAATCCTAATACTAATTTGCGAAAGTCATTCACTCTTCTTATCCTCTGTTTTGCATATCATCTCTTTTATTAGCGTTACATAAGCATATAATTACCTACTATTCTAGATGAGTATCATGTGTAAGCTATTACCTTTTAATACTGACATAGAATTTTCTACTCTTTTCTAAAAGATCTATGCTTGATACCTGTTCTCTGCATTTTATATTGCCTTCCTATGCTTTTGATCTCTCCCATACCTCCCAAATTTATACTCTCCAACACCGTCAGTTAGAATTTGACAGAGAAAACCAAAATTATGACTAAGCCTCAGAACAATAGAATATAAAAGACCAAATTCACCACTGATACCAATGAAGTTGTACCTGCTTATGCCAACCGGTTTTTGTTTAGTAGCCACAGGAGTCAGTGGGTACTGCTACACCTTGATTATAGCATTGGATTCGTAACCTACAGGAACACAATGGCTTATGCTTTCCAAATGTCTTCTGATTATTTGTAAACAGCCTCCTTTCCTGCCCCTCCCCCTTTTAGTAACTCTTGCACCCCACAGAGAATAAAAAGTATAAGCTAAAACATATGCACTAGAGCTGGTCAAACATGTTCTGTTGAAATGTAAAATATTTCTGTTTTGCAAATGTTATCACAAAGTCTCCTGGGAGATGTGGCTTGGTTGCCTCAAGTCCTCGTTCTTGTCTATGGGCCTTCCCGGCTGGACTACATCTCTTATGACTCGGTCTCCCCTCTCTAAAAAAAAAAAAAAAAAAGAAAAAGAAAAAAAGAAGTCACAAAGGCCATAACTGTAGTGGGAATCAGTGCTTTTGTATCTTTCACATCCATGTTATCACCCATCATCTATTATATACCTATGATGTTCATGCTAAAGTGATTGTTAAATATTATGACACCTTATTTCACTCACAAGTGAGTAAAATATAAAGATACTGGTGCTGGAAAAGACATTATCTCATGGGAACTCGTTCTAATAAGTATTTCTCGAGTGCTGAAAATATCAGTAATGTCAGCCCTATGGAATGCTATGCTATAAAAAGAATTCTCCAAGAAAAATGCAGCAAAAGGAGTTGTATATGACACATTACTACAAACCTCTTCAATAGGTGCACATATGTATATTGTAAGGTCTTCGGGGATGTATTAAGGGGCCTTGTCTGTTAGCATCCCCTTCTGGGAAGATGGAGAGCTACATCATAGTGGTGCCATCTCCTTATGTCACCATATCCAATCCCGCATTAGTCAACATAATCACCACTAGGTTGCCTGAGTTTAGAACCCCTTCTTCTCCAAGGCCTCTGGCTGGAGTTTGTAGGGGAGCCCAGGCCCACTCACTCCACTGAGTGCCAGCTCCAGGTCCTTATCTAGGACAACCAGAGCCTTCTCCATCCCTTGCTGCTCCCTGAACTACTTCCTACCGCTCCTACTCTGTGAGTTTTCCAAGCCTCTTGTCCTGCTTCTCCCTCTTGGGGGTGTTGGTTTGTGTGGCAACATTTCACCAGCCTGCTGGAGGGATCCTTCCTTTGCTTCCCTAGTAGCCACTCCACCCTGTTACCTTGCAAACCTTTTATCCTCACAGTGGCTGTTGTTGATACTGGATGAAGTGTGGATACCAGTGAAACACGGTATGCCCAATTGGCAGATCAATAAGGTTTAATGTGCAAGGTTTTTATAGATAAACTAGTTGAATAAAAAGCCTAAAATTAATTACAATATATCATACCCACTAAGCCTGGAGAGCTAAGCAGTTACTCAGAAGTCTGTGTACAGGAACGGCTTTCTTCAGGGGCTCTGCTGGGGAGCCAGTGGATCCTCTGGTCCTACCAACAGCACCTCCCACAGAGTCAGGTGGTGATGGAGCATGCCCCTTTGTCTAAGTGGTAACTTCTTACACCCTTCCATAAACAGCTTTCACCTAATTACCTTTCTAACCATTATAATATATGCTAATTACCTACACTGGGTTTTAACCCTTGACTACATTCCATTCTCACCATGGTAATTGGGGTCATCAAAACAACATCTGGTGATAGGAGGGGTAATGAAAACAATATGCTCCTGGGCAGTGAAAAAGTGTACCCCCAGATGTTCAAGAATAACTTCATGTTCCCATTGCCATTATCTATGTGCAGCTGCAAGCATACATGTTATGTATTTCGTCTTATTATATGCCGTGGTATGCAGAAACTGAGACATCTGCAAGGTTACTCAGTAGTCCTATTAATCTCTGCCAACCTGAAGATGTCACGCTACAGAGGCCAGAATAACCAATCAAGCAACTAAAGCTATGCTAGGCCTGTAGGACAGTGGTCAGGCAACTCAAATTGCACTGGGCCTCTAAAGCTGTGGGGCTGCCAATCAACTCTGTCTGAGTAAGTAGGCAATTGCTTCTTAACCCTTTGGTTGCCAAACCAGCATGGAGGGAATAGACCTCATGACAGGGGCATAGACTGCTTTTTGTTGTGTGTCCAATGTTAACTCAATTGGCACCTTACAGCATTACGTAACAGTAATAAATGATTTATAAAGGCAGCCACTCATATCAGCGATGCTTTTCAATGTAAAGTAATTTACAAAGGTGTCAAGGAAAGCAAAACTTATTCTAGTTTGGGGTGGATCAAAGGTGTAAAGGACTGGTCCCTGTTGGTCTGTGTAACAGACATCTCATCTCTCTGGTATGGAGATGTATCTTCTCCCTTTGGTTTCCCCTCCGATGATCTTCCTACCAGATATTTGCCAAAAGTCACCTCACCCATGGTGCTAGTATGTTCCCCATTTTTTTTCTCCTTTGATTATAAACTTTTTGGGGAAGAGTAGTGCTTCCTTACATGTTTATAAAGTTCTTAGCACACTTTGGGAATCTGTAAGCCAGTGACTTGCAGGTTCTCAGAACATTGGGATCAGGACCAACTAGAAATATCCTGAAAGGAAGTAAAGTGATAAAGGAAATTAATGCAAAACTACCTGAATTGCTAAGAGTTGTTGTGTTTTGTTTTTTTGTTTTAAACTGAAGAATGTTGCTGTGAATTAGATGCCCCATCAATTTCAGCAGCTTTAAGTGCTATCAAGCCTACAGTATGAGTGTGTGAAGTGAGATTTGAATATGGCTCTAATGTGCTAATGAGATGAGGATTAATACCAGATTGCTGTAGTGTTTTTATGTAAATGAATACTTGAATTCAAGTCCACTTATTAATCAAAGACAAGTGTAACTTTTCCTTAAGAATCACGGTTTGTGTGCAAGTGAAACTGATTTACTTACTATAAAATTGAAGTTTTAATTACTGAGTGATCCACTTCATTCTTAGGCCTGGTCTATATTAGAAAGTTTTTCTGGTATAACTATTTCAGTTTGGTTGTGATTTTTTACTGAAATAGCTTTACTGGTATAAGCCCTAGCGTAGACACAGTTGTACCAGCATGAAGGTGCCTTATACCAGTTTGGGAAGAGAATAAGCTATACCAGTATAACTGCATCCACACATTGGGGAAGGGTTATGCCACTTTAGACTAAAACTTGGGTCTTTCCCCCACTTCATACCATGCAGAATTTGATTTTATAAAACTAGAGGTATGGTTACTGTTGTGATAAATAAAGATTTATCCTGGGAGCAGTGGTGTTTCTGGTTATTAGTATCCATAGCAGAACTTCAGACTCTAGACTTGATTCAGATAACCCTAAAGGCCCAGGTACTTGTCCAAAGTTTACTTAGAATCCTTACCATTAAATCCCTCTTTCCTCCCAGTTCTGTCAGGTTTTAATTCACACCCCTCCTTTTGAGCACCCAATCCAAAGACCATTTAAGTCAAAGTGAGTCATTCCATTGAATTCAGAGGGCTTCAGATCAAGCCCTCGAAGAAGGTATCTTTGATACAAGGGGCAGCATGGAGGAGCATTTCCTGACACAGCAGAAGCCCAGGGTGCCCTGAAATGATTAAGGTTGAGTCAATCATGATTTCAATGGCAATCTACTCACCAACTTCAGCGTCACAAAATCCAGCTGAGGTAAGGGAGAAAACTTGCTGGGAGCAACCAAATGCAGAATCCAGGAAGTGCTTTCAGCAGTTTACCATGATCACTTTAGCGTGTTCCCTTACCAAATACAATGCATCCTCACAGCACTTTTTTCTGTTACCTGGGTCATTTGGCTAAACGATTGGTGTATTCTACAGCATCTGGCAACTGTACTTGCCAACCCATTCAAACACACACATTTCTCTATTAAACACCTGTGGGTCCCCAATCTTAGGCCTGCATGTGTGTAACCCACAGAATCACTCTTAGAGTGCCAGATTGTTCATAAAAGGAGTGAGCACAAGGGTTCTCTTACCTCCCTATCATGAACACCCTAACCTCAGTTTTCCCACCTCAACAGAAGGACTGCTTTGGACCGGTGGCAAGATTTAGCCTTTTGGCCAGATCAAAATGACTCCCTTCTTGGGTTAAACAAAGGTCCAAATGGACACCACCACAAGTCAAACCTTCTCCTTTGGCTTGTAGGGGATCTATATGCAGACAGGTGTCCTTTTCTTAATCACCATGCCTTCTCCATGGCCTTCTCCTTAGAGACTGCAGGTCATCCTTTGCCTCTTGCAGCATGGCTGTCTGCTTGCTCTGCAGACTGGCTGGCCTGCCTCTTAGCCTTCACGCCAGACCTTGCACAGGTTTCTTCAGCTGAGGACAATTAAAGTAAAGGACAAACAAATTAGCTACAGAGGTAGCTACTGGACCCATCTCAGCAATATAGTCCTCTGCCAGGATTGCCCTGGACCTTCAAGCTTCTGCCACGTCCTAGCACCCAGTGCTGATATCTTCCCAGAATGGGGAAAGGAGGAACAGGTCACATCCCACTAGACAAAGAAGCAAGCTCTTTCCTCTTCAGGCATAAGCACCTTTCTTCCTCAGCCCAAGTGGAATCATCACTGATAAAGTTTGCAGATGGCACAAACAATCTCTAAGTACTTACACGGGGAACAAACGTATGATCCTGTGGGTCTTCAGCCTAGCAGAGAGAGGTATAACATGAACCAGTGATTGGAAATTGAAGCTAGACCAATTCAAACTGGAAATAAGGTGTATATTTTTAAGGGGGAGAGTGATAAACCATAGGAACGATTTACTAAGGGTCACGGTGGATTCTTCATCATGACAATTTTTTAACTCTAGTTTGGATGTTTTCTCTAAAAGATCTGCTCAAGGAATTATTTGGGGAATTCTATAGCCTATGGGGTACAGGAGGCCAGCCTAAGTTCCCTGTGGTCCCTTCTAACCTTGGAACCTCAGAATATTTCCTTAGTTGGTAAGCATATCAGGCTCTGCAGGCTGGAGCAAACCCTGTACCTGTTAACCCCTTTTCTGCCTAATCCAGCATGGGGTACAGTTACCCCATCTCAGACTGAATATAGCCAAAGATGCCCCCATGAGCCTGGCATTGGCATTCCCAAGGGCTGGCATCATGAGGGTAAAGTTCAGCACATGCCACCCTCCTGGTCAGGCCACAAACTCCCTGAGCATTATCATCATAGGGTTGCTCAGCATGGTAACACTGTTGAGTTTTCCCATCATCTCCCTTCTGCTAAGACCCAACCATATTTCTTGGCAATTTCCTGCTTAGGAAATTGAAATCTTCTTTTCTATGATGCACTGGACTCTTTCCTTGCACCCATAATGCCGCTGCAGAATTGTCTCCTTTTCTCACTGCTCTTGCCACGATGCTCCGATCTCAGCAAATCCCTCTAAAAGCTTTGCACCTCATTCCAAGCTCCTTGCTCTGTCCTTCAAATTGCCACATAGCTCTGACCAGCTTAGCATTTTCTTTCCTTCCATCCTACGATATTCATAAAGAGCCAGTCACCCATGTTTATCTTGTAGGCACTGGAGGACACCATTGTACCAGCCTCCTGAAAATGGATGCAGCCTTATGTAAAATATATTTATTGCAAGAAGGAATTATTGCTCTTTCACAAATACAACCTTGGGGCAAGAACAACATATTTGCTTTGTGCTGCCACTATAATATGTGGCATTTTCTACATCACATTCTGAATGTGCTTTTGTGTAATATCTTATATAGCACTTTTCAGTCACAGATCTCAGAGTGTTTTCCAAAGAAGGCAAGTATTATTATCCTCATTATACAGACAGGGAAAGTGAAGTGATTTCTCCAAGGTCACACAGTAGCCGAGTGGCAGAGCTGGAATGAGAATTCAAGTTTCGCAGGTGCTAAGCCAATGGGACATATTTCTTGTATGCACAGAAAAGTGACTGTGGAAAACCTGCATGAGTTTTTCTGCATTCACTGATTTGCACATGGAAAACTGGTAGGCACAATTTTGAAGGCCAATTTTGAAGCTGCCTAAAATTTTGGCCTTATTTGTCTACTATCCATGAACAAATAAAAGTCAGAATATTAGGCCTCAATCTTGCAAAAACTTAAACACGTGCTTAAACTTAGTGCCATTAAAGTCACTGGCACTACTCACATGTGTAAAGTTTAACACGGCAAGTCTTTGCAGGACTGGGACCTTAATAAGTTCAGTACATACGGGCAAATGTAAAATTAATTAAAGAAATACATAAAAATGGATGCACAATCATTATTTTTTAGCTTTCTTATTTTGAACATCCATTTCAAGGTCATTTTAATAAACATCTATTTAAACAAGTAAAATATTCATGAGCTTTTATATCACTCCTAATTAATGCCCCCCAAAAAGAAAAATATTGTGTAATTAACATGACATTTACTACCATTACATTGCTTACTCTACTTATGAGTTACAACTCATCTCTTCACCCTTTGTCTAGTCCATTTAGATTATAAACTGATCACAGCAGGGTTTGTCTATTACTCTATTTGTGCAATGCCTAGCACTGATCTTGACTGGTCCTGAGGCACTACCATAATCAACATGTATCTATTCAACTCCAATTAAATATGAAATCTTATGAAATCATACTTCATTCTAATGAGAAAATAATGTCAAAATTATAGGTTGGGTAGTGTATTATCAAAATACAGTTTGAAGGTGGCATTGAGAAACGAGGTGAGACTAAAACATTGGACTTTTTATTGACAGGTTTACATTTTCTAGCCTTGCAGTGCTGAAAAAGACAAGCTTGATATTTCTTTTCATAATTGCTAGTTTTTTCCTTTGGAAGCCCACATAACCGAGGTCATCTATAAGCATTCAATCTTTTAACCTTTTTTAGTACAAGCATGTTTCACAAACCTACAGTAGCATTGCATATGCTGATGCTTCGGAAGATTTGCAAAGAGCCAGATTTATCATTGTTTCTGCTCCACTGATTCTGTTGTGTCCATGGGGAGTGTTTTTTTGCAACAAGAAAGTGAATGATGGACAAAAATATACATGGAGATGAAAAAATGCTATGATGTGCTTTAGGCTATAGACAGTACAGTTAGAATGAATATAATAACTTTATATTTACATAAGACCATTCATGGGAGGACATTAAACAATTTTCATACTGGCTATAGTTGCCACTTACCCACAAGTGAAATGCAGCCACCTCTTGGGTGGGAATTGGCAGCCACACTGTAGGACAGATTTTTTTTTTTTTTTAGGATACGGATTGAAGAATAATTTATCCACTTAAAATTACTGGCAGAATTCCAATTCAAATGGGAATTTAAAAGATGCTTTTCCGACCATCCAGAAAAAGGCTATAGGAACTTTCAGCTACTGTCACGTAGCGTTGTTGTGTGCCGTTTGGCAGCTACTAGCTATCACATTTACAAGTTGCTGCATATAGGTAGTGCATGAAATTACCCTTTGTGTATAGTTCATGTAACAGTCTGTTAGTTTTGTAAAGTGCTTCACGTTTCTCCTGGATGAAAAGTGCTATATATTAATGTAAATCATTTACAGTCATATGAGGTATATCTGAATTGTTAGGACCATGGAGTCCCTTTGATCTAATCCATTTGAATACCCTCAGTTTAAAGCTAGTTTTTTCTCAATTGTTCTAATACAATATTTCTAGTTTCATTCAATTAAACTGGCACTTGGCAGTCTGCACTAGTGAATCTCATGCAAGTTATTTTCTTTTGTTGCTTAACAGTAGCTCACTGCTGGGTAGCATTGCTTCTGAGCACGATATTTAACATCTGTGGTCCTAAGGTTTGGAGTTCCAATAACTAAAAATCTTGCCATTCCAGGGTAAGAGGTTCATACTTTGATGGAAATGCTGAAATAGTATATGGCCAAATGCTTGTCACATGAATCTATTAAAAACCTTTCCCTCTGGCTTTGCTGGGTTGGGGGGGGGAACACACGACGACAAGCATTTACACTTCAATTAACAGCTAACACATTCCATATTTGTTTCTACTCTCTCCATTCTATCCACAAGAAAGTTGATGCTTTTTAATCATTGCATTCCATTCTTTGCATTTAGAGATGAATGCATCTGGTACAGTATTAGGTCATAGGAGTGAAATCTTAGAATGAGTGACAATACCTGGAATGGAATCTGGAGGAAACGCATGAACAACGCCCAAATGAAATGCCTTAGACACATGACTGCTTTATGTGCCCTGAGAAATTACAGCTACGTTTCTTTGCCTCCAGATGAGTGTTGCTGTATAAATTCCAAGGAATTTTAGCTGTATTGTTTGTGTAATTGATCATAAATCATTCCTTCTAGTTAAATCACTTTTTCAAGCCTCACTCTGGAGAAGTGAGAATTCACACTGCCAGAAAGAGAAAAAGAGAGTGAGCATAGATTTATAATCAAAATGATTTCTCAGACTCGTTTTGTGTCAAAACAATAAGTCTGCATTTGTGATCTCATTGAAACTACATTTATTGTATTTTAGTCATAACGTATTGTGAAGCTGTAAATGAAGTGAACAGGGAATCATGATCTCTTGGGTCAGAGATGGAAGAACAGAAAAAAAAATTAAATTACACAATTGTAAAAAATGAGCATCTAGAATTCTACTCAGTCTAAAATGTTCTGAGTTTAATTATTTACTGCTGGAGTATTTGGGTAACTATGTATATTAACTGTTGTTTAATAAGTAAATAATGTATTTGTGACCCGTCCGTGCCCAGGGTAGCCCACTGATAATGCCAGGGTCAGGGCAGGCTGCAAAAAGGAGAGCAAATTCTCCCAGCACTGGTGGGTGACACCACAGTCAGACTTCCCAACCAGCCAAAAACAGTGCTTCTGATTCCCCCACACTGGTTATCAAGAAGCCACTGTGCAAATACACACAGCCCCCTTTACTGCATTTCAGTCTCTGGCTCCCAAACGGACACTAGGTCCAGTAAAGAGACCAGTTGCTTTAACTCTATGCTCTTTACTAAAAGATTCCCTCTGATCCCAAAGGATCAGCCACAGTACCAGTTCACTATAAGTTTGGATCTTACCCAAAATACCACGCTGCCAGCCAATCCTCTAGTAACTAAAACTAAAGGTTTATTAATAAAAGAAAAACAAACAATAAGAGAAGTGTTAAAGGCTTAAAGCAATCAGAGATATACAAATGATTTAAAAGTCCATATACATCAGGTTTCTAGAACAATTGTGGAGTTGCAGGCTTGTATAGTTCCTCTGGTATACATCCAGTACCTGGATGGGTCTAAGTCCTTCAGTTCAGTTGCACAGTGTGTTAATCCAGAGGCGTGTCCGCAGCTGGACAGGAACAAGGACACAAGGCAAAGACGAAGACGAAGACAAAATGGTTCCTGTGGTTTGATCTTATATACCCTCTGTTACTGGCCATGTGGCTCGTGGAACTTTACTGGAACCAAAATGAAGTCCATAGTCACATGGGCCAATCCTGGTAACTCTTCAGGTATGCCTTTAGTTTCTTCCTAGGCCTTTGGCTTTTGTTAAGGTCTTGATGGGCCATTAAGCAGGCTATTGTCCTGTGGCCTCTCTGTCTGAGGTGTGTCTTTTACAGCACAGTTTGAAATACAGGGATATCAAAGATCTCCATAACTTTCCTTACACATATTACACATGAACACAAATATTATCATCTTATTCAGCATATCATAACCTTTCTAACAGTACCTGACATGGCATGTCTTACATGAATTATTATGATTTTGACATATTAAGGTCAAATAACACAAATGCCCCCCCCTCCTAATGCAGCCCGCGTGACAGTATTGCTTTCTGCATTCTATATCATGATTGATAATTAAATAAAATGCCTATTTTTGTCCTGAGACTCCTTGCTGGATTGCTAATAAAGGAGCAATTAGGTGGCAATTGTAGTGGCAGTTTTGGT
Organism: Mesoclemmys tuberculata; assembly: GCA_007922155.1. Lineage (NCBI taxonomy): Eukaryota > Metazoa > Chordata > Testudines > Chelidae > Mesoclemmys > Mesoclemmys tuberculata. The sequence goes on along the minus strand of ML675616.1, from coordinate 14,020,297 downwards.
GATGTGGACACTGTTTGCACTAGAAGCTGGATTGAAACCATCCATCATCTCAGATAATTCACCAAACAGCCTTCAAATAATAACAAGAATGATGACCATCTACTGAGCAGTGGTAAATATCAAGGTCTAGCAGGTTGGCTCCGCTTTGGAAGGAAAATCAGTTGTGACGTATCTGAGTGTATTGTTATATAATGTTATGTGTGCTATTTACAGACATACAGCAGTTTGGTAGCAGAGGTGGTCACAAACAATGTGCAGGCAATCTCATCTTTCAGAACGCTAGGGCCATATACAAATGCCCTCTGCCAAAAAGCAAATAAGCCCAAAAATTGACTCTGGTTAGTGAGATTAAGGCATAGAGTTTACCAAAGCTTCCCCAAAAGAATCTGCATCAGAAAACCATGGACACGGCATCTTTTTCAAAGACTAAAAACTTGCTCACATGCTAAGAAAAAGAATTTGTGCCATCTGGTGACCACTGCCAGAATAATACTTTTCTCTCATAGGCCCTGATCCAACAAAACACTTAAAAGTATGCTTAGCTGTTAGCATGTGAATAGTCCCATTGCAGAATGAGGCCCTTCATGTGTATGGTGCTTTTAAAAACAAAGATGGACTCCTGCCCAAAAATCTTACAGTCTAAGGACCCAGACTATACGCTGCTTGTGGTTGCAAAACACACATGTACTCTAACGATGGGATGGGGCTTTAAACTAAATAGATAAAAATAGCAGTCAGAAGTGACTTACACAAAGAGGGATAGAGGGAGAGGAGCCCTGGGGATCACCCGTGCCATGCCCATTTCTTTCAACGGGTATTGTGCATGAATATTATTTTTATAAATATCTGAAGGCAGAACTTAGATTCATTATTGTACAGTGCATCTCTTTTTGAATATGAGTCAGTTTTTGAATAGGAATCAGTTTTTCACTGTGCCTTTGCAAGCACACAGCTTGGTGGTTCTTTCCTCTCTCTCTCTCTCACACTCTCTCAGCCATAGATCTCACAAACTCAGTGTGTAATAAGTTGCCACTTCTGGAGTCAAGAGGCCTCTGCCAGAAATGTGCTTTGAAAGAGAAAAGGGTTACATTTCCATTGACATTTCAGTTTTATCATTCTTTCCTATTCTTGTATTAGCCCTTCCAAGAGGTGTATATCCTCATATGCAATTCCCGAGCCAAGTTCTGCCTTCAGATATTTATAAAAATAATATTCATGCACAATACCCGTGCAGTACAAGAATAGGAAAGAATGATAAAACTGAAATGTCAATGGAAATGTAACCCTTTTCTCTTTCAAAGCACATTTCTGGCAGAGGCCTCTTGACTCTAGAAGTGGCAACTTATTACACACTGAGTTTGTGAGATCTATGGCTAAGAGAGTGTGAGAGAGAGAGAGAGAAAAGAACCACCAAGCTGTGTGCTTGCAAAGGCACAGTGAAAAACTGATTCCTATTCAAAAACTGACTCATATTCAAAAAGAGATGCACTGTACAATAATGAATCTATGCTGCGAGTGCACTAACAATCATGCTTCTGTTTATTGTTTCTTGTGCTTCTCCTGATGTGGCCTTTAGGGGAATGCCCTACACACTGGCAGAGCACCTCTGCCAGATAAGGAAGTGGCTGAGGATGAGCAAGAAAGACATGTTTTGGGAGGTGCACCAACACCTCAGAGGCTAATAAACAAGAATACAGGGCATTGAAAGAGATTTTAAATGAAAATTATAAAATATCTGAGGGGGCTCAGAGGCCGCTCATGCGTCCCCTTAACTACAGGCTTCTATACCTCTGAGAAGTCTATAATTGCCTGTGAAGTGTCCAAGATCTACCTGCCTAGAGCTCACTGCAGCATCAGGGCCTTGAAAACTTTTTGAGAGAATGGACAGATTTCTTACCAAGCAGACTATTTCTTTCTGCTTCTTCATCCCCCTTTGCAACTAGGGTTGAGCTGTTGCTTTATTTTTAATGGCCTCATGCTTTATTGTTTTTCTTAAATTCTCAACAGATCATCTCATTGGGATGCTCTTATCCATTCTCTAAGATCTTGGAAGAAATTCAAAAACTCTTTGTGTATGTGTGTATTCTTCAGTCTAGGCTGTTCCTTGGCATGCCACGTCAGCATCCGAGACTCGATTGGCCTATTTCTGTTATTCCCACAGCACCTCAGAAGTGTAGTATTAGTAAACAGTTGTCTTCTAGCAGTATCTCAAACAAAAATCAGCTCTGTGTGCATAACCACAAATTAAAAGCTTTATTCCTCTCTTCAAAGTCAGTTTTAGGCGTAGGCAACAAACAGCTGCATACAATAACATATTTCAATGGACACCATGATTCTGAGGAGTTCTGCCATGTGTGTAGGAGACCCATACACTATGTATAGTGTTATTGACACTGGAAAGGTCTGACTAGCCAGAAGATGCTGTATCCCCAATTCCCATCCATGGGACCAGGTGCTCCCAGATGGCCAGAAGACAAGTTCCTTCCCCAGCAAAAAAGCGAGGCAAGAGAGAAAGGGTATATGTGCCATCCAGCAAACCCACTGAAGGGTCCCAGTGTCCCAAAGGGCCATGACATGATCATGATGGGAAAAGAACTGTGGGAGCCATGGAAAAATCCAGCATAAGTAATATTAGGAAAAGGCTATTTGATGAAGAAAGTTGCCCCTCAAAATTCTGTTTTTTCTGTGTCCCAGTGAGGGCCACTGCAAGTAACGCAAACAGAAGAAATTGAGAATGTGCAGGAAGGAAGATAGGGAGTAACATGCTGTCTGTATCAGCTCATGAACTTTGCAAATGTACTTTACTTACACACAAAAAATGTGAATGCTTTCCCCTGGATGGATTTTCCCAAGGTCTCACAGCTGCATTTATATGCAAAATCTATGCAGGCATTAGAATACATAGCAGAATCTATTGTCACTACCAGATGGCTTTGCACACATAGCAACTTTGGGTTCCAGTGTGAATTTCTCTGTATCAGCTAGTGCAGATAATGTTTTTAGATCGTTTGAGCTGCATGCTGGACATTTCATTTGAGTCATTAGTGGCCTGTCAAACAATAATTTGCAGGTGCCTTATCTTCTTGCCTTACTTCTTCTTTTTCTACCTTCTCAAAATTGCTAGGGCTAAGTTGTGATTTGGCGTCCATGTGTGTTTAACCCACTACTGAATGTGTGTTATAAAGCCTCTCAGTGCCCAGCCAGCAAAGGATAGTAGTCTGTTACAGCTCTAGGTAGCAAACATTGGCTTTTTTTTTTCTTAAGGTCAAGCTGCAGCAGCTCATGCTTTGAGCTCTAGAGGTCCCCAGTTCAATCCCCTGTATGTCAGCCAAGATGGCAGCCATCATGCTTGCCACAGGGGCATTAGGGGAAGAAAGAACCTTCTTACATCCCTGGACTACCACAGATCTGGGTACCATCTGCTACTCTCCACCTAGAACAGGGGTGTGGAAAGTAGACAGAGTAGGACAATTGGGTGGAGCTTTCATTCTGCCCCCTCCCAATGTGTTGGTCACAAGAGCTAAAGCTGCTGTAATTTATTATGAGGTTTACCAGGTTGTTATCAGAGACAAGGATATAGGAGGGAAACTTTAGGACCCAATATTAGCAGAAAATGAATATTCATCCTAATGTTTGTACCAGAACTACATTATTCATTCATACATTGTTCATTGGTCCCAGTCAGGGAGCCGAAACAATATCATGTGATTTTGCTGATGAGTCACATGTCATAGGGCAGATTGTATGACTGTCACTTCCACAGTTGGTCCCAGGCCCCACAAACCATTTATGTACACACTTAACTTTAGGCACATGAGAAATTCCATTTAAAATCAACTGGACTACTCACCTGCTTAAATTTAAGCATATACTTGAATGCTTTGCTAGACCATGGCATCAGCGACCAATTTTATTACTACCAAAGCTCACCAAGGCAAGGAAGGGTTGCACAGTCTAGACCAAAGTGAACAAGCCATAGACTGAATATTGCCCATGAAAATTATTTAGGGATCTCTTACACATAACAAATGCATCCACAGAAATCAGGAATGGTTTTTAAATGAGCTGTGAACAGGAAAAAGGGGGATGAAATTCATAATAAATATTATTTGTGGAAAACACTTTGAGCGCTTGTGCTTTTTATTTGCACCACTGTATTCTAAGCCTAGTGCTTCCTTGAAAAAGACTGCTCTACTGCTCTTTGTTTTGAAAAGCTATTGATTTTAAGACACAATGGAACAGTATAGAGAGGAGGGAACCATGTTTATCCTGTTAGCCCCATTAATCAGGCCAGTCTCATTTGTCTATACCTTACAGAAGAACAAGTCTACGAGAGATACAGATTAAATAAACTGAGGCTATTGGGCCTTTGTGAAGTGCTAAAGAAGTACTTATTCAGGGAAGCCGGGCATTTCAGAACATACTTAAAGAGATCTCAGGGTATGCCTACACTTAAAATGCTACAGTGGGGCAGCTGCAGTGCTGCAGTGTAGACACTGCCTATGCTGATGGGACGGGTTCTCCCATTGGCTTAGGTAATTCACCTCCTCGAGAGGTGGTAGCTATGTTCATGGAAAATTTTTACATAGATATCACTCCATCTACGCTGGAGGTTAGGTCGGCCTCACTGCTCAGGAGTGTGGATTTTCACCCCTGAGTAACGTAGTTAAAATTACTTAATTTTCTAATGTAGACGAGGCCTAAATCTATATACTGAATTGTGCCCTTAAATGTAACTCTGAGCAAGGGATGGCACATAAACTCCAGGCACAGATCTAGGAGACACACACCTCTGGGGCACATTTTCCTCTCTGCTTCTCTCTTTCTATGAAAGGAGCATGTTATAATTTGCTGCTGGCTTATACCAACTGCCAATTATGATCAGGAGTCGAGAGGGATAAGGGGGTCGTGCAACCAGGTCCAGGCTGGGAAGGGTGGTGGAAACACAGATCTGCTTTCCCAATATTTCCATTGGGGAGTTGATAGCCCCTCTCCGGCCCTACCCTGCCCCTGATAATGGCACACACAACTGGCTCAGCTGTGTTGTTCAGCGCTTTGGAGATAGAGACAAAGTTCTGTCCACTCCCCGCTTATTTGCAGTCAATAGAAGGTTCTGCTGACTTCTGTGCACCTGGGAACCTAGCATAGAGCAGGGCAAATAATTGATTTTATAATTGAAAGAAAGAAAGAATTGATCAAACCAAATCTGAAAATTCCAGAAACATTTGGCCAATTGTTTTGGACTGAAGGAAACAATTTGTTCAAACAGAAACATTTTGTTTCCGGATGGTTTAAAGGTCTAGATTCACAAAATGGCTGGAGAAGGAAGATCCAAGTTCATGTCCCGGCTTCAGTGACTATTTCATTAGTTACACAAAGCAGAATACTCTTTGAGCACAGCAACAGAGAATAGTTTATAGCTCCAGTGGTAAGGGCACTTTCTGCTACGTGTGAAATCCACGGGCCGAAGCCCTTCTTCATATCAAACAGAGGAGGACATTGAATTGGGGGTCTCTGACCTCCCAGGTAAGTGCTCTAACCAATGGGTTAAGCTTGCAAAGAAGGTAGCACCTCCACCTTCTCTGGCAGTTGCTTTTTAAACAGTGCCTCAGTCCCCTCCCGCCCCCCTCCTCAAAATTGCGTCAAATTCACAAACACATTTGGAGCTCTGAAAAATGCATTTTTTGATGTATTTTCTATTTGCAAATTAATAAATTCATCCAGCCCTCGTGGTAAGGTAACGATCTTACTTTTCTACATACATATGTAGTCCAAGCCACAGTCTAACTCATATCATTTAGCTTGAGTAGCTTTACTCTTATCGGAGGATCTTTTTGGTGGTCCTGGAGGACCCTTAGCCGAGGCCCCAGCAGTTTGGGTTTGAGCCCGGTGCGCAATTAGCCCAATCAGATACCGAGATGGAGAAATCCTTGTATAAGTTTATTCAGGATCCCAAATGGCGCAGGGAGACTGTCTGTCTCAAATCCAGCGCACCAAAGCAGCAAGCCACAACTTTATTTATACCTTACTTAATTTCAACAGGGGGCTCTTCCCCCCTCCCTTTCCTTCCTTCAAGCAGTTACAGCCATGACATGCTTTTGCTTTGTGGCGGGCCAACTGATCACGCCTCGCAACCAGCCCCGTGCTTGGCTAGCAGGGAGAGGGGTAGCCAATGGGTACTTTGATCATGTGGCAAGCACGAACTAGAGCTGCAAACAGCATATAGCACCTGCACTGTATCTTACACTGATAAGCAAACCCAAATAATTCCAGTACAAGCCAATTTAATTTAGCTTACGGTTGCGAAACGGTGTCAGCATGACCCAGAGGATGAGAGAAGAGGATGAGAGAAGAGGGGGGAAGACGGGAGGTGAGAGAAGGAAGGGGAGGCGGGAGGTAGGGCCTAGCACAGGAAAACTTCATCGGCATTTGTGGCCTTCCATTAACCTGATTTACCTAGTGCAGTGCCCCAACCCCCCCAACAATCTGAAAACTTACTGCAAGGCAAAGATAACAGAAGGCAAGAGTGCGTGAAAGAGCTTGAGCCACACTGACAGGGACGTGGCCAAAGTGTGAGCGTCACCTTTGAGAAAAGGTTAAACAAGAGATAGTGCACAGAAGCTGAGAAACCTCATGCCAGCACACAAAGGATTAAAGTGAGCCTGTGGGCCCAGCTAGACCTGCTCCATTATACCCAGCCAGTGCTAGGCCTGGAAGGAGAAGAAAGGTGCCTGACAGCTGGGACTGTCACTGGGAAGAAGCACTGCATCCTTGATTGAGGGACACTGATGAGGAGATCAAGGAGCACCCAGCAGTGAGTGAACTGAGTGACTGAACTATAGAGACATTGTGGGGTTAGGCACTTTCCAGTCTTAGGTCTTCCCTGTCCAGAGGGCCTGAGGCCAAGGCAGGATGCCATAAAAGGCCTACGGGGGGTGTTACTTGAGTTGAGTCACTACAAACTGTTTGGACTTTCGCAGCCATGCCCCAAACTAAAGAGACAGAGATAGAAAGTAGCCCAGGGCAGCAGATTTAGACTCACTACTGGAAAGACCCCGCTGGTGTTGTTTCACACAGAGCCCTGGACTGGAACCTGGTGGAGAGGAAGGACCCAGGTCCCCCTACCATACTTCCTCATGGCCTGAGGCACCTCTGCTATGGAAGCCAGGGGCTGAAATTCAAGTGCACCAGGTTGCCTGGCCCTCCAAGCATCCAATTAGTTAGCTTTTTGCTTGTTGCAATTTTCAGCTTGGACTATTTACTTACATTGCCTCCGACGAAATGGGATTTTGCCCACCAGAGCTTATGCCCAAATAAATGTGTTAGTCTTTAAGGTGCCACAGGACTCTTGCTGTTTGACTTACAAGGAAATAGTTTTCAAGCACAAAAACAGCTGTTTCCAAATGAACTTAAAAGACTTGAAGTCAGTGGGGAGCTTTGTCTGCCTAAGGACTGAAATAGACTCATAGACTGATAGACTCTAAGGTCAGAAGGGACCAATATGATCATCTAGTCTGACCTGCACAACACAGAGCACAGAACCTCACCCACCCACTCCTGTAATAAACCTCTAACCTATGACTGAGCTATTAAAGTCCTCAATAACTCAGTTAAAGTCCCCTCCATACATTTATCAAGCTCGGTTTTGAAGCCAGCTAGGTCTTTTGTTCCCCCTGCACCCCTTAGAAGGCTATTTCAGAACTTCACTCCCCTGACGGTTAGAAACCTGTGTCTAATTTCACGTCTAAACTTCCTGATGGCCAGTTTATATCATTTAGTTCTTGTGTCCACATTGGCACTGAACTTAACTAATTATTCTCCCTCCCTGATATTTATCCCTCTGATGTATTTCTGGAGAGCAATCATATATCCCCTCAGCCTTCTTTTGGTTAGTCTAAACAAGCCAAGCTCTTTGAGTCTCCTCTCATAAGGCAGGTTTTCCATTCCTTGGATCATCTTATTCTATTACTCCAGTTTACACACTCATCCAGATCTTCCTCTATGTTATCCCAATCCTTCTCTGTATTGGCAATACTCCCAACTTTGCGTCATCTGCAAACTTTATTAGCACAGTCTCATTTTTGTGCCAAGGTCATTAATAAAAAGGTTAAATAAGATTGTTCCCAAGACCGATCCCTCAAGAACTCCACTAGTAACCTCTCTCCAACCTGACAGTTCACCTTTCAGTATGACCCGTTGTAATCTCCCCTTTAACCAGTTCTTTATCCACCCTTCTATTTTCATATTAATCCCCATCTTTTCCAATTTAACTAACATGTGGAACTGTATCAAATGCCTTACTGAAATCTAGTTAAATTAAATCCACTGCATTCCCTTTGTCTAAAAAGTCTGTTATCTTCTCAGAAAAGGTGATCAAATTGGTCTGGCACGATCTACATTTTGTGAAGCCATGTTATATTTTATCCAAATTACTGTTAACCACATGTCCTTAACTACTTTCTCTTTCAAAATTTTTTCCAGGACCTTGCATACTACTGAGGTCAAACTAACAGGCCTTTAGTTACCTGGCTCACTTTTTTTCCCTTTCTTAAAAATAGGAACTTTGTTAGCAATTCTCCAGTCATACAGTAATATTGCATCCAGGGTCTTAATTACTATAATAATAACACATGGAACAGGTAGCTCTGCCTGTATTTAAGGTTTATGTGTATAGACACACATGCACAACTAACGGTGAACTGAACTTGCAAATTTTAGCAATGAATCACTTTTAATAAAAATATTCCATCAGCTCTATTCAATCCTGCACCAGTGACAGGTTTAAGGTCCAATATCTTGCAACCCTTCAAGAGCTACATGCCCTTGGAGGAGTTTTTGCAATATCATATGTTAAAATAATGGCATCCTAGACATAGAAATGCTATAGTCTGCCTCACTGGCCTGTAGAGTTAAGATTAAGTTATCACAGAGAGTCTGGCTTTACAGGCAGAGGGATAAGAAAAATAATACCAGTAAAGCTGCTCAACTGAGAGGAAGGATGGTCTTGCGGTTAAGATGCTGGCGTGTGAGTCAGGCGGTACGGGTTCAACTCGTAGTTTGGCAACAGTCTCCCTACAATGTTGGAGAAGTCACTTAGACTATATCTACACTACAGACCTTGTAGCGGCACAGCTGTTCCCCTGCAGTCTCCCAGGTAGCTGCTCTATGCTGAAGGGAGAGAGCTCTACCGCCAGCATAATTACACCACCCCCAATGAGTGGCAGTAACAGAAGAGTGTCTCCCAGAGACACAGCGCTGTCCACACTGGTGTTTTGGTCAGTGAAAATTATGTCGGCCAGGGTGTGTTTTTTCACACCCCTGACCGACAACAGTTTTACCAACAAAAAGTGCTAGTGTAGATTAGCCTTAATCTCCGCTCACGCAGCTGTAAAATGGGGTTGGTACTATTCCTCTGTCTGGCTTGTCCATTTAGTGTGTGAGCTTTTGGGGGCAGGGACTGTCTTTTACAACAGGTTTTTACCTTACCTCTCGCAAGAGGGCCCTGGATCTCAGCTGGGGTTTCTCAGTGCTACCATAATATGCACACAGTGGTTAGAGTAGATTAAAAAGGAGATGAGGAGCTTCCACAACCGCATTTGAGGGGGGCAAGGAGAGAGGCCTGTTAGTAACTGCTTGGGAAAATAGCAGCGCTTTTCCCTGCTCCCTCCTCCCCCAATCCCGGAACAGCAAGGAGCCTAGCAGAGCCCTGTGGGCACAACTCAAGAAGGCAAGAGACGGCACAGGATCATATTTTTAACATCTGCACAATCTGCTCTGTGTAGCATCTCAGGTGGGTGGAACTTATTTGATGGGAAGAGATTGGCTGTTACTACCACCTGTTTTCTCACCCAGCCAACCCCCTGACTGATCCCCCAAGCTGGGACAAGGAGGGAGGCCTCTCCTTCTGCTTTAGAAGAGGATGGCAAGCTATGCTTCTCTTGAACCCTCTTTCTTCAATCCCTCTATATGAATAATAAAGAACCATAAAACATTTTTAAGATAGTTCTTCTATACATGATGGTGTTCATTTGAATTCTACACTGATGCAGGTCATATAAGTTCCTAGACTGATAGTTACCCAGACAGAGAGATGCTGTCTACTTTGTGCTTGTCAATATGGTATATAATATATGAAACATCCTAATGTTTCCAGAGTTCTTCTTCATATAAGGAGGGTCTGAATGAGCTCTCCCCTGACATCCAGTGAAGGGCTGGGAAAGAAGACTCCAGGAAACTTTGCTTGCATGGATATGCCCGCTCCATGTGTGCAGCGCGATGGAGCTGCTTTGCCCAGAGGATCACTTTTGGTGAGTGCTGGATTTCAAGTCACTTAGTTATTGGGGGCAGGGGTAATCAAGTGTTGTCATCCTTGTTGTGTGAATCAAAGGGAGAAAAGATGGGCTTGGCATGTCCTGACTGAGGGGTTCACTCTCAAATGAACTGCACTCACTAAGTAGGGGGGAGGGCGCAAAGCCTAGTGGAGAGGAGAGAAGGTGGGGACAGGTGTTTCTACCTGGTAGTGTGGGCCTTGCCTAAGAGTCCTAGACACCAACTGACCCCCCTTCTCTTCACTGTGTAATAACAGAGCAGCCAAGAGTGGAGCGAGCTGCTGACGGTGGAGCAAGAGAGCGAGCGGCGGTGGAGTAGGAGTGGCGATGGGGTAAGTGAGTGTGGCGGAGTGGCCGACTGCAGAGCGAGCGAACAGGTGGTGGTGGAGTGAGCGAGCAGCTGGTGACAGATCTCGCAAGCGGCTGACAGTAGAGCGAGAGAGTGAGCGGTGGAGTGAGAGGTGGAGGAGCCAGTGGCGGTGGGGTAAGCGAGTGTGGCAGAGTGGCCGACTGAAGAGTGAGCGAACAGCTGGTGGCGGAGTGAGCAAGCAGCTGATGACAGAGCGAGCAAACGAATGGCAGGGGAATGAGCGAGTGGCAGTGGAGCGAACAGGTGGCAGAACAAGAGAGTAGCAGCAGAGCAACTGACAGCAGGGTGAGCCGAGGTGCCTTCCCACACCGCCGGGGTGGGACATGAATTCATGCAAATGCACCTCTGAACCCTGGGTCTGCACTGATCGAGAATAACAACTGTGAGAGGGTGCGGTGGAGGGAGAGGGGAGTAGCATGTTGAAGGAACTTTTGTTGATTGGACTTTCTCACCACAAGGGGAGAACTTGAGACAGAGGACACTGCCCAAAATACTCTGGGGTGCGTGTTTCGCCCATGGTCATTGTGGTGTTTTCCCAGATTAATGCCGGGTTACTTTCCTCTTAAATTTCTTTTCTATGCACAGATTCAGTGTTTGAAAAAGGGGAAGTACTGCCTCTAAGAGGCACCCAAGGGTGGTGTGTGATTTTCCCAATTTACTGGGTGGGGGCTCAAGCCAGTTCTGTGTTGTATTGTTAAAAAAGGAACCCCTAGATATTGAATCCAGCCCTTGTCACTGTTGACTCCACTTGACAGAAGAGTTATATCCATGAAGTGTGGCCAACACACATGCCTGAATTCCATAAATGCCAGCAAAGCTTTTTCATAATCCCACCCATTGCTACAGCTTTACTAAAGTTTGCAAATGTTTCCACTAAACAAATCTGTCTAGGGAAACAGTTGTGCATAAAAAACAGACAGTTTCTAATTAGATGCATGTTTTTAGTTGGTATCTGCATACCGGTTCCTAACTGATACACGTGCTCATAAGTCAAGGTAGGACATGATTCTAGTCAAGCAATCTGACAGACGTTGCAGGGTGGCAACTGATCAGGGACTCTTCACACACTAGTGCAACTCATCTACATGAAATTCTGATTGATTTAAAGAAGCAAAAGCAAGAATGCGGGATCTTTTGACCCTCTTTCCAAGGCAGTCATTTCTCTTTGATTTAGCACTGTCTTCTGCAAGGCAGTTCTCAGAAGCCAGCTGATGATCTGACTCTCTCGTTAATTTGATGATCAATAAAATGGATTTAGGCTAACGCAACTTTGATTATGTTCCTTTGGAATGATGGGCTATTATTTAATTGAGGTTGTAATGGCTGAAAAGTGACGTGTTTACTTAGCTAGGGAGGGGAAATATCAACTGCTACAGTCTGTTACCGGGAGGCTTAGGTGGCACTGAGGGCATTTTTACAGGATTGACTGGAATGCAAGTACAATCCATTCTGTCAGGCAAGTAAGACAGCCTTCATACAACATACTCTAATTTAGGTTTTCGATAAAGGAGCAAAATGGATTTTATTTTCAGCACTGAGTCGACTGTCTTGAAACAATGAGAGTAAATCATCCTAATTTCGTAGCGCACCATCCAAAGCACTAGATTCTGCAACGATAACCTTGAAATGAGACAGCAAGGCTGGCAGTTACCACGCTGTAAGGATAAACTTGCTAGACAGGGTATCCCAGAGAAGATGAGGTAGCCGTTTCACTTGCTATTGGACTTAATAAATGAAAGATACACTGTTTGATGAGCTTCTTATTTTTGGGTTGTGGGAATCAAAATGCATGTGTTTGTAGTGGGTCTTTTCAATTAGCTGAGAAGAGAAAAAACCAGAAATAGCCTAGCATGAAATATGGGCAAGACATCTGAAGGTATTTGGGTTGTTAAAATAGCATCTTCATCAAAGCAAATGAATAAAGAACAATTACATGCACAAAAGATGTCTAAAACGAAAGAGATGAAGTACAGATAGGCTACAATTTTCAAAAGCATTCTGCACTGGCCAAAGTCTGCTCCCAGTGAAGTCAACTCCTATTTAGAGCTGACTGGAACATTTTCGGTGATATGAAATTTCATCAAAATATGCTGTTTATCCATTCCAAAATGTTTCACATAGACATATCAATTTCAGAAACATTTTCATCAGGGTGTCTTTTAAGATCAGCTCTCTGATTACTTTTGATGGGAGATGGAGAGAAAGGAATGAAAACTTGAGCTTTTCAATCTGCAAACAGCCATGGCAACACAATTCCACTTGGAAACAACATCTGAAAGGTTTTGTTCCCATTCCAAGGCAGATTGAAAACAAATTTGGAAATCTCAAAAGTTGTGAAACAGAATTGTTGCCCTCCAGACAGTTCTACTCCTTGTTGTTACGTCAATGTTAAATTCTTCTGAAAACTCCAAACTATTCTGCAGGTGTCTGTGTCTCCAAGCACTGAGCTTCAATAGTATAGATTTGATTCACTAAAGATGCCAAAGCAACCTACTACAAAAAAACACCCTTCACAATGGTTAGGCCTCTGGTATACTGAGACTATTGCATCATACTGGCCTGAAATATCTAATTGTTTCCTTGTACTCCCCCATCTGTCTGTTTCTATCCACCTTTTCTCCATTGTCTTGTACTTAGATTGTAAGCCTATTGGGGCAGGGAAGAACTTTTTGTTCTGTATTTGTACAGCACCTTGCACAGTGGTGTACTGGTCCATGATGGGTGTTCCTGCACGTTATCTCACTACAAATAAATAACATCTCGGTTATATATTTGCTATGACTATGTTTTTTACCTCCTGTCCTTGCAACCAAGTGATTTTCAAAGGAGTTTTCAAACCTAAAACAAAATAGAAATGTAGTTATTTTGATTTTTTATAAAAATATTTTAATTTAGTATAGACAAAAGTTGCACATTACCACAAAAATGTTTAACTCCCAGAATAGCCCTAGAAACTCTGATAGTCAAGGTGGGGTGTCCTTACATTGTAATTCCTTGGAGCACTCAGTTCAAGATTGGTCCTTCTTATAATATCGTTAATCTATCATCACACAGTTTGTAGAACTGAAAGTCTTAGCTCCAGAGAAGTCCAGCACTTGAAATATAGAGTATTGCAATATGTTATGAAGCTCCCCTAATGGCATTTCTATAGTTCTAAAAAGCTACAGGATGTTCTTGCTTTGTGTTCTTCCTGTTTCCTGTTAATAAAGTTAGCCCTCTTTGTGGACATCTTTTCATTCTAAGTCTTCTCCCCAAGAAAGCTTAAAGATACCAAGAACTGTCAATGAAGATGGATTCCTGCATAATTAACACTTCCCTGCTGAAGGAAGACAGTTGCTGAGCTTTTATTTTAATCAGCCCTGAAAGTATTCCTGTGGCTGGATATAATGGCTGAGTTTATTGGACACGAGTATCTCTATGATGAATCCTGCAAAATGTTATGGGCCAAATTTTTATGAGACTACAAGTGCAAGATGACAAAAATGTACCACTCTATTTGGGCCTTTTTCTCCAACTCTCATTTACCAAAACCGTCCAGTTATTCATAAGTCTTATACAGTTATTCATAACAGGACCATCCAGTTATTCATTCATTCATAGATTCCAAGGCCAGAAGGAACCATTGTGATAATCTTTTCTGATCTCTTGTATAGCACAGGGCAGAGAATTCCCCAAAATAATTCCTAGAGCGTAGCTTTTGGAAAAACATCCTAGCTAGATTGAAAAATTCCCAGTGATGGATAATCCATAATGACCCTCAGCAAATAGTCCCAATGGTTACTTAGCCTCACTGTTAAAAATTTACACTTTATTTCCAGTCTGAATTTGTCTAACTTCTACTTCCAGCCTTCGGATCATCTTATACCTTTCTCTGCAAGAATGAAGAGCCCATTATTAAAAATTTGTTCCCCTTGTAGATATTTATAGTCTGTAATCAAGACACCCTTAACATTTTCTTTGTTAAGCTAAATAGATTGAGCTCCTTGATTCTATCACTATAAAGCAGGTTTTCTAATCCTTTAATCATCTCATGGCTCTTGTCTCCAATTTGCCAACAGCCTTTTTGAATTGTGAGCATCAGAACTGGACGCAGTACTGCAGCAGTGGTCACACCAGTGCCAAATACAAAGGTAAAATAATCTCTCTGCTGTTACTCCAGATTCTGCTCTTTATGCATCCAAGAATTGCGTTAGCTCTTTGGGCCATACTGTCGCACTGGAATCTCATGTTCAGCTGAATATTCATCAACACCACTAAATCTTCTTCAAAATCACTGCGTCACAGGATAGAGTCCCCCATTCTGTAGCATGGTTTACAGTCTTTGTTCCTAAATGCATATGTTTAGCCACATTAAAATAATATTGTTTGCTTGTGTAATATAGACACTGGTTGGCAGCGGCATTGAACATGGGACTTCTGGAGCTTAAAGCATGACCCTCTATGGCAGTGGTTCCCAACCTGTGGCTCAGGGGCCAAAAGTGGCCCGCGGGCCCATTCAAAGTGGTCCGATACTCCCCTCCCCTAGCATTGCCATGGGCTAGAAGCCATAGGCTTCTTGCTGCAGCCAAGGAGATGGGAGATCAACACTGCCCTCCCCCTGGCTGTAGCAGGAAGCATGACGAAATGCTCTGCCTGGATCCCTAGGCGCTGGGGTCCCTGCTGGAGCCAGAGGGAGGAGAGCACTGATCTCCCATCCACCTGGCTGCAGAAGGGAACCACTGCCTAAGGACCAAGGCGGAGCGCATGGGGCTGCAGGATGTGTGGGGTTTCCCTGCTGCAGCCAGGGGCACAGGAGACCAGCAAGGAAGCAGCCTCCTCGCTGAACTCCTTGTGTCTGGCTGTGGGGAAGGGGGGGAGGGGCTGCTAGAACAGCAGCCAGGACCCACCATGCTTGAGGAGGGGCAGGACTCTAAAAATCACTGCCTTCCGGTTTGTCCTGCACTTAGCAGGCCACCCACCATGACTTACTGTGCATAATTGGTAAGTGTAAAATAGTGAATGTAAAAATAAGCAGAGTAGCATCAAAATGTTCACTGTAAATATGTAATGATTTGTAGTTCTTCAGTGTATACATCAATACATATTTTTAATGAGTTGATAGACTGGTGGCCCTTCAGGATTGTAAAAATGATATTTGTGGCCCATGAGCCAAAAGGGCTGGGAACCACTGCTCTACTACATGAGCTAAAAGGCACATCTCTTTTAGCCAAGCTGTCAAGCTCTAGCTGAACTAGCTGCCACTAGAGGGGGACAGAGTGCCCACCAAGCAGGCACGGGTTATACTTGTGCTCAGTTTACCAGGCAATCCAACTCACTCAGTATCTGTGGCCTATTCTCTTCACTATTTACCACTGCCCCAATTTTTGTGTCAGCTGCAAAGTTTGTGAGTAATGATTTTATGTTTCCTTCCAATAAACTGATAAATAAATGATCTGTTAAATAGTATCAGGCTAAGAACCTGCCCTTGTGGGACCGCACTAGGAACACAGCTGCTCAAGAATGATTTCCCCGTTACAATTTCATTCTGAGTCCTATCAGTAAGCCAGTTTTTAATCTATTTCATGTGTGTCATGTTGATTTTATGTATTTATTTATTATATATTTATATATGTTAATTTTATATTATTCTAGGTTTTAAACAAAATGTCATGCAGTATCAAGTCAAACGTCTTACAAACGCCTAGTATATTACATCAACACTATTACCTTTATTATCCCAACTTGTCATTTCATTTTATTTTTTTTTAAATACGAAGTTAGAAGGACAGGAACTTTTTTCCATAAATCCAAGTTGATTTGCATTAATTATATTACCTGCCTTTAATTCTTTAGGAATTGAGTCCCATATCAACTGCTACATTATCTTGCCTGGGACTGATGTCAGAGTGACAGGCCTGTAATTACCTGGGTCATCCCCTTTACTCTTTCTAAATATTGGCACAATATTAGCTTTCTTCTAGTCTTCTGGAACTTCCCTGATGTTCCAAGACTTATTGAAAAGCAATATTAATGGTCCTGTGAACTTCTCAGCCAACTCTTTTTAAACTCTTGGATGCAAGTTATCCAGACCTGCTGATTTTAAAATATCTAACTTAGGAGAGGCTGTTTAACAGAAATCTTGATTGAACACTTCTGCCTTTTCTGAACTACTATTGATAATTTCACCATTTTCCTCTAGCAATGAACCAGTACCTGCAATGAATGGGATGTGGATGGTCATGCCTAGTGGTTGGAGCAGGAGTCAGGTCTATTGGTTACGTCCAAGGTCAAGGCAGAAGACAGCTTCAGGTACCAAGCAGAAGGTCAGAGCCAGAGTCAGTCAGGTTTCAAGCCAGGAGTCAGAGCTGGAGACAACATCAGGTACAAACCAAAGGTCAGAGCTGGAGACAAAGACATTTGACACAGTTCCACATGGTAAATTATTTGTTAAATTGGAGAAAATGGGGATTAATATGTGAATTGAAAGGTGCGTAAGGAACTGATTAAAGGGGAGACTGCAAGGGGTCATACTGAAAGGTGAACTGTCAGGTTGGAGGGAGGTTACTAGTGGAATTTCTCAGGGTCTGGGGACATTTAACATTTTCATTCAAAAAGGGAAGTGTGCTAATAAAATTTGTGGACGACACATAGCTGGGAGGTACAGCCTGTGACCGGGTGCCTAGAATGGACCACACAAGAGAATGCCACACTCAAGGCAGATTGCAAGAAACAGGGCAGGCAAACCCCAAACTGGTGGTTAATAATACAATGAGATTCACCAAACCAGTAACAGAAGAACTGCTGTAGAACCTCACTACTTGACCTGAAGCCAAAACACAGCCACTTTAGGTATACCAGCCCTTGATTCCCATCCAGACAAACTGGGCTTGTACAGTGAGAAGTTACAGAAAACAGTTCACCAGACATGCAGTTCTACCAACCTCAAAGGATCAGACATTTATCCCCCAGGTCAATATATATTTCAGATCTCACCCAAATATCCCGCTGTCTGCCATCCTTAATCATCGAACTAAGAATGTGTTAATAAAAGAACAGAAGAGAGTCATAAATGATTAAAAGATCATACACATACAAATGCTTGCAAAGTCCTTAGATCAGATTTGCAGCAGTGGTGGAATAGTCTGCTGGTTTGCACAAGTCTCTCTAGTAAGTTCCAAAAGGTTGGAAGGTCCTCAGTCCATTGCTGAAAATAATCCCTTGCTGCTTTAAAATTTAGTAGGGAAAAGCCGAATTAGATGGGTAGCAAGACACTTGGGTTCTTTTACAAAGATCCCGAAACCGATGGGAAAGAACACCCCAGGTTGAATCAATTAATAGCTTTACAAACAAACAAGACAACTGACAATACTTCTTACAATCAAACAGTTAGACAATTAATACTTACACTGATCAGTGCTATTTATGGAAGCTTCTCTATTGATTATCCTTATCCTCGACAGAGGGGCGCTGGGACAAGTCCTTTAACTTATACACAATTTATGCTTGATCCTTAAATCTAAACAAACCTGTTTCCCTTAATTTCCTATTAACCTTTATTCCTTATAAGCACCCTAACAATTGCCTAGGGGAGACGTGATCCGCAGATCTCAATTAAATCCCCTGATTCCCTGAGTCCGCAGACTCCTGAACTATCCAGATGCTATACTCATAGCCAGACTTTGCCTCAGCCTCTGGTCTGGATCCTTGATTCAAAACCCTCGTCCTCGACAGTTGGTTGCTGGGATCTGGAGCTCGCAAGCTTCTTAGAGCTGCTGTCCTCTCTATAGACTCAAGGGTAGACACCCCCCTCTTGAGCCGGGCTGCAGTCCACGCAACCCCTGTCTGTTCTGAGTATTTATTTACTTTTCCGAGCACTCTGTGGTCGAACAATTTTCTGTGGTCTAACAATTTTGTTCTATTTGAGTCCCCTGTGCAATTTGGTCAATTCTTTATATTTTGCTAGGCATTGCATAGTTTTTAGGCCTAGTCCTTATAGCCAATTTCCCTATTATCACAACTCCTTTAGCTGTAAATCCAAAGTCCAGAGAACTGGAGCAGGAATGAGGCAAAATGGACATGTTTCATCTGTCTTTTATATCCTCTGACATGTGCATGTAAACTTACTGTCTTGAACAAAGCCCACAACTCCTGTGCCTGGAAAGTTGCTGGTAAAGATGGGATCTTAGGTCACATGTCCACATCACAGGTCCTTACATGTTTTGCTGAATCACAGGGGTAGCTATTGGCTCCATGCTGTTGGAGGCATTTCCCGGAAGGCCTATCTGGAGAGTTGATTCTTCTTAATGGTCCATCAACCCTGAATAGTCCATCAACCTGGGATAGCTAGACTGGATGTAAATCTACCTTGTGGGTGTCACCAAAGAACAAAACCCATGTTTGAGATACAGATACATAGCAAATATTCAGAACTTCGAATACATGGATTGAACCAGGATAATCACACATGACAGATGGTAACTTTTCCGTTAACATCTTATATCATTTATACTTTATATGATACACTTCGTATCAGTTTTCCTGCAATTGTATAACAGCAGTAATATCAATTATATAAATCAGGGGTCCTCGACCTTTTTCCTAATGAGCCCCACATCTCCAACATGCTATAAAAACTCCAGGGCCCAGCGATGGTGGGAGAGGACTCAGACATAGGCATATTTGATTTCTATTTTGGAGAGGCAAGACCCAGTGAGATTCGGGCCAGTTCCGCATGGCAAGGCCTGGGGAGGGAGTGCCACCTCCACCCTCCAATTCACCTCACCAGGCCACCCAGCCAGGAGGCACTACCAAAAATTATAACTCAACAGGGGGCACACAGCTCAAAAAGTTTGAAAACTGCTCAGGGTGCAGGCGGGGGATAACTAGGGGCTGTGGGCAGTGAGAGGTGTATCTCAGGGTGCAGGGAGATGGGTAGCAAGGAGCCCTGGGCAGGCATGGGGGGGCTGCGTGTGATGTGTGCAGTGCTGTGTGATGATAGCCCCCCCCCTCAGTGGTCATTGCTCCCCAAGGGCTTCCCCTCCTAGGCAGTTCTTACCAACGGCCCGAGCAGTCAAAGGGGGCTGGGAGCTGAGGAGCAGCCACCATCATGGGTACCTGTAACAGCAGCAGGAGATGGGGGAATGCCGTGGCTGCCTGTTCCATGGCACTAGCCCTGCACCCTTCATTACCCCTGAAGTTAATACAAAAGTGATTTGTAACCCAATACCAGCCATACTGGCCATTTCCCATGATGCTCAGCACTTCGGTGTGCTTATGCAGATACAGTGTGATCATGCTGATTAATTGTACTCATGCAAATACAAAGCCCATGGAAATAAAGTGCCCCCTCTTCAGCTGCTGAGCGGGGGGAGTGCTTGCTTACAGCTGTTAGCGACAAAAGGGAAAACAGAATGTTTGAAGTAGAATGTTTCAGGAATTCTGTATGCGGATTCATGAACAGAACAAATAAATACAGGTTTATAGATACTAGTGCACAAACGTATCGTCTTTATTTATGACAGGGAGAAATCTTGCATGCAAATCATGCATCGGAGTTGTGAAATGGGATACAAACGCAATAAAGAATAAAGTGTGCAACAGTTTAACAAATGGAGGTGCGGGTGGTGCTGGAGATGCTCCATGCCTGGGGCTCCATTTGGTCTAGAGCTGGCCTTGCCCAGCATCCCAAGTTCCAGCACCCCTGAGAGCATCAGCCAGCCAGAGATTCCTTTAGTTGCTCAGACACATTTCTGTTGTTACTTCCTGGTTTATATAGCATTATATAGTTTTCCTCATCCAACTGGTGGGGCTGGATGTTCCCCCAGTTAGGACCTTTACCGGGTGGGTGGAAAGGAGGGAGAGTGTTGGCCCTCTGCAAGGTAACCCTTTACTGGACCCTTCCCTGGTTCCTCAGGTGAGCTGCTGGGTGGGACTTACAGTTTCAGCACTGCCTGGGGAACCCATATGCCTGGGTTTCAGGCCAGAAAACCCTCACAGTACCGTTGTTAGGATCCTTTTTGTTCCTAATATACATCAGAAACCCCTTATTATCCTTAACTATGATGACCACAGATTTCTCCTTGTTTCCCTTATATTTTCTATGATTCCTGATATATAGTCATTACTATCAATTTCCCCTTTTTTCCGTATATATATATGGATATAGATGCCCCAAAAGCCACAATTTCACAACTGAGGAAGAAGGCTGTATTGGTTAAACTACCAACCTGGCTTAGAAGGGAAGTGATGGTGGAGCTATATCTATATAGATATATAGATATACATTGGTAACTTAATATTAGTAGGTATACATCATTCCTCACATAGTGTTAATACATACACTTCACAATGATATTAAGGACCAGTGTGTCACCAGCATTTATTTGATACCTCACATGACACTCTTTATAGGTTAATAATGAGACAGCAATATCTTAGGTATAGTGAGTTTGTCAGGTCTGATAGGAATTGCTGGCAGAACAATGAACCCTTGGCCAGGTGGCACTGATGGGGCCTTAGGGTCGCAACTCCATATTGTGCTTTATCTGTTAGGACATTGATCCATAAGCATTCAAGATCATTTTCTTCTGAGTTATCAGTAACTCGGAAACAGGTGAGGGCATTTTTAACATAAAGTGCCACTCCCACTCCCCTTCCTAAATAGATCATAACCATGGATTTTAACATTCCAGTCATTCAAATCCTCCCAACAGGTTTAAACATTATTGCTCTTCAGCATGCTTCCAAGGTCCCTAAACTATTATCTGTAGCTATCCCGTGATGCAGTGTCAATAGGGTGAATATGAATAATCACCAACAGATCCTTGGCCATTGACTTTAGAAGCCTATCCAATCCTAGGCTGATATCTCATGTCTTGGCTCCAGAAAGACAGCACACCATCCTGTTGTCCACCTGTGCCTTGTAAAATGTTCTTCTGATTCTTCTGAGTATTGCATCTCCAACAAGTCTTCCTTGGACTGTTGGAGAACTCTTTGTGGGTAAGCTTAAATTTCTTATAGGTTGAGGTAAGCTGTCATCCACAGGTATGGCTGTACACCTCTCTGGTTCCCTTGGACCAGCTGGATCTTGAGAGATATCTTCCACAGTTTTCATGTTCAGGACCTGCTATTGATTAGAATCTTCTAGCTGAATGTAATTCCACTTGGTCCTTTTCTCTCTGGTGGCCACAACCTGTCCATGTTCATCTGTCTCCAGATAAGCAGAATGCCACCATGAACTCTTGCCTCTGCTTTTTACAAAATGTCAGGCCTCCTCTCTGACTTTCTCTCTCTACAAATTCTTGGTGGACAGCTTCTTTCTTCTTTGAATTGGGGTTTCTGATGTTTTGCAAACCTGGCTTTCTAGGAGCTTCTTGTGAATGGGCCCTTCAGATCCCTTCACTTTGTAACACCTTCCCTATGCTTAATCAATAAGTTTAATCAATATGTAGGAAAATGTTATTCAGCAGTAATGGCATAAGTGTACAAGTAATCATGCTTTTTGCAAATTAGAATAATCTAGTGTTTAATATTAAGTTTGAAAATTGTAATTGAGCTGACTCTGTAACAGAAAGTAGCTTGAGGTTAGTCATACGAAAAAATTCAGTCATAGGAAAAAGTTTGCGGCCAGTCATTTCCGACCTCCAAAATTCAACCGTATTCTAATTAGCGGTTAAGTTCAACTGCAGTTATATAAAGTTCAACAGCATTCAAATTAGCGGTTGTGCCACTCAGTTAAAAACCAAAATGACAGATAAAATGCTGAGGTGCTTCTAAAAACATATATAAAGAAAGAGCGAGTTAAGGTAAAGTGTTCAATCTGCAAAGATTGTTCCACGGTCCACTCAGATCGGAAAATCTGGTGTACCGGCCGGCAATGGGGTTGTGAGGACTTAGGCACTGACACTGCCTCAGGGCAGAAGCTCAGTTGCCTTTCCCTCTTTCCTGCTCTTTAAGCAGACGACATTACCATTCTCTGGTGAAAGCTCGTTCTGTGTTCCTTACTGCTCGCTTCTTTCTCTCTCTCTCAGTTTCAGTGCACTCAGTTAATTTTGTAATAATCATAATCAATAGTTCAATAGTTGTACAACAAAAATAATCGAGTCGGCAATCGTTGGGTCGCAACCTAATTCCGGTTCAGACGAATTGACCCCTCTTCGGAGGTGAAGTAATCGAGTAAGAGTAGTAGTGGTTAAGAATACGGACCTCTCTTCGGAGATGCAGTAATCGTGTTGGTAATGTATTTCTAAGTTTTTTCAAATGACTGTTATTTTATCTTCTATTCATTCCAAAAACCCTAAGCCAGATTCTAGCTTTCAGTGTTGGTTGTTTGTTTTATTAATCATATATTTCACAGTTTTAACCTTTGGTTGTTACCTTATAATAAAAACTGTCTCTTGTGGTTCAGTACATCAGACTCTTGAATATTTTTGTAAAGCTTCTAATAATACCTCACATTAGGCCTGGGGAAGCGGAGCCGCTTACTCCAAGACCCCACGCAACTTTGGGTGGTTATTCCCATTAATTAATAACCTGGTGTCAGAAGACTAGTAATCCTGGCCCCTTAGGACCCTCATTCACCATCCGGGTCTAAGGTATAAAGGCTGAATTCAGGGGAATAAACACTTCCCTTGATCTGCTGGCAATGCTCCTACTAATGCAGCCCAATATGCTGTTAGCCTTCTTGGCAGTAAGGGCACACTCTTGACTCATATCCAGCTTCTTGTCCACTGTAACCCTCAGATCCTTTTCTGCAGAACTGTTGCCTAGCTAGTCAGTCTGTATCAGTGCATGGAATTCTTCTGTCCTAAGTGCAGGACTCTGCACTTGTCTTTCTTGAACCTCATAAGATTTCTTTTGGCCCAATCCTCTAATTTTTCTAGGTCACTTTGTATCCTATCCCTGCCCTACAGCGTATCTACCATTCCCCCCAGTTTACTGTCATCTGAAAATTTGCTGAGGATGCAAACCACCCCATCTTCCAGATCATTAATGAAAATGTTGAACAAAACTGGTCTCAGCACCACCCACTAGGGCACTCCGTTTGTTTTCAGCTGTCAACTAGACATCAAGCTATTGATCACTACCAGTTGAGCCCAATGATCTAGCCAGCTTTCTATCGACCTTATAGTCCATTCATCCAACCCATACTTCTTTAACTTGCTGATAAGAATATTGTGGGAGACTACCAAAAGCTTTGCTAAGGTCAAGGTGTATCACATCCAACGCTTTCCCCACATCCTCAGAGCCAGTCATCTTATCATGGAAGGCAAACAGGTTAGTCAGCCATGATGTGCCCTTAGTGAAGCCATGCTGACTGTTTCTTATCACCTACTTCTCTTCCAAGTGCCTCAAAATGGATTCCTTGAGGGACCTGTCCTATGATTTTTCCAGGGATTAAAGTGAGACTGACTAGTCTGTAGTTCCCTGGATCCTCCTTCTTCCCATTTTTGAAGAGGGGCACTATATTTGCCTTTTTCCAATCATCCAGGACCGCCCCCATCACCACGAGTTTTCAAAGATAATGGCCAATGGCTCTGCAATCACATCAGCCAACTTCCTCAGCACCCTTGAATATATTGCATCTGGCCCCTTGGACTTATGCATGTCCAGCCTTTGTAAATAGTCCTGACCTGTTCTTTCAGCACTGAGGGCTGCTCACCTCCTCCCCATTCTGTGTTGCCCAGTGTAGTAGTCTGGGAGCTGACCTTGTCTGTGAAGACAGAGGCAAAAAAAGCATTGAGTACCTCAGCTTTCTCCACATCATCTGTCACTAGGTTGCCTCCCCCATTCTGTAAGGGGCCCACACTTTCTTTGACCTTCTTCTTGTTACTAACATACTTGTAGAAACCCTTCTTGCTCCCCTTCACGTCCCTTGCTAGCATTTTGCAGCATATCATGAGCTGTTCCTTACATAGCCCAGAAGGGAGGCAGAGAATCAGGGAGGGAATACCTCTGTCACCGCACGTATTCCCCAATGTGCCAATGTATCTACATCACCAGGCTTATTCCGCCTACTCCCTGCCCCAACGTGTGCCTGTCAGAGCATGTAGTAGCTTTGGGAAGTCTGCTCTGCTTCCCTCTGTATAAAGGAAGCAGTGAGGTACTTGGAAGGAAGCACAAGGTACTTGGAGGGCACCTCATTTGGGTGTTCAGCACAGACCACTGATAACGATGATGTCACAGTGTCACAGAGCTGGGAAAGCTAACTACTGTGGGTTGCAGGAAGAGGGAAGCTTCCTGTGACTATTAACCTTTCTATAGACTACAATAAACACTGCACATCTCTGCTTTTCTGACAAACCTAGCTGGCATCTTTCAGTGCAGGCCTGAGCAAATTGCAATGGGATGGCTCCCACATCTAATCTCACCACCAGGTCCATCCCACAGGTGGTATGCTCCTGTTAAGCAGCTCATACACTACATTATCTTCCCCAGCAATAGCAAGTGTCTTATCCCGAGAAAGGAAGAGTTGTTTAGGGCTAGTCTACACTTAAATCTTGCAGTGGCATCGCTGTATCGGTATGGCTGTGCCACTGTAAGAGCACTTGTGTAGCCACATTATGTCGACGGGAGAGAGCTCTCCGCCAACACAATAAAACCATCTATACGAGTGGTGGTAGCTAGGTTGGCAGGAGATGCTTTCCCGCCAACATAGCATTGTCCACACAAGCGGTAATGCCAGCAAAACTTATGTTGCTCGGTGGGTTTCAGACCCCTGAGTAACAAAAGTTTTGCCCACATAAGTGGACACCTTCATTCAAATTCTGTCTGATCACCAGTGAAACAGTGGGCTCTCGCTTACACTGGTGTAAGCCTAGACTAATTTCAGTGAAGTCAACTGAGTTACACTGAAGAGAATCAGGATCTAAGCTTCGCTGTTTCATTCATGAACAAATCTGTGGGCCAGATATTTTGAGACTTGCATAAACTGTTTTAACGACACCAATGGAAAAATTGGTTCACCTCCCCAACCCTGCAAACAACTACATATGTAACAGAACTGCTCATGCATGTAAAGTTAAGCATGTGCATGTTTTGTACTTATTTACCTCTGTACAAACTATGCTCTGCCAGCCAACCTTGCCAATAGGACAGAAGGGAAGAGTTGGACAATCCTGAGAACATTTTAAAAATCGGCTCAGGTGTTCGGTTTATTATTCTTATTCACATAGCAGACATGGAATAAAGGGAACAAACAGCCAGAGAGATGCCAGTGCAGTTATGGCAATCTCCCTTGCTGTTTCTCTTTCCAAAAATATTTTTTTCTGGAAATAACATTTTATTCCCTTTGAACTTTCATGTACTAAATCAGATACTTTTGACAAATATATAGTTGAAGTGGCTGCCATTTCGCAGCAAGTTACCATGTGGAAAACTAGGGTGTGAATCTGTGGGACATCAGCTTTTTGGGCATTAATATTCCATGAGGATACTGCTACAATTACAGAATACAGTTAGACTTACTGCTAGTAACTCTGGGACTTTGGTTTACAATTAGTAATTGCACAATTCAGGACTTTCACTCTCCTATAAACGTGTCCACATGGGGTGTTCTTTTCTGGCAAAATGGTGTGCTGCAGACTGTCACTTGCTGCGCAGTTGACAAGCCCTAATTTCTGAACCCATTATACCGCAAACATGGCTGCACAGTGTAAAAATCATAGCATGGTGCACTGTATATGAGCCCTCTGTGCTGCCACTAGATCTCAGAACGCTCGGACAGCAAGACAGAGCATCAGCCAAATATTATTGCACCGACTGAGCTATGGAAAATTATTGCTGAACTTCTTATAATTCTGGGTAATTTATATTTTCTAGATGATGGTCTCATAACACAGGAAACATTATTAGCAGATAAACACTGCAAAGATCTGTGCTATAGAAATACAACAAAGAGAGAAACAATTCATATCTCAGCAGTATCTGTAAATAGGCATAAGATTTGGACAGTTATTTTTCCCCACTAGGAATATCAACAGGCCACTAATTTAACACCTCCACTCCCCTTTTACAGTCTTTTATTGTCCTCTGTTTTGTCTCCTCGTACTCTCCATCTCATATTGTGCTTTTCTGTGTCACTCTATTCATCCAGGCAGTAGCTGAATGAAAGCAAAGAAAATGTCTTAGTCTCTCTAGCTTTTCTAGAGGTAGTCAGAGATTTGTTCCCAAGAAAGCTTCAGAGATTGGGCAGCTCTGTTTTCTTTTCAGCCTGCTACTACTAGTATAACAAGCATGGTGCCCTCTATAGCAGGGAAAAGGTAGAGAGAGAGAAAGAAATGGAAAATGGGGGAAGAGAAGAGAGACAGAGAGAGAAAATGGTAGGGAGGAGAGTCATACACACAAAATGATGAGTGACAGATGAAAAAAGGAGGAGAAGTTTCCCACCTGGACCAGGATTCCCAGCCACACAAAATCCTCTCTTCATCCCTTGTGTTTTATCTCTATTTCCCCCCACCCCTCAAGAAAATGATACAATTCAAGCACTGTCTACAGTATTTTTCTAATCTGTCTATGTAGCCATTGAATACCATGTTTGTCACTGGTATCTGAGATCCCAGCCTTAATAACGTGGCCCCCTATGTGTGTAACAGTGGTTATAAATCCCAGATTTCATGGAGACTGCAATATTATTCCACCATATTCTAGTTACTTCCCTTATGTGTAGGGGCAGTTCTGGATATACTCTGGATAGTGTTCTTTTCATTCAGATCCCATTGAATTGGTTACTGATCACATATTCAGATGTATTTTCTAAATATGGATATTTGTTATTGACTACACAGTATTGAACATAATGACATCACATGTTATATCTTGGTACGACCAGCCATTCAGCTCCCAGAACAAGAAAAGAAAGGCAAGAGAGATCGTGACTATACCTTATTTGCTGGAATACGTGAGACATTCAATGACTGCTATATGGTGCTGAGCAGTTTCAGTGCGTAGGGTTGGACTTTTAGTATGTTTGGGTGAGAGAGAGAATGCTAGCCCAGCTCTGTCAAAGAGCATTCCCAGTGCAACATAACATGTAATAAATATGTCTCTTAAGGTAAAAGGCCAAGATTGAGCTTGGCTGTGAGCTGGCTGGAATCTCTCTCTTCAAAAGTAGCACAGAAGACACCCTGCATTTCACATGGCACATCCCTCCTCAAAGATAAATAAAGGAAACCGGTTAAAATGACTTGCTGTGATAAGCACAGGTAGGTCTGTGATTTGTAGGCAATTTACAGTTAAGTTGCTATGTAACTGAACCAGTCATTTTGAGACAGCAGTTTGCACTGAAACGCTTTGGAAGGGACGGGCAGCAATCAGGCACAAGGGCAGGATTATTAATATTTACCTAGCCTCTTGAGCTTATCATTCTCCAGCAGCCAGTCACTGAATCACAGCGAACGTTGTGCAGCACAAGGGGAATCTAATATTTCCTTGCTATTTGTAACTTCCATCTTGCAATCAGAAACCTATTGGATTTGGAAATGCATTTTAATGTTCTTGAGCCCTTTTAGGCAGGATCAAATGGGAAAAATAAATTATGATTTTAGATTATTACGCAAGCCTAGGCTTTTGTGTGTGTGTGTGTGTGTGTGTGTGTGAAAGAGAGAGAGAGAGAGAATATTGCAAAAAGCAGGCTGTAGAAAATACCGATTTTGATCATGTCCTTAGTCTACAGTGTCTTTCCTATCCATTCTCTTCTTATTTTCATCAATTTTGCTGGACATGTCAAAATGATAACCACCAGCCACCATCCATTTGATTGATAGGAAATTAGTATGATAGATTGTACTTGCTCCCTACATTAATTTGGCTCTTCTGCACTGACATGATTTTTAATGATCATAGCACCGAGGAGCCCAACTCATGGATCTGCACCCCACTCTGCTAGGGGTCTACAAATACAGAACAAAATAATGGTCCCTGCCCCAAGAAGCTTACACTCCAAGTATAAGACACAACAAATAGAAACCAGAGAGCAATGGAGGCCAGTATCATGAGCCAATCAGAGGCAAGCATCAACATCTCAACAGCCAATGAGAGATGATAGATCAGGTGGGGATTGACTGAGAAAGGCCTTGAAAGTGAATATAAGTGATAGAGATGGGGGAGCAAAGGAAGAGATGAAAAGTGAGGGATGACATGGTCAAAATTATGAGCTAGTAAAGTGATCTTTGCAGCAGCATTCTGAACTGATATGAGCAGGAAAAGATTGAATTTGTCAAGACTAGAGAGAAGGTTATTGCAGTAACCAAGATGTGAGATGATAAGAGCTTCAATGAGAGATTTAGCTGTTTGGCTAGATAAGAAAGGCCATACCTTAGAAAAAGATATGCAAAAAGAACTGACAAGATTTAGACATAGCCTAGATACAAGGGCCAAGAGAGAGGTCCATGTTGAAGATGATGCCCAGGTTACAGGCCTGAGTGACAGGTAAGATGGTGGTATTGTCCACAGTGATCAAGCTAGTTGCAGGGAGGACTTGGTGGGGAAGAATATGGCCTCTGTTTTATCCATGTGGCTCTTCAGGATGATGGCTAAGCAATGACAAGAAGATGTCAGAAACAGGCTGAGGTTTTA
This sequence comes from Mesoclemmys tuberculata, assembly GCA_007922155.1. Taxonomy (NCBI): domain Eukaryota; kingdom Metazoa; phylum Chordata; order Testudines; family Chelidae; genus Mesoclemmys; species Mesoclemmys tuberculata. The sequence goes on along the minus strand of ML675616.1, from coordinate 13,991,047 downwards.
GTCTGGAGAGAAACTGACGAGTCTGGAGTAGACAGGTACATCTGTGAGTCATAAGCATATAGATGAACTTTGTGTTTGTGGATGATGTTATCCAGAGATAATCCAGAGAAAAGGACCAAAGACAGAGTCCTGTCAAACCCACACAGAAAGTTAGAGGGCATCTAAGGAGAATCCTCCAAAGGATATGCTGAAAGACCATTACAGATGTTGAAGGAGAACCAGCAGAGGATAGTCATGGAAGAAAAAACAGGACAAGATCTCAAGTAGAAAAGCATGGTTCACTGTGTCAAAGGCAGGTGAGAAGTCAAGTAGGTTGAGGATAGAGTACTGGTTTTGAGCTTTAGCTAGGAAGAGATCATTACACTCTTTGTCACGAGTAGTTTCAGTGGAGTTCAAGGGGAAGAAGCAGGATGGGAAAGGGTCTAGAGCTGAATGGGAGGGAAAGAATTCCAGACAGCAATTGTAGGCAGTGCACACTGATCTTAGAAATGAAAGGAAGATGGGGCAGTAGTTGGATAGACAAGTAGGGTCAAATATGGGTTCTTTTTAAGAGGGGAGAGACTATAATGTGTTTGTATTGTGAGAGGAAAGAGCCAGAGAAAAAGTGAGTCAGAAGAGTCGGAAAGAGGATGAGACTGGGTGTGAGGGAGATCAGGAAAGGGGATTGGATCCCGGGTGCAGGTGAAAGGATTAGAGAAGGAAAGTAGAAGAGAAACTTCTGCATCTGAGACAGGGGAGTAGGCAAGTGTTGTAGAAGGGGGAGGGAAGGCTATCTAAACAGAGGAGGAAGGTCATATTGTATTTTGTCAATTTTCTCTTGGAAGAAATTGGCAAGATTCTGTGACAGATGCTGCAGTGATGTTCTCTAAAATTTCCTTGACTTTGTGGGATTAACATTGCTTTTTGCACTTTTGAGTTTGGAGAAGCTTCATACTCAGCGGAATTGCCCCAAGGTGGGTGCAGCAAGCTACCACTAGCCAGAATGTAGTGTCCTGATCCAGCATGGCGCTGATCACCTCTTGCTAGTCTCTGAATTCCTGCAGCTCCCACGAACGTCAATTGGACTTGTGGGATGCTGCATGATCTAGTCACTAAAGCACTGGACTAGGACTCAGGAGACCTGCGTTCTGTTTCTGGCTCTCCCATTGGCCAGTTGTGTGACCATCAGTAAGTCACTTCACCTCTGTTTCCTCTCCTACCCTTTGTTTAGTCTTCTTAGATTGTTAGCTCTTTGGGGCATAGACTATCTTTCACTTAGTGTGTATCATTTAGGACCCTTAGGTTCTACTGCATTATATAGAACAAGAAGAATTGGAGTTAAGGGCTCACAGCACTTTCTTTCCCTCTCTGCTTTTCAAAATGCATTCAGGACCTTGCAAATTCAGGCTTGCAGAATGCTATGCCAGAATATCCAGTTATTCTTCATTTAACATCAGGCTAATGGGGACTAGTGAGGCCAAAGTCCAATTTTATGACAGATACTTACAGCATGGTCATAGACCATTGTGGGGGAGGATGGAAGAAAAGCATGAAAAGATTACATCAATGGAGTGGTGTGATCTTCAAGTGAGAATAAGAGTTGAAAGACTATAACACATTACAACTGTTTAAGGAGAAAAGAAATTAGAGTCCACATGTCTTGAATGATTATTCACATAGATTGAATCCCCTTAATACCCATCAGTGATGTGCCTTGAAAAGGGGAAGCCAATATAAATCTATCAATATCAGATAAATATCCTACAGAAAGAAGTTATTAGATTAAAGTCAGTTTCAGATTGGGTTGTGGAGTAAAATCTGTGGTCTAGTGGATAGGGCACTGGACTCAGAGTTGGGAGACTAGGGTTTTTCACCAACTCTTCCATGTCACCTGGGGCAAATTTCTTTCCGTCTCTGATTCCCCTCCCACTCTTCGATTAAATTCTATGGCCTGTGTCATTCAGGATATCCGAGTAGATTAGCAAATTGCTTCCTTCCATCCTTAAAACCTATTTAAACAGGGAGATATTCTCTGATCAAGAGTAAATATGGGTTAAGTGAGTGGGCATTTATATTTAGTTTAGCCATGTCTGAAGATGGAATGGGTGCTGGAGAATTCTGAACTGAAACAATTCATTGGAAATATTTTAATAGTGCTGTTATTAAGCTAAAAGTGCAGAGATACAGCAGGGCTACTGTTGGAAATGGATCTTCATGCACTTAATTGGATTTTATCTGTACTCTCATTTCTTAGCTCTATGTTGCTTATTGAATTTTAACACTGAGAAAATATATTGTTTAATAAGAAGTGACTTTTTTGAGACTGGAATATTTCTCACAGATGAAAACAGTCATAGCACTTTCCCCATTGAGAAATGATGAGTTCTGATATGGCACCTCCATTATTTGCTAGTCCTTGTAAAACTATATATTTTATACTTGCTAGGGTGCAAGTGTATTAGCCCTTTCACCAATGGCACATGGCTATATAATAATGGCATGATAGCTATATAATAATAGTAGTGCAGCAGATGTAACAAGTAGACTGGTAACAAAACATTAAAACAGTCACACAGCAGTTTTATCTGTTTGTCTGTTCTCTGAACAGTAAAAGAACATTCCCCATTCCTAACAGCAGTGTTTGGCACCTTATACTATTAATCCACATCCAGAACCTCCAACTTCCTAGTGACTGGATGTTCTGGCACCATCTACCCAGTGCTCAGCAGGATTGTCTGGTAAATGAACAGCAGGGGTTACTGACACTGGCTCCAGTCCAGCGAGCTTCTGTGTGTGTAGGGTAAAGTGGTCATCAAGGAGTTTTTTGGGTTAATCACTGTTATGGGCTAGAGCAAAGCTTCATCCCTCCTTTATTTGCTGTGGCAGAGGGACACCACATTTGGTTTCATGAAAAAGCACTTACTTTGTTTTAGGTGAAGTCCCGTGACCTCCAATCTTTGAAATACTTTCTCCAGTGTTGACAGATATTCAGCATCAGTTCCACCCATAACGAGAATGTTATCAGTCCTCACTACACACACGGGATATCTTTCAGCAAATGTCCAGATGCTGGATGATATCCATATGGCAATCGACTGTACAGGTATAAGCCCTTGTGAATGTTTTTAGTGGTAAGTTTCTTACAATTCTCCTCCAGTCTCATTTGCAGATATGCCTGTGACATTTCTAGGGTACTAAATTTTTGACCCCCACCAAAACACTGCCACCAAGTCCTCCATCCATGGAAAGAGGTAGTTTTCTAACGTGGAGCTCTGATTCACTGTAACGCTATAATTCCTGTAGATGCGGATGGTTTTACCTGCTGATGATTTTGTGGTTTAACAACAGACACTATACATGTAGCCCATGCATAAAATTGTATTGGTGAAGTGATGCCCTTTTTCCCGCCAGTCAAACTCAGTCTCAGTCTTTTCTCTGAGGGCATAAGGAACTGGTCTTACTTTAAAATATTTTGGATTGACCCCAGCCTGGGTATAAATCCTGACTATTACACCATCTAAGGTCCCTAACCTTTTAAAAATGGCTGGGTGAGCCCCCAGGACTTCTGATGTATTGATTGGATCAAATTTGAAAATGTCCTCCAAATTCAGATTTTGTTCTTATAGCCAACAGACTTTGTCCTGCTCCCTGGATCACTAGGATTGGTAATGTTTTAGTTTGGCTTTAGTATTTTACAGGAACCAGCACAGAACCTGGTACCTGGATGGGTTCTCCAACGTCGGTATGCAAGATCACTCACTTCAGCATTCACCAGTGGGCTTGGTCCTGCTTTGCACTATTGATATGTATATTCAGTATCATGGTAGCTGAAGCCCCTGAAACCATTTCCATTTGTGTTGACTGATCGTTTAACTCTACCACTACTTCTTATGGTTCCACTTTCTTCCCTTTGAGACAGTACAGTGTCCAGCTCTTCCTTTGAGTCTTCCTTCCCCTCTTGGTAAAAAGCATTCTGCTTTCTTCCTTTTCCTATGCTCTTTCGGCGTTTACCCTCCTGGGTGTGAAAGGGCTGTTCGATAGTCACCTTTGCATTTTCAGACTCATTGTTGAATCTTGAGGCATGTACAGCACTGGACCATTTTTAATTAATAAACTGATGCAAAGTGAGCTCCTCCATAGCAGGACACCCCTCAGGAGCCTATGTGCTTTTCAGCTTGCTTTGCATTTTGTTTATTGAGTCAGTTTGATTTGCCCTACATTCTAAGTGAAATTTGGTAGGTTTTTCACTGTTGCGTCCATTGCTGTTGCTAATTTGGGTCAGGTTAAGTTCCCTTCTGCCAGCAATTGTCTTTGACTTTGCTTTTTATTAATACTTCAGACAAATCTATCCCACAGCTAGGGTTGCCACCTGTCCAGGTTTTCCCAGGATCTCAGGTTTTGTTGTGTCTTAACTAAGGATTCAATTGTGAGTTGCCTTAGGGGCCTACGCAATGGAGTGCCCCTTACACCCCTGTTTGATCTACCTGCATTGCTGCTGGGGGAAAAGCAGCCTCTGTAGAGACAAGAGAGCAAGAAGTGAACAGACAATGCTCCCACCAAAGCCACTGAATGAGCACAGAACGGGAAGCAAACTGTACCGGGTATAGAGATGGCCCCAACCACTTTCCCTACTGGAGAAAGGGAGGAATCAAGGACACACTGTGACATAAGAACCCGAATTATCACTGAGTCACTGTGAGGTTCTTGTTCTGCTCCTGGGCTCAAGGCTTATGGTAGGGTGTAAACCTACCTCTTAGATTGTAAATGCTTTGGGGAAGTGCTGGTTACATGGTGTCCAGCCAAATGGGACCCCATACGTGATAGAGGCATCGAGCTGTCACCAGAATATAATAATAATGATGATAAAACAGCCGCGTGGCACTTCCGTCAGACGACTTGGAAATGTTGAGTTTTGGGCAAAACTTGCTTTGTAATGGCTGAGATTTTAAAGGAAGTATAAATGTCAGGGAAAGGTAAACGTCAAAAGGTTTGGAGCTTGGGTCTAGTCAGCTGAGCATCCAACCTGTTGTTGTTTATCTAAAGTTTACCTAAACCCTTGCAGGACTGCTCCCTGACCCAAAGTGCATGACTCCCCTCCACAGACTTGATTTGACCTTCTTTCTCTTCTCCCCACATCTCGATTCCCACCAGGGAGCGCCTTGTCTTCTAGAGGCCAATTCATCGATGTGGCAAGCTTGTCCACTCTGCCTCTGTAGTTGCTAACTCTTGTAGCGGTACCGTGAGTCTTGTGGGACTTGGTGTTTGTCTCAAATCCCCAGCTCCTGCAGTCATGTGTGTGACACACTGATAATATCCTGAATGAACTTTAGTGAATTAAGTTTAATATCTTTGGGGTCCATTTATTAAAAAGGCAACTGTGTGTGCTTCATTGTGGAATTCTATGCATATACCTTCTCTAGAAGATTGGCTAATACAACCTCTGGAAAGCATTAGGTACTTCAAAGGCCTCTTTGGCACAATGCCTGCCTTGGGGAGGAAATCCCATTATCTACTAATTACCTGCTCCTGGAAACTCCAGATCAAAGACCCCTGCACTGTAAAAACGGTGGTCTAGACATTTTATGAAGGTGATAGTTCTGAGTTAAGGATATGATGGATTCGTGATCCCAAAGGAAATCCTGTGGATGGGCTGCTGAAGCACTGCACTTGCCAGAGCCCATGTTAGAGTGGGGTGACATCTGGTAAGCTTACTACCATGCATGTAGGTTCTTTTATTGTTTTGAATATGTTCTCTAATACTTTTTACATTAAGAATAAAGTAGGCTTGCATAGGAGTTGATGTCTGGTACCTTATAACTAGCAATTATATCTATTATTTGCAGATGACGCTAAGCTAGGGGGAGTGGTAAATACCCTGGAAGGATACAGAAGGACCTAAACAAATTGGAGGATTGGGCCAAAAGAAATCTTATGAAGTTCAACAAGGACAAGTGCAGAGCTACGGACTGGGGACCGACGAGCAAGGCAGCAGTTCTGCAGAAATGGATCTGGGGGTTACAGTGGATAAGAAGGTGCTTTGGGCAACGTGTCTGTGCTCAGAATAACACTGTGAAGATAGGGACCTGTGTAGCCTGGAAATACCCCAGAAGGGAGAAAGGTCTTTGCCTAAGAGAGGTGACTGCTGGGAGCTGGAAGCCTGAGCACTGGTTCTCTTGCTTGCACCAGTGAGAGGAAATACAGGTGCAGTTGCTTTGAACTGTGACTATTCAATTACATGAGATTCTTTGCTTTCATTTTCAGCCCCCATAGTAGCAGAGAAATATTCAAAAAGGTGTACCCTACGAAGCAAAACCCATAAGGCAGATAAACCTCAGAACTTTTTTTTAAATTAATTATGCGGTACTGTTGTGCCATGTTGGTCCTTAGAGACAAAAGGCGAGTGAGGTAATATTTTTTGTTGGACCTACTTCTGTTTGGTGAGAGAGCAAAGCTTTCAAGCTTACACAGCTCTTCTTATGGTCAGTAAAAGTAATTACCTCACCCAACTCGTCTTTTTTTTTAAATACGATTTTTAAACCAATTTCTTGATTTTTAGGAACTTACTCAGATGTTTAAATGTTTGGGGGGTGATAAAACTGTTTTATCCAGTCTTCTTGGATGACCAGTTATATCTAAAAATATGTATCTTTAACAATAATGGATGAGCCAAAATCTTCAAGTTAAACTGGGATTGTCACTTGTCCAGATTTTCCCAGGATTGTCCCTTTTTTGAGATAGCTGTCCTGGGAAATCTGGGAGCATGCTCAGTATGTGCTGCCAGCTGTCCAGTTTTATTTGCTCAGAATCATCCTTCTTTATACCTCTGAGATGGCGCTATCTTAAGTCAGCTTACCTCCACTCAAGTTGACAGAATTATATTAGTTGAGGGTTTGGCTCTATATGTCTCTAAATTTCATACAGGCCATAGTGGGACTATTGGCATGCTTAAATTTGGACCTGGTCTACACTATATAGAGTTAGGTCGATGCAAAGCAGCTTACGTTGACCTAATTATCGAAGTATTTACACTAAAGCTTGGTCCACTCTAGAGAGCTTTGTCAACAAAAATCAGCTTTTGTTGGCAAAGCAGTCCTGGTGTACACACTACAATGATCCTTTTGTCGACAAAACTACCCTGTTTTGTTGACAAAATAAAACAACTTTGACAAGTGGCGTAGCTTTTTTACCCACCTTCTGTCACAAAGGCGTCAGTGTAGACACTACTTTATGTTTACAGCCTCTGGAAATGTAGCTCAGCTCCAATCCTGACCTCTTTGGACATCCGTTTGCACTCTGCTGCTCTGCAGCCACCTGCCCCTCCCCCTGTAAAGTTGTGGGAAGTTTTGAAATTGTTGTTCCACTTCCTGCTTGGAGCACACCAAAGCTCCTGGACATTTGGAGAGAGTCAACCAGTCAGTCCCAGTTCCACTGTAGCCAAAGGAACTTCGATACCTCTGGCCAGAGTTCTCATGCTATGGCAAAGAAGGGCTATGAGCGGGACATGCTGCAGAACCGAGCTCAAATCAACGAGCTGCAGCAGAGGTACGAAAGGCCAGGGAGGCAAACCGTTGCTCTGATGTGGAGTCAATGAGTTGCTACTTCTACAAAGAGCTGGAAGCAATCCTCAGTGGTGATCCCACATTCACCCCCAAGATGCCCATAGAACCCTCCACAATCCCAAAGCCCCTGGACACCCGAATTGACCCTGACGAAGAGGTCATCGATGAGAAAGTGGAGATGGAGGATGACCGGGAGCTGGGGAGCAGTTTGGTTGCTGAGGTTGGGAGTCAGGAGCTGTTCTCGGCCCCAGAAGGCTACAGCCAGCCCCAGCCCTTGAGTTCAGGTGCCCTAGATGCAGGAGAGGGGAGCTCTGGTAAGTGATTGGAAGCTGATGCTGCTTGTGTACAGGAGCCATGGGGGTCATAAGGTTGGCTAAAACATACAGGTAGGTGAAGGGATAGAAATGTACAGGAGTAGCTGTGTTTACATGCGGTTTCCCATTTCCTTGCACACCTAGGCAATCCATCTGAGAAGCATGCTAATGCACGCCGAGACTTCCTGCGTATCCTCTGATGTGACCTAGGAAACTTTCTTGGAGGTACTCCCCGATTCTCTGCCTCAGATTCCTTGGCAGAGCAGCTGTGTTTCTTCCCCTGTTGTAAAACACTTTCTTGTGCCAACTGGCAAACGTGCGTGGGAACGAAAGCAGACCACAGTCGTGCAGCATAGGGACCTGGCTTGAAGCAACTAGCATAGAGGAGATGCATCCTAGCATCCTTGCTGACTCTAAGGAGTGAGATATCTGTTTCTGTGACCCCAAACTGCAGTTAATGGTGGCAGAATTTGACATTTGTTTTCCCTATGCATCTGCACTCATGTCCAAAGGAGCACCCACCCACCCAGAACCCAAAAATCCTGACCTACTTGGATGGTCCCTCCCCTCCTAAAGCTCACTATTCCCAGGCTGATCAAGGATCTGTACTCTGTTTAGGGGGACAGTGACAATGAAGTGTGTTTCATAATGATTTATGTATACCGTTAGGACACTTACAATAATGCTTCTGATCATTGATTCTTGTTCTTACACTGATGTGATCTTTGCAGCCAAGGCCCCTATGCCAGCTGACTGCCTCTGGCTGATGAGGAAGCGACCATGGAGAAGGAAGGAGAAGATGTTCCAGGAATTCCTCCTGTCCTCTAAGGCATCCAAAAGAGAGAAAAGGGCTTGGAGACAATCAATGTCAGAATCTCAAAAGATGGAGAGACAGGAATGGAAGGAGAACCAAGAACTAATTTTATCTAGGCATGAGCTCATGATCAAATCCATGGAGAAGCAGACAGAGCTGCTAACGACAATAGTGTCATTGCAGACACAGTTAATGCAAGCTTGCCCTCCCCTTCAGCTGCAACAGAACTTCTTTCCCTGCACCCCCCCCAACACATTCCTTCCAAACTAACGAAGCGTCTCGCTCCCCCCATCAATCCACCCCTTCAGACGGCTATGAGACTGACAGCTGGACTTGCATGCAACTGTCATAGTTGGCACTGGCCCCCAACTGCTTTTCCCCCTCCAGGTTTTTTGTGTGTTGTAAACTGTTTTGTGTTTAATAATAAAAGTCAGTTCTAAGAACAAAATGCACTCTTTATTTCTGTGTTGTGTATTTTCACCTACCACCGACACACATCGACAGCTCTATAGCAGTCATACAATGTCACAGCACTGTTTCAAAAAACACCTTTTGGGTTCTCATTGTCAAAATGGGCCCTCAATGCCTCTCATATCTATATGGCCCCCCCATTGCACACACACCCCCAAATACTCTCAGCATCTGGCTTCTTATGTGCAGATGCAAGGTGATCCACCTCTGCCGTCCACCCAGGGGCAAACTTTTCGCCCTTAGCTTGACGTAAATTATGGAGCTATAGCCACAGGAATATTGTCCTCATTTAAGTCCAGCCTGCCATAAAGGCATCTCCAGCACACTTTTAACCTGCCAACTGCACATTCAACAGCCACTCGGCACCCGCTCAGCCTGTTATTGAAGAGCTCCTTGCTGCTATCCAGGTTGCCTCACGAGCCATGGCATTAATAGGTAGGCTGGGTCTCCCAGGATCATGATGAGCATCTCAACATCCCTGATTTGAATCTTTTGGTCTGGAAAAAAAGTGCCTGCTGTAGCTTCTAGTACAGGCCAGCATTCTTTAAGATAGGAGCATCACGCAACTTTCCTGACCCATCCGCATTGATATCAGTGAAACACTCACGGTGATCCATGGGAGCCTGCAGTACCATAGAGAAGCACCCTTTTCTATTGATGTACTCCGTCAAGAGATGGTCCAGGGCCAAAATTGGGATTTGTGTCCCATTTATTGCCCCACCAGTTAGGGAATCTCATTGCTGCGAATCCTTCCACTGTTTCACACACATTGTCCAGAGACACAGTCCTTCACAGCAGAATGTGATTAATAGCCCTGCACACTTGTGATAACACAGTTCCGGAAGTGGACTTCCCGCTTCCAAACTGATTAGTGGCCAGCCAGAAGCAGTCTGGAGCTGCTAGCTTCCACACAACGATCACGACATGCTTCTCCACCGAGAGGGCAGCTCTCATTCTGGTGTTCTTGCACCACAAGGCAGAATCCAGATCCACACAGAGTTCCATGAAGGTGGCTTTGCACATTTGAAAGTTCTGTAGCCACTGCTCATCATCCCAGACCTGCAGAACGATGTGATCCCAACACTCAGTGCTTGTCTCATGTACCCAGAAGCGGTGGTTCACCATATGCAGAGGTTCCATGAATGACAGCAATAATGCGGTGCTTTTTGTCTGTATGTCGCTCCGCAGATCAGGCTCCTTGGATTCCTGTTTCAATTTGGAGCTCATGATATACTGTTCAACCAGCCGTGATGTGTTCAGAACACTGAAAGCAACAGTGGAAAGTAGAGCAGGATCCATCTTTTTGGATACAGATGGCGGGTGCTCAGGAAACAGCGGGGTGCCATTGGAAAAATGGTACAATTTGCTGCCAACAATGCAATGATTGACAATACGGAAAATCAATGCACCATGGGGCATTGAGCCAGCACCTATGCTGCTCTGTGCTCCCCTCCCATATCCCATAATTTCCAGAGGTAGAAGGAGCCAAATTGCACTGTGGGATAGCTGCCCACGATGCACTGCTCTCACTGTTAGTACCTCAGCGACAAGTGTGGACGCATTTTGGTGACAAAATGAGTGTTGTGTGAACGGGCATGAGCGCTGTCTTTATAATGCTTTTTTATCATGGATGTAATTCTTGACAAAACTTTCTACTGTAGACAAGGCCTAAAATTTCACTCCCACAGACTTAACTGCCCCACTCCACCAACTTCATAACTCCACCTCCCTAAATGTCATAAAGTCAATGTCAATGTATTTAGGTTGACAAAGTGTCAGTGTAAACATTACGTTGCTTACATGAACTATTGCTGGCTTTCAGAAGCCATCTCACAATGCCCCACACTGACAGAACAATCCGGGTGAGGACCCTCCCTGCCGACATAAGGAGCAAAGTGTAGGCATGCACAAGAGATGTAATTACTGAGGCAGCTATATGCTGACATAAATTTGGTCGACTTAGTTTTGTAGTGTAGATATGGCCTTGGAAACGTTCTTAATTAGCTTTTTGAATTGGGACCATCTGGAAAATTTCATATAATTTCTAAGTTGTGCTTCTAAAATTATTGTATTCTTATTTAATTGTACTGAGCATCACTTTCTCTCTATATATATATTTTAACTCTTGTCAGCCAGATATTGAACTCTGGACTTAAAAGATTTAGATTTATGTCAATTTTAAAGGAAATTTTGACATAGATAAGCATAATTAACAGATATTTACATATTCTCTAATCACCAGCACTTAAGGCAGTTTTCTGCACTCATAAAAAGGAGCAGAACAATATATAACAGCTCTGCAGTCTGCTGTCATTATCAGCTCTTTACTAACAAAGATGAAAGTCCTAAAGCTGCAATCTTTCTCCTGCTAACAATCTATTCTCAATCAATTGCTCACAATTTTAAATTCTTCTATTGTGTCCCTGATAGAAAAGGCCCTATCTAAAACTGAAATGAGTGATTTTTAAGAGGAGTGTCTCCTTTCTTTCTTTGATTGCTTTTCAAATCTTCCTGAACTAGTCCTCCTCTGGAAATTGCAGATAATGAGAAACTGTAGCCATTTCCCTCCTGGGAGCACTCAGTCCCTTTATTTTTGACATCCTTCAAATATTTTTTCTGGATTTATTCAAAATGTAAACGGTGCCCACACAGTTTGCATACTTAGCTCATCAGAGCTCATTAATGTACCCAGCATGCAGCTTTCCAAATGTGATTTAAATCATGTCATTTATTTATTGTGTTTGCTTTGCAATAAAGGGGTCCCATTTTTAAAATGCATTAAAAATGATACATAATGATTTCCAAATGCTATCAGATGAAAACAGCAAAATGTCTTATAATTTAAAGGATCAGTGGAATTTTGACTTGAGAACTGGAGTTAGCCTCTATTAATTATTTATAATTAAAGAGACATATAATCCCATTAAGATAGTTTCTTCCTGGGTAACTATCTATAAAAAGAATAAATGCAATGGTTGTTGTGAGATTAATGGACAAGGCTCACCTCTAGAGGCCCTGGGATCCCATCAAAGGAGCATGGAGCTAACAGCATTTTCCAGGCTCTAAAGGCAGGAATTGGATTAACGCTATGTGTTAAACACTTGGGGTGAATTAACAGGAGGAGTCCGTGGGTCCCTGAAGATAAGCAAAGGCAAAAAGATACCTGCTTCTTGAGACAGGGTCTGGAGTTCATCTGGAATTTCTGCCTATGCACAGTTTGTTCCTGCTGCTGGTCAAGGAAACAGAATGAGTATTTATTTTAGTAAACAAAAAAGATACACTAAAAAATACTCTGATTCTATATAACTAATTTTTCATCCAAACTGAAATCATCCAGAAAGGTCTCAAATTTATCTACTGCTTGGCCAAAAGGGAAATATCACTAAATATTTATCGTTAATAAATTTGTTGTTACAACAGCAGTAAAATGACTATTATAAATTTTGGTATCTGTCTAGACTGTGAAAACATTTTATTTTACATTCTGTTGCTTATAATCATGGACTATCTGTCTATGTATATTCTAAATACAAACTAGGCAAAGAGCTTAGTACATTTTTGTCCAGCAGAAAAAAGGTTTTTATAATTCTTTGGCATTTTGGGCAATTGCAAATACATATGCAAACAAAATCAATCATTGCAGAATCTCAGTGCTATATTAACCCATGCACATAAAGACTAGAAAGTCCCCTCTGAGTAGGAGGCCTTTGAAAAGACCATGCACCATGTGAGTCCCAATTAAACCCTTAGTAGGACTTAATGGTGCAGAAGGCTTGTGTTGAGCTCACTGCATAAAGGTGGATTTCACTCTTGGTTCACTAAAGAAGTTTGCAATGTGATAGGAACGAAAAATAGCTAGTCCTTTGATCCATGAGCTGAGTATCACCGCCCCAAAGGAGAAAAATCAGCAAGGGTCATTTGTCCAGCCTAGCCAATTAGTATGTATGCTTTGGTTGATAAAATTCAGCAGGCAGTGACATACATTCCTCCTTTTCAGAGCATCAGAAAAATATATATCACTGTGTTTTGCATCTCGTAGGCGTGCTCTGTTTCCTGAACTTTGGATCAGGCCCTGGGTGGGAAATTTTCATTGTAGGGCATGTGGAAGCAGGATATTTCTCATTAGTGCTACTTTATCTCAGTGGCTACAGAGAATTTTTATCTTGGGATATCATCCACTTTAGGGGGGACCTATTGCTACCTTTGAAGTATAATGTAGCAATGCAGTCCTATGGGAGCAGCTTTCCCTCTCCTTCAGACAAATGAAACGGGAAGGTCCAAAGAGAAGGAAGCAGTCGGGGGGTTGTTTGGATAGTTCTGTTGCTCCCTCTCCATAATGTTGAGGGGTTTTTCTCAAAGACCTTGAAGATCCCCCAAGGGATTATCAGAAGAAGAGGAGCCAGATCCCCCTTCGTTATGTGAAAAATAGTGGCCAGTGACTTTAGGACAACCCTGAGAACTGACTGGGTTTCTGGAATTACCCAGAATGGAGGCCTGGCTAAGAAACCAGCACAAGGAACAAACACCTTGGGTGAGTTGCTTCAGCTCTCTGTGCCTCAGTGACCCTATCTGTAAACTGGGGATAGTGATGACAACGTTCCCTCTTTCATAAAGTGCTTCGAGATCAAAGAATGTTATCTAAGAGCTAGGTATTGTCAGTAGGAATGGATCAGCAGAGCAAAGAAAATGCACTGACTGTGAAATAAAAGTGGCATTCAGATTACAAATCTAGACAGGCTGCTTTCTTACTACTCAGGCTAAGGGAAAGGACACCTCCCTGCAACACAAAGCCCCACAGATCAGAGCCAGGGCATCACTCCCTTGTTTGGAGAAGTTTCATGATCAACACAAAGGCAAACAGCATTCTTGAGGAAAGACACAAAAGCAGCTGAAACTACCGGAGAAAATTCAAAGCGAAGTGGTCTTTTGAGGGCTTGTTGTGGAGGTTGGGGCTTACTGAGCTATACTGGAGAACCCTTTCTGTAGCTTATGCCTTGTCTACACACAAGTTGTGCAGCTTCCACTATATCAGTACACTTAAAGTGGTACAACACCTCTGCCGTGAATTCAATCGCACCAGTATAAAACTGCTTATACTCATATAGCTTGTTCCTGGATGTGAAGGGGAATAAACTAGACTGAGCAGTCTGTATAGACGCACTCAGTCGATCTAGGAAGCGACGCAGGAAAACCACTTCGGTAAGTGGCATAGCGCTGCGTCGAAGGGAACACTTAATCTATTAGGGCTACTGCCATATACATTCACCCCAACTACACAACTATCTATAAACTTAGGCTTGGCAGTTCCAATATGATTAGCCACCTTACTAATTGGTGTGGACACCGCGCAGAGGAGACTCTGCAAAGTCGACAGGAGATACGCGTGTGATTTACGTCACTTGCGTATCTCCCGTCGACTGCTGCTGAAGCAAAGGTAAGCGTAGACCAGGCTTCAATAAGACACCTATATAGGACATGACTGTGTCCACACTATAGGTTGTACCGGTGTAACTATTTCAGTGCCCCTGATTGAGACGGTTATATTGGTAGACCTGAGCTTACTTTGGCTCTGCAAACGTTTTCTCACAGGCTTAAACCTAAGCATGTGACTACGCCCATTGGCCTCAAAGGGGACTGGTCACATGGTTACGAAGTTAAGCACCTATGAAAATGTTTGCAGACTCAAGGCCTTTGTTTAGAATGATTAGCACAAACCATTTGTCGGTCTGTCCCAGCATGTTAAAATGGGAACGTTGTGTTGTTTCTAATTACAGATTGCTTTATAGGGCTGCACATTCTAAAAAGGTGAAATGGCTATAAAGACTATTTAAAATATATATATATTTAAACAAACTGATTAAAATTGGAAGACACTTAATAGGTGAAGAGAACATTGATTGGAAAAAACACAGGGAGAGGGATGAAGTTGGTGAAAAACTGGAATGAGGTGGTCCTATTTTTACATTTTTGGCCTGCATGGGTCTTGTAAATCTGTCCTAGCCCATTTTCCCTCAGTAGGTAAGAAGCACCAAGATTAAAGACTGGAAACAAATTATTCGTTTAGAGTCCAATCTCCTTTCAGGATAGGACAGACAGTTAAGGAAATGCTTAAGAAATAAGATCATAATTTTTCGTAATCTATCATAACGATGTCTGACTTTGCCTCAAACTTCTCAGAAATATGCTGCCCTGATGCATGTTATAAATATGGGGCTCTCTGGACTTGCTTATGTGTATTTCCAGGGCTAAGCAAGGTTTTTATTGCAAAGCAAGATTCAAACTTGAAGAGATCATGGGAGAAATTCTTTGCTGAGTTCTGGATAGGAGGAGATCCAAAAAGGAGCTGCTTGGAGCTCCCTGATGTGAAGGTTGGGTGTTTTGCAGGCTCGCAGCAGTTTGGGGACTACCCTAATCTATGCTCCTGAACTATGGCCCTCAATTTGCACTCTGTCGCTCAAGGATTGGCAAAGCACAGTACTGGCCACAGCATCTGCACTGTCCACAACGGGTCTGCAGGGAGGTGGGAGTAGGATCTGGATGGATTGTCTGCTAGAGACTGCTTTAGGCTAGAGGAATCCTTCGCTGGGGAAATTAGCAGCTATCTGGCCCATTTGCCCCACTTTAGCAGCCGAACTGGAACTGGGCCAGAACTGGAGAGAGAATCTGACTTTATAGGTATAAAAAGTGCATACTTTACAGAAATGTGCACAGTAGAGGGAAGCAGCAGGAAAGTGTCTGCAGCATATAACAGCTCACATTTCTCCAATGCTTTAAGCATACAGAGAGATTTGTTGCTGCTTCATTCGTTGCAAATTAGCTAAATGAGAGTTCGGGTTTGCATCAGTATCTCTTCCTTGAAATTAACTTTACTGTATTTCTACAGTTAAGAGCCATTTTTTCTGGTGGATCCAGGTAGGGTGCAGGGGTGCTCTCAGGGAGCTGGCTACAGCTCCTTGATTCTCCGCTGCAGCTCTGGCCCATATGCAGGTTGAATCAGAATGGAGGCTGCGCTAACTTGCACCGGCTGGCTACAGATCACAAGGAATGATCTGACAATATAGCATCAGAAAACCTGCCAGAGCCCATTCCAGCCACTTCTTGCCCCTGTGCTGGGGATTGGGGCGAAGGAGACACAAGAGCCTCTTGGGGGTCTCCCCTATGCCATCGGATTGCTCAGCAGTGTACTTTCATATGATTTCCACTCCTTATACTGGTATAAGGGAGAAGAACAAGACAGAAAGCTTGCTTCCCTAAGTTTACTGCAGACTTTAACCAATGTTAAATTAGATGTACTCATTTGTTAATGTGATCATGTTGCAAATAACAGAAACGAGGGGCACATTCTCCAAAAGAATCCTGCAGCTGAAATCGCAAAGAGCTAACAAGAGGGGACTCATGCAGGGATTCAAAGACAGATCATTGTAGAGGCTGAAAAAGTCTCCGTTAATGCTATCTGACCACTACAACTAGAGAGGAAAATCTTCTAAACTAGACCGCCCTAAAATAGGAAAGATGGAATCTCACCTGATAGCCCTGATACGCTTTGGGACCAAACTAATCCTCAGAGTAAAATTTGAGGAAAATAACCCTCTAAATTCAGAGCAAACCAATTGTGAGGCTGTTGAAGACCATCTTTAGGAATAGAAGAGTAGAGGGGGTCTCCTGGGTCATCAAGTCCAGTCCTGTGCTATCCTAATCAGCCCTGTCATATAATCCCCTTCATAAATCATTATAACACAAGTTAGGTTGTTTGCCTCCACTACTCTTATTGGAAGGCTGTTCTGGAACTTCACTTTTCGGATGGTTAGACACCTTCTAATTTCCAGTCTAAATTTATTCACGATCAGTTTATACCCATTGTTCTTGCACTCGTGTTGCCCTTTAGCTACTCTCGCAGCCCCCTGATGTATTTACAGAGAGCACTCAGATCCCTTCTCAGACTGGATTGGGGTAGGGGGGGCTTTTGTGTTACTTGACATTAATATGTCAAAATTATAACAGTTCATGTAAGACATGCCATAGCAGGTACTGTTAGAAAGGTTATAATATGCTGAATAAGATGATTACATTTGTGTTCGTGAGTGATGTGTGAGGGAAGTTATGGAGATTGGTGATATCCCTGTATTTCAAACTGCTGTATAAGACACACCCCAGACAGAGAGGCCACAGGACTGTAGCCCACTTAGTGGCCCATCAAGACCTTTACAGAAGCCAAAGGCCTAGGAAGAAACTAAAGGCATACCTGAAGGGTTACCAGGATTGGCCCATGTGACTCTGGACTCCATTTTGGTTCCTGTAAAACTCCACAAGCCGCATGGCCAGAGGCAGAGGGTATATAAGATCAAACGACAGAAATCATTTTGTCTTTGTTCCTGTCCAGCTGCAGACAACACCTACCCACCTCTGGATTAATACGCTTTGCAACTGAACAGAAGGGCTTAGACCCATCCAGGTACTGGATGTACACCAGAGGGACCGTACAAGCCTGCAACTCCACAATTTTCTAGAAACCTGATGTATATGGACTTTTAAATCATTTTTATGTGTCTGATTGCTTTAATCCGTTAACATTTCTCTTATTGATTGTTTTTCTTTTATAATAAATCTTTAGTTTTAGTTACTAAAGGATTAGCCGGCAGCGTGGTATTTTGGGTAAGATCCAAACTTATAGGGAACTGGTACTGTGGCTGGTTCTTTGGGATCAGAGGGAATCTTTTGAGTAAAGAGCATAGAGTTTAAATGACTGATCTCTTTACTGGACCTAGTGTCAGTTTGGGAGCCAGAGACTGAAATGCAGTAAAGGGGGCTGTGTGTATTTGCACAGTGGGTTCTTGATAACCAGTGTAGGGGAATCAGAAAACTGTTTGTGGCTGGTTGGGAAGTCTTACTTCTGTGTCACCTACCAGTGCTGAGAGAATTTGCTCTCCTTTTACAGCCTACCCTGACCCTGGCATAATCAGTGGGCTACCCTGGGCACGGACGGGTCACAGCCTCCACTACTCTTATTGGAAGGCTTTTCTGGAACTTCACTTTTCTGATGGTTAGACACCTTCTAATTTCCAGTCTAATTTCATGATCAGTTTATACCCATTGTTCTTGCACTTGTGTTGTCCTTTAGCTCCTCTGGCAGCCCCCTGATGTATTTATAGAGAGCACTCAGATCCCTTCTCAGACTCTATTTTGCTTGGCTAAACAAGCCAAGCTCTTTTACTCTTCTCTCATAAGAGTGGCTTTCTATTCCCCTGATCAGGGGCATGCACAGAAATTTAAATTCCACTGCTTTTGAAGGGACATCTTCTGTTCCCCTGCCACAGCCCTGAGGTCCAAGAAGTTCTGTTCCCCACCACAGCTTCGCAGCTGGAGCAGCTCTCAGCTGTCACTGTGTCCCCGGGGTCAGAAGAGTTCTGTGTCCCCATTGATTATTGTGGGGGCCATGCCCTTGCTTTCCCCCTTGTGTACACCCCGGATGCACAGTTTGGATTAATCTTTCTTGAACTTCAGTCATTGTCATCAAATGGCCATAGTCTACTAATGACTGTTGCACCACCCAGAGGGACTACGGCTGATGGCATTGCACCAGGCATCATAGGGTGAAGTTCCCAGATTTGGCTCAATCCTTCAAATCCACAGATCTCTATAATGGCCCCACACGTGATGCCAGGCAGGGCCAGGGTGTGCACCCCTTATACATCAATGAAGAATTTGAGAGCATAGTGTGCTGGAGTGTTTTTGTCCATCCTGGCAAGATGGCCAAAGAGAATTCGCCATTGTTTTTAATGTAGTGAGTGATTGAAGGAAGGCCAAATCTTTGTGAGATTATGGCATTTTGCAGAGAATCAACTGACTTGATGCTCTGGATTTAGCACAGATAGGACATATGGAATGCCTCTAGTCATTCCAGGTCTGCCAATAAGAGGGACTTCAACATGGGTGGCAAGAATTGCACACACTATTACAGATCTTTTTTAAAAAGGACAGCTCAAAGCACCTCATCATTGTGTCTGTTTAAAACCATAATTTGTTCTCAATGTTATGATTTTGGGGCTTCACATTGCACTGTGATTAGTTTAAAAATGTCCTATGGAATTATTACACCTCATGAGCCATATGATATTTCTAAATAACTCAGAATAGAAGATCCTCAGACAATTGGCTATAGCCAACAATTAGAGAAAAATTCTCATGTGTCTTTGCTATTTGTCTGGCCCCTGTTGCTAGAGCATCTGAGCACCTCACAATTATTGATGTATTTATCATTACAATAAAGAAGTAAATTATCCCTATTTTACAGATGGAAAACAGAGACAAAGAAGGATGAAGTAACATTTCCAAGATCATTCAGGAAGTCTATGACCGAGCTGGAAATTGAACCTACATCTCTCAAATCCCAGGGTAATTTCCTAACCACAGGAGCATCCTTTCACTTTCATTAAATAATGAACATTGTCTGATGCACACAACACAACAACAAACACAGTTATCTGTACAATACAGTGCTTATATCATGCCTTTTATCCACAGAGCTCCAGGGTCTTCACAGATATGAATTAATTAACACAACACCATGCATTTTAGGTGCTTGTAAAAGCATTATCCCTGTGGGAAAGCTACCACAAAGGGGTTCAGTGACTTGCTCAAGATCAGTCAGTGGCAAAGCCAGGAGGACTGCTGAATCAACTGTTCCATCCATCATAGCTGGAAGTTCCTTTATAATGCACTACAGTCAACAAAAACTAGACGGGGCACCACTCTTAGGCGTGGTCTACACTACAGAGTTCTATCTACAAAAGCCAGCTTTTGTTGGCAAAGCAATTCTGGTGTACCCAGTGCAATCACACCTCCCCACCCCCACTGACAAAACCGTCCTGTTTTTTTCAACAAAATAAAACCACCTCAATGAGACGTGTAGGGCTCTTGTTGTCATAGCTAGGCCAACACAGTGTCAGTGTAGATGCTGCATCCCCCTGCAGCAGTGGAAGGCTGTCATTCTTGTCAGTCACAATTCCCACTCCCAGCCGGGAGAAGCTCGCAGCTAGGAGCTGGGACTGAGCAAGCCGCAGGTTGCTGCAAGCCCGGCTCCTGGCAGCGACCTGTAACCAGGCAAGCCATGGGTGACTGGAGCTCAGCTCCCGGCTTTCAGCCGGGACCAGATGGGATGCGGGCGGCTACAGCCTGGTACCTGGCTCAGAGCCGGAACCGGGCAGGATGTGGGTGGCTGCAGCCCAGCTCCCAGCTGGGACCGGGGAGTTGTGGGGGGGCAGACCACAGGGAGCCCGGGGCTTGTGAGCTCCTGGCAGGGAGCTGAGAGTTGGGTCTGCCCCTAGGTTAGTGGAAGTGTTCCTGGTGAGGGTGCAACCCAAGAAGAGCAGTGTGGATATCATCCACCGCTGTAATTATAACCATGGCTGAAAAACAACATCTCTTATGTCGACTTATTTTTCTAGTGTAGACAAGGCCTGAGACACAGCATCAGGGCTGTTCGGACTTGAATTGCAGTCACTGACCTCAGTTGCAGCCCTGTAAATGGATGAGAGCCAGTAAGGTAAAAAAGTCTTCGGTTGGAATTAGAGTCTCACAGCAACAATAATTGATTTTGCATTCATACTTTGCATTCCTTTCATTTGATTGGCTGCCATTCTAGCCTCATTGGTGCAGTTTATGAACTTTAAGGAGTGGAAATGCCACCCAATCAAAATGCAGAATACTGAAAAGGTCAAAGATGCAGAGTGCTTCTCGCCCCTAATTGATGGAATAAGAGACATCAGAGATCAGAGAGCTCACACTTATAACAAAAGTTATAATAAGAAAAAAAATGGCAAAGGAGTAATCCATTTTCCTGACAAAGAATGGAAAAGGACAAATGTCCTGTACTTATTCCTTTTGTGAGCCTCTTCAGATGCAGTATAGAAAGAACCGAGCACCAGGGAAAAAATAAAATAACTCGGATTACAATTAAAAGAATAAAATACTCTGTGAATAGCTGTATGTTCATGTAGTCATGCAATTCTGCTGTGAGATATCTTGGGAAAGAAATAGACCAGCTGGTATACGTATAATAAAAACAAAAATGACTTTAAAAAAGACAAGTGTATTTGATGGTTCTCAGAGCACCAGGACTGTGAGGCCCTTGTTATCCTCTGCTTCCAGTGTGAGGGAGTTCTACCTGTGCCTAGCTGGGTGTCTGGTTCCTGACACCATCAGCCTTTCAGCAACTGTGTCTGAAACTGATTCCTGTTCCTTGATAAGAACATGTGGAACTCAACAGGAAGTTTGCACCTGAATTTCATTCTACAGTATGTGTGGGAACTTCCTGTTGAAGCTTAACCCTCCATAAATTGCCTTCCTTAAAACAAAACAATCAAACAAACAAAAAACGCTTCCCCTGCTGTGCATTTTGTCTCTTGCCTGATTGCCTAGGTTGACATAGCAACAGAGCTTAGCTTGTTGCCAAAGCAATAGAGTTGGACTATTAGGGGATAGCTCAGCCAGTCCTGGCTAATTTTAGTGTAGTTCAATAAAGACTTCTCATGGGTTTGCATCTCTGTTCCGTGCTGATTTCTTTCTGAAGACAAATACTTTCCAGGGATTTAACATAACAAAAGTGGCGATGGAGAATGGGATCAACCTTTGCTGCACCAGCAAAAAAGTAAAAGTCAGTGTAAGAAAGAAAACCCCTTTTTGCTGTTTTGGGACTGGGCTGTTTACACTGACGGTTCAAACTGAAACCAAAACAGGCTCTGCTTTGTTCTGATCGAAGTGAAGCAGACAGACTGGGAACGGGGAAGAAACAAAAGCAGTTTTAGTGAATGGAAATCACCAGCAATTGTGTGTGTACAACTCCAACACACATGAATAAAAGACATTAAAAGACAAGAGAAAGAAATGAAAAAAAGAAGAGAGGCAGCAATGTCTACACTTATGGGGCCCCTGGGACCTTTTGATGAGACTCTAGAGGAATGGAACTCATATACTGAGCATTTTCAGCTTTTTGTTACTGCAAATGAAATTACAGATGCAAAGAAGGTGCCCATTTTTTAAGTGTTGTAGGAGCTAAAACCTATACTTTATTGCGCAGCTTACTGCACCCTGATAAGCCAGACACAAAATCTTGTGAAAATCCTGGAGGCACATTTTTCTCCAAAACCTCTGGTAATTGCAGAGAGATTTAGGTTCCACAAAAAGAATCAAGAAGAAGATGAAACAATTGTGCAATTTCTAGCAGCTCTGAACAAGCTTGCTCAGCACTGTGAATTTAATGATGTGTTAAATGACACCCTATCCGATAGGTTAGTATGTAGTCTGCACAATGAAGCAAAACAGAAGCATCTATTGACAGAGGCCCAGCTCACCTGGCAGAAGGCCATTGAAATTGCAATCACTGTGGAGCTGGCTGCAAAGGAAGTGCATCAACCAGAGTGCATAAGGTGTCACAAGAACCTACCCACAAGACAGTGGGGAGCCGGGAATGTTACCGCCATTGAAAGCCAGGTCACCACACATTGGAATGCTGGGGTAAAGACCTAGTGTGTTGACAATGTGGCAGAAAGGGACACACTGAGCATTCCTGCAAACAAAAGAAAGAAGACTCAAACAGAACAGGCAAATGAAGAAAAAGAAGCCTGCTGTCTGGTGGACCAAAAAGGAAAATCTGCACGTGGTAGAGCAGACTCAGGATGATCAAAGTGACACCCAGTCAGAAGAAGAAGTGCCACTCCATGCCTTGTCCATGGCAGTTGGCTCACATGAATACTGCTGTTGGAAGGTAAACCTGTACACATGGAACTGGACACTGACACAGCAGTTTCGCTGGTCTCAGACACTGTGTATAAGGAGAAGTTAAAGCATCTCCCGCTTAAGCTGGCAAAAACGGTTCTGAAGACATACATTGGAGAAGCTGTACCCTTGTTGGGCACTACTGATGTTAAGATGGAGCTCAATGGACAGACTGCTAAATTTTCACTGTTTGTGATGGAAGGCAATTATCCAGCCTTAATGGGAAGGTCACGGCTTAGGAAGATCCAGCTGAAGTGGGCAGAAGTGCACAGGATGGCTAAAGAAGAAACAGGTCTGACAGATGTATTAAAGAAACATGCTGCTGTTTTTGGAGAGGACAAGTCTCTGACTCATACCAGAGACCCTGCTGGGGTTCGGGGGCATGATCTCTGCTAAGTTTATTAGCATGCCTGCATGTTCTTTTATTGTTTTGAATACATTTCTAGTGCTTTTACCCTAAGAATAAATGTGCTTACTTAGAAAAAGCTGTGTAGTAATTTATAACTACTGACCATTACAGCTGTTTATAGCCTCTGAAGGGAGAAAGCAAAGCACAGATGTCGGCCTGTTTAGGCAGTCTGGCTTGCCAGTTATCACAGTATGGGAAGGAAACTGTGCAGCCTGGAAAATCCCTGGTCAGGAAGGAGAGAGATGTAGGTCTTTGCCCAAGAGAGGTGACAGCTGAGGAACCAGGAGCCTCGAGTGGGTGGCCTCGAAGGACCACAGAAGGGGAACACATATGCATTTGCCCTGAACTGTTGTAGAACTGTGCTGTACCCACTGGGTCACATTGCCTCTCACTGAAATTTTCCATAAATAATCGCATGTATTAGTATTTTCAGCACTGATGAGATATAGTGGATGGTTACAATGAATAGATTATTCTTTATTATTAGAACTGCAGGGGCACCCAATCATAAGACAATTGTGCTGGGCAAAGTACAAATACATAAAGATAGTCCCTGCACCAAAGATCTTACAATCTAAGTAATGAGATTGTAGCAGAGGACAAAGCAACAGTGAGACTATTACCATTAGTAAGCTAAGCAGTAGTCAGAGTACACCAAGTATCAAGCCATTGTTGAGTGCTTTGTAGGCTCTGCAACAGAGAAGACCTTAGAATTTCCTTCTTCAATTACATTTATAAGAAAACACATTGCTAGCTTCCTGCTTTTTAATGAAACAAGTTTAATAACTTCAAGTATTACCTTGAGTGAATGGTTACATCCCTAGGCACTGGGAAAAGAGATAATTTTAATAATCCCATCTTTATCTACAAATGCCTGAATTTTCTGCATGCTGAAAATAAAAGATTTCATTTGTCTCCAATACAATAGATAAAACAACTGTTTTTTGTCAAAGCCTGGCTTCTCCCAACTTCAATTAAACTTCAGAATGACTCACGCATCACAGACAACCCAGAAAACATCAGTCAGTTCTATCTTCACCATATCAACTCCATATGGCCATGTACGACCCACACTATTTCTTCAAGCGGAGCAGATAATTTCACTATATTTTTTAATTGTCTGGCAATTGCACTTTTAACTGAGGGTGAAATTATTATAGCTTTTGCTGTCATCTTAACTTTATTCCAATATTTAATCTATCCCAATTCACCCATCATGTTCAAACAAAACAGTTCCTGTCTAATTGTTTTGTTGTGATGATAAAGGATGGTTTCACACATGCTTCTTATTAAGTTGTTATGTTCAGCAATTCGTTGATTTCCATTTGCGAACTATGATTTTGGAAGTAAACATTGGCATCCAATAGCCTTGAGTGAAAAAGGACTCCATTCTCCACTGGCTCAATATTTGCAGCAAGTAGGTGGGAGCAAAATTTATCTCAGTGCCACTTATTCAAATCATTCTTCACTTTCCAGTGAAATACCTTAGAGGCTGATCACACAACAACAGAGCTGTGCATACGTTTGCTCTCCAGTCTACTCCAAAATAACTCATGGTGTCTAATTAATGGTATTTCATTGGGAAGTGAAGACTAGTTTCAATAAGGGGCTCTGAAACAAATTCTATTTATGTCTGTAAATCCAGAGTGGATTGAAGTACAAAGGGTTCACAACAGCATGAATGAGAGGGGAAGACTGCTCTTGTATTTAAGGCACTGACTGGGAATCAGGAGAATTTACTTCAGTTCCTGCCTTTGACACAGACATCTTTGTGATGTAGAGTAAGACAGCTAACTGGTCTGTGCTCCATTTCTCCACCTGTAAAATCAAGGTAATACTGTTTCATTACTGTCTGCTTGGCTTGTTTATTTACCCTGCAAATTCTTTGCAGCAGGGACTCTCTCTTATTGTGTGTTTACAGCACTTAGAACTATGGGACCTTTCTATGGTTGGGGCCTGTAGGTGCTACTGTAATACAAAAATAATGTATTATTATTTGTAGTGCCTAGGAACCCACATCATGGGCCAAGGCCTCATTGTGCTAGGAACTGTACATACACAGAAAAAAATAATCTTTTACATCCCAGAATGAATAATGCACATGTAAGAGTCTCAGCTATTCTTCAGGCATACAGAGTGTTGGCATTGCTTAAGGATTAATCAAGTTTTGACAGGTAAAATGTGAACCAATTTCATGAAAGGAATATACCTTCTTCCTCATATTTTCAAAAGCTGCAGACTCTGACCCAGTGTCTTTGCTGCAAATTCTTCAATTTGACTTTCACCACCAGGTGGTGCTGCTGCATCTTGCCATCCTTTCATAGAGGCGGATGCTACCTACAGCAGACCTACAAACAACTGATTAATATGCATGTATACGTCCTTCACTTTGGCAAATTAAAGAGAGTTAAGCTACATTTCCACAAATACAGACATGGTCCATTCAGTATTTTTGGGAAAACATTACACAAGAAGCATCCAAACTAGAGAGGGACAAGGGGGGCCAGAATTGGGACAATTTTCAGTGTCAACGTCTTTGTTGGTAATACAGCTATATTCAAGAAATTTTTTATTAAAAATTTTTTCATCATAAAGTGTTCATTCATTGAGACCAAAACCATTTGCAGGAAAGGGTCAGTTCTGACAAATTTCTCATTTCAAAAAAGAAAATTGAAAAAAAAAATTTGAAATTATTTAAATGTCTCAGTTTGACATTTTTTAAACAAAAAAAAAATCCATATTTATGATCAAAGCAACTTTAGATTTTGAAAGTTAAGCTAACTAAAATAAAATTTAAAAAGGTCAAAATTGAAATTAAACATTTTGAAATTGTCATGAAATATTTTGATTGACTCAAAACCAATTTTTTTTGCATTGTTGGTTCATGAAACATTTCAAGATTTTGATTTTTCATCCTGATTCTAAATGAATTTTTTTTTCAAAATCCCAGAAGTTTTCCCAGGACAAGTAAACCATTTCCCACCATGCTGTGGGTAGTATTACAAACTATACAGGCATTCCAAAAGTTAATATTGGCTGATCCATAGTTGAGACAGGGTCAGAATCTTCAGAGATACCTGGATGCCCTAATGATGTGTGCAGTATGTATGCCTATATAAAGAGAGCTATAAACAAAGCTAAAGTAGTTATAAAGTAGGAACCATGTCATTGGATACCTTCCAGTGTGTTTGCCTTAGCCTGAGAAAAAAAAACCCATGACAATCAATGGCTGGTTTTGGATTGACTGCACAGGGCACTGGAGTGGTCCTAAAAAAATCAATTTAGGACTAGTCAAACAGCAGAAAAAATACATATTTGTTGCCCAACCTTGGTGGTATCCATTAGCTAATTTATTCAGCAAATAACAGCTATCTATGGAGCGAGTCATTAACTGCAAAAATAATATTGCCAAATGTGTTATTGAGCCAAAACTTTGAAACCATTTTTCAGTTCTGGATCTGAGACCCAGGGGCAAAGTCAGAGGTGACATAAACAGCCATGTAAGCCCCTTTGTTTAGGGTCTGAGACAATGTGACTGTAGCTTAAACACCAAGGACAAAATTTGCCTAAAGTTAGGCACTTAATTCAATTTAGGCACCAAGATAAATAGCCTGATTTCCAGTGGCATTCTACGCCTGCAATGCCCCATTGATTCCAATAGAAGTGGTTGGGCACTCCGCACAGAACTTCCAGCATTCCACGTATATGAAACATTTAGTGATAGTCCCTGAACTGCCGTTTGAAACGTGTCGTGAATGTAGGTAAATCTGAAACTGAAACTCCAACATATTCTTCCTATTATCTATTTAAAGTAAAAGTAACCGGGTGAAATGATAATGGGATGTGACAGAACCCTTTCGTCAGAGATTCTGGGAGGAAAATTGAAACTGCTTGGCTTTTCACACCCTTTTGCAATAGCTACAGAGTGGTGAGGGATTGCCAGGGGTTATTGGAAGATTCTGTGTTACGGCTGAAACATCATTATTGTGATGTATTAAAAGCAGCCTGATGCTTCATGATTGATTCCCAGCCACAACCTACCTGTGATGTGAAAAGAGATAGTAGCAGTCAGAGAGGGAGGTCTCTAAAGAGTTGATGGGAAACCCAGGCAAGGGTTGGCAAGGAATCCAACCAGATGATGAGTACTCTCTCTCTCCTGGAAACCTTGCCAATGCTCTTAATGTCGCCCTGTCTGTACTTGTTATACTTATGGGTTCTTGATTCACTACTGCAGCTAAACAGAGCTTTGGTGCAGTGGAGAGGGCTTTAGGTCTGTTAGGAAACCTGTAGCTACTCTCTGATTCTCAGAGTCCAGGGCAGGGAACTCCATGGGACTGGAGCTGCTGCTGCTAGGCGAGTTCCGAGTGGGGTCATTCTCCAGCCCCATGTGAAAATGCATGTTGTATACCTCCTTTCGTCGATTGCGTAATGTGCTTGAAAAGGCACCACACATACTCTGGAAGGCTGCCAGGAGGGTGTGTGTGCTCCCCATCGCCTCTCCTGTATTAGCTCTGCCACTGATGCAAAGTGTTCATGATGGACCAGAGAATATATGTATATGCATCATACAGCCAATTCGGAAACAAGCAAGAAATTAAAACTTTTTTTCTTTGTCCTGGCTATTTTGAGTTTAATTTAGAAATGTTTGACTGGAATTTGAGGAATAGATTCTGGCAGATAACTGCAAGAAGAACTGATTGAAAGATGTGCAGCCAACCAACACATGGAAATGGTGGGAACAGAGGGATTTGGTTAAAAAACAAATAAAAACAGAGATCTCTATTTATCTAGCACTATGAAACAGAATATAGATGGAAGTTTGCATGGGTGTGAGATGATGGTTTGATGCTAAACTGCACAAGGTCCTGAGGAAAAAAACATGAGAGAATATTTGAGTGGGGGAAACAATTTCAACATGACCTAGGATGATTTGCAAGGTAAGTTAGTTATAAAACATGGTAGCCTGTGAGATAAAATGTGACAAAAGATCCAACTAAGGCTGCGACTGGAAATGGAGGCAACAGCCTGCAAAGAGCAGCACACCTTTCCAAGCCACTCAAGCATTTTACTGACGAAATCATGGCCAAAAATATTGCAACGTCAGCAACATCAAACGGGGAATCAAAGCTAGGATGAAGACCAGGCTTTAAAGGTGACAAAAATACCTGTGGGTATTAGAGCAGCCATGGGTTGTAGAAAGGAGACAGGTGGCTTAGTTGCAGAACAAACACAACCACTCACGGTAGATATTATGGAGAAAAGAAAATCCCAAGAAAATGTATAGTCTTTAATTTAGGAGGGAGGATGATGTGGTTCTCTTATCAGCTAGTTAATTGCATTCTATACAAAATTTCCCTATGACACTGTTTTCTTATCCTTTTTTTTTTCTTTAGAAATGAGTATCCTTTCTTATCAGTCCCCAGTCCATTTCTCCAAGGTGAGTAAGTTGGATCCAGTTAAAAGCTGTACAGTTCAGAAAGGATTGCACACAAGTCACTGTATCATAACCATTTCCTAATTGCAATCTGCTTTATAAAACCTCACAAATGTCAAGGGTTGAATTTTATTCTAATCCAAACGGTGTATGTCTACTTGTGTTATATCAAAGAGAGAAGATGATTTTCTTTTTCTATACAAACGCCTGAGCATAGAGAGCTGAGGAGATTATTAAAATGTCTTTTCTTAGAAAAAATTTCTTTTCAGGTTCACTCAATGACATTCCCACATTTGTAATTTAATCAAGTCAATTACTTCAGCCTGGTCATGTATATATGAACTTTCCTTGGGTCTGATCCAAAACACATAGAAGTGTGAGTCTTTCCACTGACTTTTGGGGCTTTGAGTCAGGATTTATGCTCCAAATTACGGTTCCACTGAAGTAAAAGCAAACTCTCATTGATTATTTGAAGCAGAATCTGGCTCTAAATGTACAGTGACTGTGTGAAAGGCTCAAATAAGGACCTAAGTAGAACAGACCATGAATCATTGTTTTCTCTAAAACTTTTATCTGTAAGAAAAATTCATTGTACTAAAGTGATTTTTCAAATAGCCATTGAATATACACAATGTCCATACGCACCTATGCCCAGGCTTAAATAATTTGCAAGTGAATTCAAGCAAAGCTTGCCAGGTAAAGCATGATGTGAATAAAGTGAATTGGTATTTTGCAATCATACTTCAAAGTGTAGGCTTCTATCACTGGAGTTGGAGAAGAATTTCTGGAAGCTGCTAACAGTATAGGGTTTATGACACAGACTTGAGCAGCCTCTCAACATTGAGCTCAACCTTTCCTAAAGTACATAGCTGCTGCTCTTAGTTCTACCTGTCAGGGCTATCAGAACCACGCTGAAGGGTCTGGCTAGTGACTATC
The DNA here is from genome assembly GCA_007922155.1 of Mesoclemmys tuberculata. NCBI lineage: Eukaryota > Metazoa > Chordata > Testudines > Chelidae > Mesoclemmys > Mesoclemmys tuberculata. The sequence goes on along the minus strand of ML675616.1, from coordinate 13,961,358 downwards.
AACTCCCATAGGAAGCAGCCTCTCCTCTCACTTCACTTCTGACATCCTAGCTGGCTTGTCCCTAGGGCACTACAATATGCAACAATCTGAAATCACAGCATCACTCTCTGGCATTTGTACGTTACCTTGCCCTTGTGCCTCCCTGAGAAAGCAGGGCTCTGCAGAGCGGGGGTGTGTGAAATTTGATGGGCTTGTGTTTTTTCACACCCCATTTTTCTAGTCTTTATTCCCCTCAGTTTGCAATCAGCCAGCCTTCCCCAAAGTGTGGTGTCAAACAAGCCCAGATGCTCAAATCAACACTACGGTGCTTGGCATTCTCTCTGGTACTGCTGGGTCTGAGTTCAGACCCAGATTTTGAACCCTACCCCACCAAATGTGGGGATGTACAAACTTGGGGTTCCAGTTTGGCCCATTATAACTGGGCTCTATTAAATTGGGGTTCCTAGAAATGTGAATGAGAGAAAGGATGATTTTATGATTTATAAATCTGGTGTAATAGTTCTATGCCACCCTGCTCATTGATGTAGAGGGCATGGCTAAGAGAAAAACCCACAGATCCATATTAGCCCTGTATGAATTTCTAAATTATTCCAGGAACAGGAGAACTAGTACACAGCAAAGACTGCAAAGGGCATCTTTTCAACCCTGGAGCTGTGCTGTGCACTTCTCAACCACAGCTGAGATATGGGCCATTAAATTTTGTTGTAAGTATAACAAATGTGAAGTGCATCATCTATGAAATTGTGAGAGCCACAAAGGGAACAAACACATTCACATTTCCCTACACTGCATCAGCTAGTTCTTGCCAACAGCTCTTCCTAAACTAGTCTGTACAGAATGCCAGAAACTTTTTGACATCTACAAACTTAATGGGCCAAAGTTTATGTTTAGGTAAATGGATGTAACTATAATGAAAACAGTTGAGTTGCACCATTTACACTATGGCTGATACTAATGTATCCACACAAAAAAAAACCCACCATCAACAGCAAAGAAACAAATTTTCACATCAGTAACATAGGTCTGAGTAAGTACATCAGCAAAGTACAGATACAGTAGCAATGGATTTCACCCTCAGTGTTAAATGCTGCATTGCTTTTATGTTTCCCTTCTCTCCCACTAACACGGCCATGGTGTGCAGCTTATTGTTTTAAAGCTACATCAACATGAAGTGTGTTGGTGGCTCACTGTGAAATGAGGTTTCCCAATGAGCTTACTAAGCAAAATCCACTCTTCCTTATTGAGTTGCCATCAGGCAAGAAACACTGAACGTAGTTTTTAAGAAGGAATATTTCTTTTTCAATTATTTATGAGAAAAATCTTTAAAAAATAATCATCATCATAAAACAAACACAAAAAGGCCCAGAGGCTACAAAATGGAATGTGATTAAAAAAAACCCTCAAATCTTTAAAAAGGAATTCAACATCATTTGCACAGGCTACGTTTCCCAAAGCTTTCTGTCCAATAATAAACATCAGAGTCTCCATATTTGTTAAATGTGACTATTATTCGAGGATACAACAGAATAATTATTCTGAGCCCTTAGGAGCAGCCAGGATTGTTTATGGGATCAATTATCTTTTGTTCTATCAAGAAATGGAAAAAATGTAGTGGATAGCATTACAGGCAGTTAAGATAGGGTTGCACACAGAAATATGAACAAAAAAAGCACTGCTAATGAAATAAAATCAATTACCTACAAGCAAAAAAAAGGCAGTAATATCGAAAGAATGGGAGCTCTACAGAAATGTCCCTTGAAATGGGAAAACAAATGCCGGAGGTGCCCACCTGCATTATTTCAGAATTTTTTTCTCCCAACTATTCTATTTGCTCTCACGGTATAAAAACGGAGGGCTAAATTGTGACTTCAGACAGAGACCTGAGCAAGGGGCTTTCTGTAACCTGCATCAACTCAAGAATAGCCTCAGGAGGGTCATCGACAATTCATCCCCTGCTTCCTCCTTACTCTGGGGAGTGAGACTGGGGTTAGAAGCTGTTACCTACCTAAAACAGCAAATTATGACACACCCCAGCACAGGCTCACTTGTGCTGGCCAGCAAGTAGCCAAGACTGAATGCATTCCCCTCTCCTTCTGATCCACCACCATTTGAAGGAATTCTCCCCCTAAGTCAGGTTGGCAGTGATCATGGGGTTGGGGGGTCCTCTTTCCTCTGCAGCATGGGGTGCAAATCACTTGCCAAGATCACTTATTTATATCACACTTCATCAACTCTCTGCCACTGAGGGCCCTCAGGCACTGGTGGGCCTCAGTCCCTCCTATTCACTATCTGTGGCATGGTGATACAAAGGCCCCTTGACAGAGGGTTCCGTGTTCTTTGGAAACTACTCTGGTCTCAGACCTTACAAACTCAGTACATCAAATACATTGCTTAAAGGGCATTTATCCATAAAGAGTAACATGGAACATCTCTGTGGAAAGCTTGCGATTTATCGTTGTTCATAATCATGGTGTGATCTGTGTAGAGGTAGATCTGTATTTAAGGAACAATGTTACTATATTGATGTTTATGCCCTTATGGGTTTAAGATTAATGGAGTCACCAGAGAGTGATGTTGCTCAGTGATGGCCTTTTCATGCAGGAAGGAGTTGTCAACCCTTCCTGGTTAGTTGGTGATGTAATACTAGGCTCAATTGTCTACCATTGCCCCATCACAAAACAGTCAATGGAAAACCATCCAAGACAACTTCAAACAATCCAAAGCACTTGGAGGTTAAAAAAACCAACATTATAACACATGGGGATGGGGGTGAGGAGGCAAGGGTGGCCCTGGCTATGGTTAAAGACAAAAGACTATCTCAACATAACACATAGTGGGGAGAGGCACACTGAATCCATTCACTGAGAGGCCATTGTACGGAGCTGGGTTTTTTCATAAAAGTTTGGATTTTGCTTCCTGTGAAGCCAGCCAGCTGCAACAGACTGAACTTTTGGGGGAGAAAACATGCTTTATCGGATATCAATAGTTACCTTGCCAAGTGTAGGCCCTAGTTCGCCTTCTATGGCCTTGTTTTGGATTGTAACCATTTATTCCCATCACTTATCTTTGTTCCTAGTTGAATCTCTATTCTTTCTTGAATAAACCCATGTTTGTTCAGGTTAAGCGCTCACAAGTGCTGTGTATTATATAGGAGCAGTGGTTTAAGGTAAAACTGGTAAACTGGGGTACACTGCTTCTTCGGAGTCAGAGAAGCTGGGAACTCTGTGAGTAGCCATTGTCAGGGGTGGATATCACAGGGGCACACTTCAAAGGGACTCAGGGGCTGGGATGCACTTTAACCTGCAAGGCACAGAGTGGGCTGGCATAGCCCAGTGGCGCATGCTTGAGGGGCTAATAAGCTGAGGGTGTCAGGAAGCTGATACGCAGCTACCGCGGGCAAGTCTACCTCTTGCTGGAGGCAGAAGGTAAGAAGGTGTCTCACAGTCCTGGGTAGCCTGAGTCTCCTAGGGGCTTTAATACTTTGGTCAACGTTGGGTTTAGTGGGTGGGTGCTGGGTGGTGTTTGTGGTCTGTGATGTGCAAGAGTTCAGACTAGATAATCTAGTGATCCCTTCTGGCCTTGGACTCCCTCCATGCGCTACTCTGAGCAAACGTGCACCACGTGTTTCTTCGTATGCATCAAGCCCCTTGATCTGGGTAGCCCAGGTAGGACGTGAAAGTGTAAGGACCTTGTTCCCGTTTATTCCTTTGCATGGGTGTGCAAGCCCCCTCACAATCTTGTCCATGGTATACAAATAATTGTCATAAGCTATTCTATATTTCTTTGCTCTTTAATAACTCAAATTGTCCTTAACACCTAATAGAATACTAGCAGTTTTGTTCATTTGTTTCATTTACTAGAGGGCTGTCACTTTTCTTTTCGACATGGTGATTTGAAAGAGCGGAAAAGTTCCTGAAAGTTCTAGGTTTGTTTTAAAAATCTCTTTCTGAATACATATCAGAAAGGGATCAGTTACAGACTTCACACAAGGGTAGAAAGTAAGGAGTATGAGAAACAAATCAACACAATTAGAGAGAGAAGGGAAAGGTTGAGAAAACTTTATTGCTTATTTGCATATCTCTAGAGATCAGTCTTTGCATTTCAGTGAATCATTGCCAATAAGACATATTCATACTTTTCTCTGGGCTTGACTTTGTAGTCCGTAGCTAATGCCTACTTAAATCAGTGGGAACTCAGGCTGCACCAGGAATGGATATTAATAATTATTTATTAATTCTTATTAACAATTACTTTTCCGGTTGAATTGATGTCAGTGAAGCTACACTGACTTACACAAGTTTAAGATCTAGTTCCGAAAACCTGACATATCGGTGCACACCTGTATTTCCTTGGGTTTTCATTCTGTGTGCAATTAAGTTATGTAACCCTTCTGTCAGGTGCCAAGAGTAAGGCCAAGTTCAATCCACCTGGGGGATAAATAAAAGAAATAAAAGAAAAGAAAAGAAACTATGGGTCGAGCCCCCACCCAGAGCTGTGTGCTTATCTCTGGTTCTGGGAAATGTAAGATCACCTTTATAGGTAGTTCTCTCCCACTCAAGTTGGCAACACTCATAGTAGAGCAAAGAACTGAAGTCTCCTATATGCTGAAACCAGAAAATTGTTGTTATACTGGTATCACATGTAGGGCCCAACTGAGAACTGGGTCCCATTATGATAGGCATTCTACAACACACATTCTACAACACATGGGAGACAAACCATGCACTAAAGAGCTTAACCAGGTACATTGATAAGACAAAAGGTGGGGCAGGGAAACAAGAGGCAAATAGAGATGAAGTGACTTGCCCACACATAGGTCAGACAAAAGATCTGTGGCAAATCTGGGAATTGAATCCAAGTCTCTCAATATCCAGGCCTGTGCCCTGTCCATTAGACCACAACTTATCCCATACACGTAAAGGACTGGACTATGCATTAGAATTGTGAGAGTATGGGGTTGCCTACCCATCAGCTGCAAGCTCCTTTCTTTTTAAGTTCAAGTTTTCCAGCTAAGAAAGAGCTTTATTAAATCCAACAGAGAATAAAGGAAAGAAAAAAAAAATAGGGCAGCAAGAAATATGTATATGTATTTGACACACAATTAATCATTCTAGCAGGAACATATTTAATCTAATGAAGAGATGTCACAGCTGAAAGGCCAAGGGTAGAATTAACATGGAAACTGAACTAACTCGTCTTGTGGAAAAGGGCCCTGCAGAAGAAATATGAGACGCATGGGAAGGCCAGTGTGGAGAAGATTGTACTGCGGAGGCATGTGCTAGTCTGCAAGTCCTGTCATCCCAACACCTTCCACCATGAAATTCACTTAATGAATGGAAATTTCTGAAATCTGAAGTCTCAGGTAGGATAAACACCCCAAATGGGTACGAAGTTCTATTGGACTAGGACAAAAGTGGTGAAGAAAGAGAGATAATGGAGCCAATGGGATAGATAGTGTTGAGAGGAACACAAAAGAGATAAGGAGCCCCAAAATTTAATGTCCATGGGCCTAACAATTCCTATAGTTTTGTTGTCCTCCAAGTATCTATGTATTTTGTGTCCTTTGCTGAGTGACTGAAATCAGGGCATACACTGAGAGCTGCTGCCTAAAGATGCTCACAACTGACATTTTTAAGAAAAACCTAAACTATCAAGTTGAGAGAGTGTGAAGAACATGTCGTATGTGTGAATTTGCAATCTCTCACCCTGCTTTTAAACATTAACTGAATTGTCAGGGATAATAAAAGCAGGGGAAAGCCTTGGAAGGCAAGCAATACATTTGGTCGATACACTCTGATCAAATGTAAGCATTGCTGCTGTGTGATTGTTGCTAGGCTCATAGGACATGCCATGCTGGATCAGACCAATATCTTGTCTCAGACAGAAGTCAGTATCACATGCTTCAAAGGAAAATGAAAGAAACCCTCTTATGGGATCATCTGCCCAAAGGGACAGTTTCTTCCTCACCCTCTCTGTCAGTGGTTGGCTTATAGCCTCTCAACTAGTATAACTGTGGATGTTCTCATTATCCACATAAATGTCTAGTTTTTTTTTAATCCTACTAAGCTCTTGTGATATCTTGTGCAAATGAGTTTCACAGGTCAATTCTTTTCACATTGTGATAAAAACATTTCTTTTGCCTTTTAGTATAATTGAATGTCTCCTAATTCTTGAATTACAGAGGATGAATAGGAGCAAAGAGTAGAGCTGAATAAAGGATGACCTTGTGGTTAAGGTACTGGATTAAGACCCTGAAGATAGGGGTTCAATTTTTGGCTCTGCTGCTGGTTTCTTATGTGACTTTTGGCAAGACTCTTGCTCCATGCCTTAATATTCAAATTCTCTTGTATTTGTTTCGATGTCTTTGGCTATTTGTTAATCTTTTGGTTACCAATATATTTAGGATTTTCTGGATTTCGTGTGCCTTTATTTCCAGACTGGATTACTGCAATGCACTCTGCATTCCTTTCCTTTGAAAATCTCTTGGAAAGTTTAGCTAGTGCAAAATGCAGCTTGCTTAATGGCATTTTATCTTTGATGCATATTACACCATCACTCCATATGCTGCACTGGCTTCTCATGGATTTCTGCTGGACATTATATGGTTTGGGTTGTGTATGTTTTAGAGATAGCTTCTCTCTTAGATTTGATTCTGTCAGAAAGCTGGCACATGGCAATCTCAGTGGAGGGCTGTCAAACACAAAATACACTTTTCCCTTGGTTTGACACAGCCGAACACTGTTGACCATTGGGTCACATGGTAAGGCCTGTCTATATACTCAGGATTTTTCTGACGAGGAAATCTGGGAGTTTGTAGTGGATGAGTTATTAATGCACATCTTTATAAACTGGGGGTATGGGGACGATTTTTCACAGGGATGAGTTGGCAAAATGAATGTTAACAGAGTTTGACTCTTCAAATGCCTACATTTGGTTCTGAATAAAGAAACATCTCCCATCTGCAAGGAGGTATAGATTTCAAACATCCACAGTGTCCCTGGCATGATGAGTGCCAGATTAACAAAAATTAGGTTTGTGAATAGCGTGCTGGTAATGTTCTGCTACATTTAAATTGTCTAAAGAAATCTGTGCTGAATGATTGCAATGAAGAAAGCTGCTGCCCTTTGAGAGTAAGTGCTGTTATGTTTGGGCAGAATTGCAGTGCTGAAAAATGAACTCCATGACTAAAGTGCCAGGCCAATTACAAATGATTCCATTTCTACTTGAGAAGAGGATGCCAATTAAATTAATTGTTCTGTTTTCCACTTTCTTTCTTTCGCTCGAGACTAAACCATAAAGAAACTGCCTTTGCTCAATCTAAAGAAAGAGGAAACAAAGGTTTCTCAGATACGGTGAACCACAATATATGTAGGCCTGTAGCTTTTTGGCTCAGGACTAGGATTGGTTCGAGGGGACCTTACATTTACTCTGCCCCAAAGTGAAATTTTCAGCAAAGCTGTATAGATTTGGGGTTTGGCCATTAATCCAAATGAAACTCACTAACCCACACAGATCAAAACCAATTAGTGTGATTCTGACATCAGTTATATTACAGTAAACCTAGAGTCACTCAACTGCAGAACCCAGTCCATTGAATATAATGAACTTGCCCTCCAAAGAGACAATCTGGATTTACAGCAGCATGACTGAGATCACAAAATCTAGGCCAGTGTTTGTATGAACGAGTGTGACCTGAAATGGATTCACTTTGTACATGGGTGTGGTTGATGAATTTTAATATGGTCGAACATTTTGCTCCTTTCACTTTTTAAAGGCAAACTCTTGGGGATTGTTTATTTGTAATAGGGAGATCTTCAGTAAAAAGGGATTAAAAGATTTGGGTGGTGAATGCTAAACTCCTTCTGCAGAATTAATATCTTCTATTAAAGCATATTTACTGGATTGTACAAGCTCTGGCTGAACAGAAAGAACTTTTTCAAAGTTTATTGAATTGCTTGGCTGCAATTCTTTGGATCAGTTTTTATGGGGGAAATTCACCCCTGAGTAGATGCTGAATGCATGGTTTTTCACTTAAGTCCTGTAGTGAGGGTGTGAAAGGAAGATAGGAGCAGCACTCATTCACTGGGGCCATCACATCTTTGAATGACACAGAGGAAGATTCTGAATCCCCAAAACTGGGGATCTGGTTATTCCATTGTTTCTGTTCATTATCAATTATTAAAATGTACCATGCTTGAGGAAAATAGGTAATTTAAGGTTATTTTAAGAAAACAAGTACATTTGTCCAAAATTTTTAAAGCACTCTGTTTCAAAATGAAAGTTGTGTGAAATAAAATACAAAAGTTTCACCCTGCACTAACTCAGGGATGTGGGGGTCAATGTCATCTGCAGGGAAGAGTCTCTCACCAGACTTCTTGGACAGGCAGAGAAAAGTGGTGGAAGTCTTCACAGCAGTTAACCCAGCATTTAACTGTGATAACAGTTGCATATCACAGCCACAGGAAGGCTAAACTATGAACAGCACTCAGGACTGAATGAGGTTACTGACCAAATCATTACAGTCCGATGATTTAGAAGTCCGTGGTTTGCTTGTATAGGTTAAGTGATTCTTTGTTTAAAGGCTCTGAAAAGTCTGTCTGGCACTGAGTAGTAAGTAAGATGTTATCAAGACGCTTTACAGCTGAAGACCTGTTTGGCACAAAGACCACATTTGATCAATACCAATCACTTCCTTTCACGGACAACTATAATTCACAGCGGCAATTCTAAGAGGATGATCTGTAGCAAACAGTTCTATTCATATTGCTTTGGGGTAAGTAGGGCGGGTCTATCAACTTTAGCTGGGAACTGAAGGTCACGAGACCTTGATTCTGCTCCCAGTTCTACCAGTGACCTTGACAAATCACTCAGGCTGGGTCTACACTGACGGCGGCAAATTCGCCGCCGTCACATCGATTGCTCTGGATCGACTGAGCGGTCTGTATAGACACACTCAGTTGATCCAGGAAGCGATGCAGGAAAACCACCCCAGTAAGTAGAGTAGCTCTGTGTCGAAAGGAGCGCGGTTCCCTTCGACGCAGCGCAGTATGGACGCCGCGCAGAGGAGATGCTGAAAAGTCGATGGGAGATATGCAAGTGATTTATGTCACTTGCATATCTCCCGTCAACTGTCGCCAAATCGCAAAGGTAAGTGTAAACCGGGCCTTAGTCTCTCTGTGCCTCTTTTTTCTGATCTGTAAAGGGAGACAATTTTATATGTGAGTAAGTGCATTCAAGATGACCTCTCCAGACAGTGGGAACAAGTTGGGTGCAGGACTGACAGGATAGCATCTTCCTTCAAGAATTTCCCCCATTCATAGATCCACAGATTCCAAAGACAGAGGGACCATTGGATCACCTAGTCTGACCTCCTGTGTAACACAGGCCATAGAGCTTCCCCAAAATAATTCCTAGAGCATCACTTTTAGAAAAGTCCACTCTTGATTAAGAAGTGTCAGTGATGGAGAATCCACCACATGCCTTGGTATTGTTCCAGTGGTCAATTACCATCGCTGTTAAAAATGTACACCTTACTTCCAGTCTGAATTTGTTTCTTACCTTTCAGCCATTGGATTGTGTTATACCTCATTCTCCTAGACTGAAAAGCCCATTATCAAATGTAACCCCCAGGGGTCTAACTAGGTTCCTAAATCTCAGGGAGAGGCACTGTCCCTAGGGGGAAGGGGAACCAAGGGCAGACTCAGAGTCTTCTGGGCAACCAAGGGGAAGTGAGGATAGACACTGTTTTGCGCAGTAAAGGCACTGCTGGCTCTGGGGAGGATAGCAAGGGTGCCTGGATGGCCACCAATGCACCTGCGTGGAGGGAGAGCAGTGTCTGAGAGGAAGGAGGGGGTTAGAGTCAAGTCATTGACACGTAAAAGCCCAGGAAGAAGCGCTAGCCTGACCAATAAGGCAGATCCATCCTGAGATGCCCACCCCCGTGAGCACTGTGAGAGGGCAGAAGCTATTTTGGAGGGGTCTGGAGCCAGCCACTGAGAGGGAAGGACTTGCTGTGGGCAGGCTCCTGAGTCCTGGGGGCATGCAGGTATTCCCCTGAGAACTGGCTCCTGGGGATTTGGATGTAATGGCCCTCAGCTTGGTCCTTTCCCTTTTCAGGGTGACTCCCAGTTTATAGAGTTTTGCTGGGAATACCCCCACCGAGCCATGCTGAGTTAGCCTCTCAGCTCCCGAGTTAAATCAGTGACCACATGCATGTTCTGTTCTGGCTGCTAGCTCAGGGCTGCTTGCTTGCTGTGAGTGTATCTGAGCTCTGGGGGAAGAGATTGGGAGCTAGGATTTTAATACCGTTATTGTGTCTGTACCTGATTCCTGCATCCCTTTGTGGTGTGGGGAAATTCTGGGAACAAGAAGCAGCCTGACTCCTGCACGAGGAGGATCCCTGCTGGCTGAGATCATCAGCCCCTCGGCAGCTGCTGAGGAGTCCAGATCCATTTCTGAACCTGGGGATCATTCAGAGAGTTTTGAATGCACTATCTTTTAGTGAGATAGTCAGGGAAATTGTTTGGAAGACCCCCCTATTGCATGAACTGTGTCCTCAAGCCAGGGGGTAAAGGTTTGGGGATTTGATTACCTGCTGCCCGTTATACTCATGGAGAAACTTACCAACTTATTTCAGGTGTGCATCTTTTGGGCTGTACTGAACCAAGTCAGCTAGACTGCTAATTGCTGCTACAGAAGAGATTGTTGTCCCAAGTCACCAAGGGACCCTACAAATGATGCATACCAACAGGACACTAAATTTTACTCTTGCTCTACCAGGTCATATGACTGGGGAAATTAATGGTTATTGTCAACATGGGCACTGGTGGCCACGAGGGAACTGTTTTACCCAGATATATTATATTTACTTCCTGTTTAATATACTTATTCTGCTGAATATATTCTGTAGGGTTAGAATTTTTCTTCAAAACTGCCCTGGTAACTTGCTAGGAAGGAAAGAGTGGGGATAGAGGCACTGCCAAATAAATTCATACGAGATGAAAATAAGGAAGTTACACCTTCTGAGCTGAAAGCAGGATCCAGATGAACCCAGGCCTGTCCATTAAAATCCATAAGGAGATTGACATTAAAGGAGGTAACAGGATGGATCTGGGCACTAAACAAATATTTGTTCTATAGGTTCTTATAGACTAATTAAGTCACTCCTTCTTTTTGGTAAGCTAAATGGAGTGAGCTTCTTGAGGAAGCAAGTTGTTGAAGCCCCAAAGGAAATTCAAGCTACCGCCTGTGAAACTTAATCACAACCATCTAAGAGACTTAACAGTATCTGGGATGTCTACTAACACAGGATGTTTTCTGAAGGAAAAATATCTATTTCCCACCTTTAAGCAAGCAACCAATAACTAAGAAAGCATCATTCAGTATAATAGTCTTGTGAACTTTCTCCCACTGTCCAAATCCGCATTTCTAAGGAAGCTAGTTGAAAAGTCAATGAACAATTTTCAACATCTCCACCTACCCACTACCCTTGTCCTGGATCCTTTTCATTTGAGTTTTACGCTAGAACATGGTATGTAGCTAGCTTCGATCTCACTGACTGGTGGATGGAATAGAGGCATATGTACTTTGACACTCCCCAGTGGTACCGACAGGCAATGGGCAGCACCAATCATTCCCGTATTGAAGAAAGATGGCTCCATTCGGATTTGTGGGGATTTTAAGGTTACTGTAAACCCCGTGTTATGTGCAGAGCAATACCTTCTTCCCCGCATCGATGACCTCTTCGCTGGCTTGGCTGGTCGACAAAAGTTCAGCAAGATTGATCTGTGTCAGGCATATGTACAGATGCACATCGATGAGAAGTCCCAAGAGCTGTTAACTATTGTGATGCAAAAGGGCTGTACCAATACTTTTGCTTGCCCTTCGGAACATCTGTTCCAGCTTTCTTCCAGAAGGCTATTGACCATATCTTCAATGGCTTGAAAGGAGTCCAGTGCTATCTTGATGACATCCTAGTCACTGGCAAAAATGAGGAGGATCGCATTAAGAACTTGGAGGCTGCCCTGCAAAGACTGGAAGAGTATGGCCTACGAGTCTACAAAAACAAGTGTTTATTCTTCCAGACCTCTGCTGAATATTTGGGACGTGTCATTGATGCTACTGGCCTTCTAAAGGCTCCTGCAAAAATCAAGGCTATTGTGGAAGCTCCACCTCCTCAAAACATGAGCCAACTTTGCTCTTTTTTAGGGCTATTGAACTATTATGGAAAATTGTATTCTACAGTTAGCAACATACTAAAACCACTGCATGAACTCCTTGGCCAGAACAAGGTCTGGAAATGGACTAAAGTCTGTGATGTTGCATTTTATAAGGCTAAACACACATTGCTAAATTCAGAGGTTCTGACGCATTTTGACTCATCCTTTCCTCTACAGTTGGCTTGTGACGCCTCCCCTTATGGAGTGGGAGTGGTCGTGTCACACATTATGCCTTCTGGAGAGGACAGAAGTATTGCTTTTGCATCACGCACCTTAAGCAAGGCAGAAACTAAGTATGCCCAAATATGTACACATATGAGATCAAATATCAGAGCTCCACTCTGCACTGCAACGCAGATATTCTCTTCAGGCTGCCTTTACCAGTTAAACATCAAGATATTGACCAGAAAGAAATCTTCTACTTTGAACAGTAGAGAATACATCCATCACTGCTACTCAAATAAAGAAGGCTACTCGCGTTGACCCACTATTGTCCCAAGTTATGGACCCAGTGATGCATGGAACATCTCTATGGGACTCTCAGGTCTCACCCAATCTGCATCTCTATATGTCCAGGAGGATGGAGTTATCAATCCATTTTGGTTGCTTGTTGTGGGGGATGCACATCATTATTCCACCACTACTGAGATCGCAGATGTTAGGACAGCTACATGCAGGTCACTGTGGAATAGTGCGCATGAAAGAAATTGCATGAAGCGATCTTTGATGGCCTGGCCTGAACAGTGCCATTGAAGAGAAGGCAAGAGCTTTTACTTCATGTCAGAGTGGCCTCAGTTGGCACCCCTACACCCATCGGACTAGCCTGAAAATCTATGGCAACATATTCACATTGATTTTGCTGACCCACTGTGTGAAATCTTTAGTCATTTCGGTCTGCCAGAACAACTTGTGAGCCACAGTGGACCGCAGTTCATCTCTCAGGAGCTTGAACATTTTATGAAAGCAGATGGGATACATCACATCACTTCAGCACTATCATCCGTTCACCAATTGATTAGCAGAAAGGTTTGTGCAGACAATGAAACAAGGTTTAAAATCTTCATGGGACATTTTTCCATTCAAAAGTGTTTGGACACCTTCTTACTATCCTGCAGAAACACACTTCATGCTACAACCAAAGTGTCTCCAGCCTTTCTGATGATGAGATGACAGTGGCGCACTGGCTTTGATCTGCTGAAACCCTCCAAAGCACGACAAGTTGTGCAACGTCAACCACACAACCAAGTCATCAGACATGCACAAAGAGCAAAAGACCAAACCTTTAGTCCTGGACAGTCTGTTCTGGATCAAAGCTATGCTTCTGGGTCTCTGTACAGTTATCGCCCAGACAGGACCACCTGTTTTCTACACTGTCCAAACGACAAATGATCTCACCTGGCGGTGACATGCAGATCAGTTGCTGCCAGGTCATACAAGTCTCAAGGACACATCTCCAGTTGAACTGTCTGACCTCACCATTGCTGGTGAGATATCCTTAAATCAAGAGTCACCCATTTCTGACCCCCCTGCCGTCATCCACCTCTGCAGTAGATGCAGCACCCTCACCTGTTTGAGCTACGAGTCCTAAGCCCATTGTTAGACCCAATAACACCTTCTGGTACTAGAACACCAGAAGTTTGTTGTAATCTACCTAGAGAGAGAAGGCCTCCCGCATGATTGAATCTTTAGCTAGGGCAAACCCAATTTTACAGGGCAGAATAATCCCGAGGGTTTATCTGGGAAATGAGGCAGTCTTCCCTCATTCCTTTGTTTAGTTATTGTTCTGTTAAATGAACGTTTTCGTTAAGGGTGGAGGAATATGTTGTGTATTTTGTGTCCTGTCTAGTTTGCCATAGCTAACAGAGCTAGAATATTATGGGACAGCTCAGCCAGTTCTCTCTGGTTTTACAGTAAGAGAATAAACTCAATCTGTGTGTTTTTACATCTCCCTGTGTTCCTGTCTGCTGGTTTCTCTCTGAGTGCAAGTAACTTCCAAGTATCCAAATATAACATGGCCCATGCCAGACAACTTGGGCTTACGGGGCTGTTTCATTGCAGGGTAGACTTCCAGGCTCGGGCTCCAGCCCAACCCCTGGGATCCTCCCACCCTGCAGGGGCCTGGACCTCAGGTTCCACCCCAAGCCCAGAAGCCTACACGGCAATTAAACAGCCTTGCAGCCCAGGCCCCACAAGCCTGAATCAGCTGGTGCAGGCCAGCCATGAGTTTTTCTCTGCTGCCTATACATACCCTCCATGACTAAGGAACACATGTCTCATGAACTTCCTACTGTGGGAGGACTATACTCTGGTGGAAGCATTTCAACTTTATTGGCTTATGAACGTTCAATAGATCAGCAGTTAATGTTGATTGCAAATAGAGCATAAGCTATTTGTATATCCATTTTGTGTCTGAGTTTGTTCAGTTCTCCCTGTAAGGGTGTTAGGGAGGCTCTGTACTTGTCTTTTTCAGCACAGATAAGCATTTTAAGTGTGAAACTTCTTAGATAACAATCTCTACATGTAACCTGCAATTCTACTAACAGTTAGGAAACTAATTAAAGAAAAAAGTACAAAACATCCACTTCAGCTAGGTAAGGCTAAAAAATAGGAAGAAAATAAAGAATTAGCATCAATAAAAATCTGATTTAAATAGAAAAGGATCTTTTTAAACCGTGATGTAAAGTAAAAATATTAATTTATTTGTTTAAATCATGAATTTTATCGACCTTGCATTTTATGCTGAGCTGTGAATTGCTTGCTTTTCTGGTGCCATGCATATTTGGTGGATGTTGGATTTTCCACGGTTTGCACAACCACAAGAGCACAGCTGGGTCCCAAATAACCATATGTACTAAATATATACATAAATGCCCGACTTAGCTACAGCTGTATTGCTGCTCTGACTGATTCCTGGCAGGTACTAAACCATAGAACACAGCGAATGGTACTATAGGGCTCACAGTGTTTAAAGGGATGCTTCTCTTTCCTATACACTACAGTGGGTACTTTTCTTTTTCTCTGACACTTCTGAGTCTGGAATGGACAGACTGACACGGGCCTTTGACAAATATTGCCCTGGAGATCTCTTGTATTGGTTTCACCACTGTTGAAAAATCCCATTTTCTCTGTCCTCTGTATGTCAGTGTGAGGAAAGTGGGGAGATGGGGGGGGAGAGAGAGCGAGAGAGAGAGCTGGGACTCTGGAAGCAAAATAAGAGTGCGTCCTTGGCATTTATAGAGAGAGAGTAACTTCCTGCCTCAAAGGCTATGTCTACAATGCAATTTTATAGCCCTGCTGCCTAAGCCTCACTAGCCCAAGTCAGCTGACCAGAGTCAGCCACGGCTGTGTTGCAGGTTTTCAATTGCAATGTAGATGTACCCAAAGGGATTACAAGATAAAACCATGATACTCCAACTGATTGCATGTAAATGCAACTCCTAGCAGTCAATTAGGATCGAGGCTGAAATATCCTAAAACCTAGATTTAGGCTCGCCATCTAGACGAAGTTGGTACTAGTCTGTAATTTTGAAAATGGTGACAGAAAATTAGAACACAAAGTACTCAAGTAATTTCTCTGAAGAAAAAAAAGCTCCAATATTTTTTAATTAAAATCTCCAGATTCCCCCATCATAATGAGAAGATAACGGATTAGCTAAAGCAGGAAGACAGCAAAGCTAGAGGAGGCTCATCCTTAGCACAAAGGACTGAAGAATACAATTTCTCATATGAATGGCTGCTTTAGAACACAAGAAGGTTTATTATTTAGATTATGAAAGCCTTCAAAGTACATATTTCCCCTAGGACACATTGGAAAGGTTTGTGACCTTGGAGTTAAATGGATTTTAACATCAGTTGGCCATGATTCAAGTTAGTGCAGATAGTGTAGTCTTGAGAGCGCCTCCATCTAATGGAGTTCATTTGGTATATAATTTGTCTGCAGTTTGTTTTTATGTGCAATTGCTTATCTTTGATATACAATAATTATAAAATTAATTTGATTGCAATATGCAATTTTTCCCCCCAGTTTTAAAGAACCTTGGTGCATAATAAAGAATGCATTTGGTTTTTACAACATGGTGTATGTTCTCTTGTATTCACTGAAAAAAGAATGTATTTTACCAATCCATTGCATAATTATGGTCATTTTAGACACAGCAGGGTTGTAGGCTGGTGGCATGGTCCAGCTGGGGGCGTCGTGACCCTTCCTCAGACCCAGGCTCCAAGGAAGGCCGCAGCGCCTTTGTCTGAGGGAAGAAAGCTCTCGGCTTGTGAGTCTTTTAGCACTGGCCCCAAGCAGAAGGGCTTTTCTATCAGTCGGTACCTCCCTGGCCCTCATGCAGGGCAGGGCCTGTATGATCCCTGGCGTTCCAACAGGCCGGGCGGGAGAGTAGTCTATTGCCCCTGACCTTCAGGCAGGGCGGGGCAGGCAAAGTAGTATTTAGCCCCCCAGCTGGCAAGCACATGCAGTCAATTGCCCCCGGCCCTCAAACAGGGTGGGGCTGGAAAGCAGCCTGTTGCCCTCAACCCTCAGGCGGGCAGGCAATGTACCCAGTTTACAGACCCCAGCTCTCAAGCCAGGCGGGTCTGATACGCAGCATGTTGTCCCCAGCCCTCAAACAGGCAGGCAGGTAAAGCAGTCTATAGCCCCTGGCTTCCCAACAGGCGGGGCTGTTAAGCAATCTGGTGCCCCGGGCCCTCAGACAGAGCAGGGCAGGCGAAGCAATCGATAGCCCCCAGCCTTCCAACAGGCGGGGCAAGCAATGTAGACTGTCGCCCCCGGTCTTTCCATAGGTGGGGCGAGTAAAGTAGTTTACAGCCCCTGGCCTTCAAGCAGGGCAGGGCTGGTACCTGAGTCAATAGCCCCCAGCCCCCAAGCGGGTGGGGCAGGTGCAGTGGTCTATAGCCTCCAGCCTTATAGTCAGGGGCTGGCAGAGCTCGGGGTCCTCTGGCCAGAAGTGCAGAGGACACCAAGCACTCCTGGGGTAGTTAGGGAAGGGGAGAGGGGGACCCAGGCCCACCCGACTCCACTGCATCCCAGCTCAGGGCCCTATCGGTGGCAAAGCGTTTTGCCACTGAGTCAGCGGGGATCCAGCCGCAACACGGTGACTATCCAGTCACACTCAGCCACTCTCTAGTCGGCTGCCCCTGGGCTACTTTCTCCCACCCAGTCCCTGGGTATCTGCATCCACTTGTCTGTCTCCAGGTCGCTGGGGTAGTCAGTGAGCAGGCATCCGGCAAGTCCCGCAGCATCGACGTGTTTGATTTTGTTTCAAGATGAATTTGAATTTGGAAAGGAAGCATTCTTCCATCAGCCTAGCTGTGTCTAACTGAGAATTAGGTTGGCCTAGCTATCGCACAGAGGGACATGGATATCTCACACCCCTGAGCACCACAGGTAGTTAACCAAAATTTTAAGGTCCTCAGATCCAGATTCTGAGCTCAATTACACTGGTGTAAATCTGTAATAACTCCATTAAAGGAGTTTGTCCTCAATGACACCAACGTCAGGGCAAACAGAAGCTGGTTCAGTGTGTCCAAAGATCTAAATGAGATGACTTTCACTGTATGGTGCAAAATTCATCCTTTGTCCTCCGGCATCTGAAAATGGAGTGGGAGCATAGTAATGGTGAGAAAATTGTTGGAGGGGGGATGGAGATTTGAGTCTCTAAATTCCCTGGTATATGGGTGATTGGCATATTAAATTCTACTGATGCACTTTTGATATATTTTTAATTTACATCAAGAGCACCTAGAGCAGAGGGCTAAGCACCCTTTCTTAGCATTACTATAAATATAAATAAATGCAAGCAAACCATTTGACGGGAGCATCATTAGTATGGACAGAGTAGTTCAATTTTAATATCCAATTTGGGCATGAGCCTGAGGTCTGCTGACTCAGAACTTACAATTCCCATTAACTTCAGTGACCTCTCTACTTAAGGCAACCAATAAGGGTACTTGATTGCAGAACTGTGCTTTTTATTTGTTGGCCATGCTTCAACCTTGCCCTAGAGATAAAAGGCTCCAAATGCTGCTGTTAGCCTCTTTTATGAGAGGGTGAGAGCAAAAGGACCAAGGAGTGGTTAACATTCAGTACCTTGGGGAACTCATTTCCTCCCTCTATGCCTCAGCTGTCCCATCTGAAAAATGGGGCTACAGACATGCAGGTGTGTGGGAGGCTTGATTAACTAATATTTATAAAATGCTTTCATGTCCCTGGATGAAAGACACTCCACACAATGGGAGACTGGAACAGAGTGATGCTTGTTGCGTAGGTGGATGAAAGGCGAGACATACTTGACACATATGACATGTTCTAGTTTTGATCTTCTTTCATCCCCTCAATTTTGTTGCAACTCTTTCCATTTTAAGAAGGTAACTATTTTTTATTGTAATGCTTTTATTTCTTCAAAAGGGGTCACCCTTGATAGCTGGGAAATTGCCTTAGATAAATAGATACAGGCACCTACGTTTTTGTAGTCACCTAGATATTTCCATTCCTATATCGTACACATAAGGAGGTTTAGGTAATACTGCAGATTATAAGGACACTGTATCTTGTTAGATAAGGCAAAATTGCCCTTCCTCACACATCAGTAATGTATAACTACCTGGAGCTGGAGTTTGGCTCAGAGCTTAGCCTAGATTTGGCCTTAAAAGTTATTGCTGCCAACCCCTGTACAGACAGCAGTTGTATTTGAACAGGCAAACTTCTTGCAATATTACATATATATATGTAAGAAAGTAGGTTGCCCTCAGCTCTTGTGTTCCCTTTGGTACATGTATGCAAAGAGAAGTGAGCATTCATGATTCCTACTTGAAAGAGAGAACATACTCTCAGGGGTTAGGAAGGAATGGGAGAGACAGATAAGCCAGAAGCTTTCATAGAAGATTAGGGTTAGACCTCAGAAGGTCATCTAATCCAACCCCCTGCTCAAAGCAGAACTAAATAATCCCAGTGAGTGTTTTGTCAAGCCACAGCTTAAAAACCTCTAAAGACGGAGATGCCACCACCTTCCTAGGTAACCCATTCCAGTGCTTCACCACCCTCCTAGTGAAAAACTTTTTCCTAATGTCCAACCTAGACCTCCCCCACTGCAACTTGAGACCTTGAGACCTTGAGACCTTGTTCTGTCATCTGCCACCTCTGAGAACAGCCTAGCTCCATCCTCCCTGGAACCCCCTTTCAGGTAGTTAAAGGCGGCTATCAAATCCCCCCTCATTCATCATCAAGAATGAGGTGATGGAATCTCCACCTTTAGAGGTTTTTAAGCTGCAGCTTGACAAAGCCCTGGCTGGGATGAGTTAGCTGAGGTTAGTCCTTCTTTGAGCAGGAGGTTGCACTAGATGATCTCCTGAGGTCCCTTCTGACTCCAATCTTCTATGATTCTATGTACTTAACTCAAAGAGAGCTTGAGTGCCACAGTGGGGGGACACAGTCAGGTTGTTGATCACAGATTCCACATTCTCATCTGCTCAGACACAGGCATAAGTTAAAGCTGCAGGAGGGACATGGGTGCCAGATGAACTGCTCATTCAGGGAGGCTTGCCTATGGCTCCTCTCCTTCCTCCTGAGGCCATGCCACTCTGGCCCTCTCCTTTGCCACCATGGAGCTTCCCTCCTCCCACCACTGCAGCTGGAGGAGTCCCACCCCATCCTACCCCAGAGCCGGGATGCTCCAGAACCCCCAGCTGCCCGAGAGTTCTAGCCAGTAGCCCCAGCACCAATGGGGTGGCCCAAGCTGCACATGTGCCCAGCCTCTCTCCCCCTCCCCCCGGAGTGGCAGCCATATGCAGCCCCAGGGCCCACTGGCGGCCTTAGCTGCCCCAGAGCCGGGGCTGCAGGCAATCCCATCACCAGCTGGCGACCCCAGAGTGGAAGCCCCAGACACCCCAAAGCAGCAGCTCCATTGCAGTGGTCCTGGTGCAGCAGTCCCAGCTGCACCAGAACGGCAACCCCAGTGTGGTCCCAGCACCCGCCAACGGCACCAGCCGCCTTAAAGCAGAGCCCGGGTGGCCACAGCAGCACCCAGAAAGCTTCTGCTGCAGAGGCAGCAACAGGGGGTGAGGCCACATCTAGCTCTTTGGGAAGGCTAAGCCTTCCCCTGCCTACATTACCCAGCGCCTATGAGGAGGAAGCTTTAATGTGCTCCACTGATGTAAGATGCCTTAGCATCCTTACTCTGGCTGAAGAAAACGAATTTACCACCTACCCTGCCCTGCCCCACCCTCTCCACTATCTCAGCAAACCATAACATGCCCCCTACTTCCTCTGAAGTTGGTGAGGTGGGGTTGGTACAGTAGAACTAGAGTTACAAACACCAGAATTATGAACTGACCAGTCAACCACACACCTCATTTGGAACCAAAAGTACACAACCAGGCAGTCTCGGGGAGGGGAGGGGGGGAGAAAATACAGTACAGTACCGTGTTAAATGTAAACTACTAAAAACATTAAGGGAAAGCAGCATTTTTATTCTGCACAGTAGTGTTTCAAAGCTGTGTTAACGTAATGTTCAGTTGTAAACCACAACGTTTTGTTCAGAGTTACAAACAACCTCCATTCCTGAGGTGTTTGTAACTCTGAGCTTCTATTGTATAGCAGGAGGCAGGGGAGCCAAGCAGAAGAGCTGACATAAATAGGGGCAGAATATGGCTTTACTTTGCTGGAGATGCTCCATACACTCAAGAAATTCTCCAGTGCAGATCACTGGCCACTTGGTGCTGCAGACCAGAGAACCTGGCCTTTATGCTTTTTATCAACCCAGGTAGCACACAGTATGGTGGAGAACACTGATTTATGCAAGGTATTACTCTGAAACACAGAAACAAACATTCATAAACAAGCTATTCATTATCTGAGCCTAACAACCATTCTTCTCCAAAACATTAGTTATATTCCCATGGCACAGCTCTTATCTGGACTCATTCCAGTAAAATCAGCTTTCCTTTCTTCAAGGCCCAAAGACTATTCTTCTTTGTGTATGAAATAATCCATTAAGAAAACAATTAGTAAAGATTCTCAAAGAGCCAATAACGTTTTTGCCATGAAAGTAGCACATGTGCTAATTATCCTAGGGTCAAAGAGATGTAAATTATTTTTTAACATGACACTAGCAATAGTGAGAACTCCAAGTGAGATTAGCAAAGCTTTCCCATTTATTATGACTGTTCTGCTGTTGTGTAATTATATTTGAATTAATTTTTAAAGCACTTGTAAATCAGGAGATGAACAAACTCATGCAGAATGTGACCTCCATTACTTCACTCCAGTGAGAATAGGGCTTTTCCTTTTTGAGAGCAAAGGAAAGAGGTTGCTTTATTCTTTCACATCCTCATTCAGAACAAATGCTAAAGTTTTATTGAGTAAATAAGAACTGAAATAATTTGTTCTTGACAGTGGTTTCTGTACTTCTGTTTCTGAAATGCGGCTGCAGACCATGAAGTTCTTGTGCTAACTGCTGTTAACTGCCAAAGACATAGCTTTGAATAGGTATGCTGTATTTACCAGTCTACTCCCTTTGATGTTAAAGGTAAAAAGAACAGCTATGCAACTCTTCTCTATTTTTACAGCAATATTAAGGATGTTGAAGAAAACGCACTGATAGGTTTTCAAATATAATAAACTAGACTCTCTTATGTAAATATTCTTGGAATAACTGGTCCTCATTCCAAATATGAATATAACGTTATGGAGATAATGGATAATTTCCCACTCACATATGTTAGATGACAAATGGATTTAAGTGCACACCTACAATTCTGTTGCCATGTCATTTTACTGATTTTAGTACTTTAGTGTGTGTTAGCATTAATAAACTGTTACATATATAAAGCACCTTTCATCCTAAAGCAATTTATTAACGGTGAGCAAACTCACACTGTGACACACTGATTTACACTTATTCTAAACTCAGTCTGTTTGCATAGGGTATAAAAAAATTAGAGTTCAAAATTTGCATTTCATGTTTCACTCTTGTGCACCCAAAATTCTAAAGTGCGTGGATTTTTCTTTGCAAATAATATTTGTTGCAAATTTTTCTGTTCACAAATTGTTCAAGTATCACACCTGATCCTACAAATGCATTTCAGGTTGTTATATGGTCTTGTTACCACAGTGACTAAGCATCTCACAATCTTTCATGTGCTTATTAGTGCAGGTTGAACTTCAATGCAACAGTATCAAAGAAAAAGATGGAAAAAAGTTCCGACAATGTAAAAATGTACCATTTCAACATTTTTGGAATTAAATCTTTCAATTATTTCTTTTGCAATGACTTTTCATCTTGAAATATTTTTTAAAAAAATATTACATTATATATATATATATTTTAAATAAAGTTTTGATTTTCTCAAAATAAAAGTTTCCACTGACCCAAAACAAGTTTTTTTTAGCTTTGTTTTATGAAAAATTAAAAAATTTGGTGGTTTTGGAATAACAGGTTTTGACATTTCAAAATCCTCTGTAAAATGGAATTTTCATTCCCCATCACAGGCTATTTAGTCTCACAACACCTTTTAGGTGGACCGTTGCTACTAGCCCCATTTTACAGCTGAGAGACTGAGGCACAAAAAGAGCAGTAGGAAATGACTTTCATATATATTCTGGCTGATGAGTTGCTCTGTTTCATTACATTGCCATGTGGATGATGGACGGCTCTGCAATCAACACCAGGCTGGATTTAGTGGTTCCACAGCCATCTTCCTCATTAATTATTAAAGGCCTGTTTCTCTCCTCAGAACGGCTGACACAGTAAGGGTCACCAGTATTCCATGTGACCCTCTTTGCATTCTACGCCTATGTAGCAGCAAAGGTGTTGTGCTTGGAACAGATAGTCAATAGTGATAAATAATAATAAAAAAGGATATTTGCAAATATATTCTCCGCTCCACTGTCATTAAGGAGATCCAATTATTCATTGTTTGGATGCCAGCCAATTAGTTGAAAAAAATCTTCTCGTTGCCTGAAAGCTTCACAAATGTTATCATAATTATTCATCTGAAAATTCATATCAGAAATGCATCATTCACCCCATCATTGGATGTTTCCCTGTTTTAGTTTGCTATTCAATCAGTGACTCAATCCTCCATCTAGAAAAAACTAGACTAGCACCTAACCACATTACTTCTATGCACTGTATTCACTGAATAGTTTGGAAAACTCATCTTCAAGATATATGGTGTTTGTGAGCTACATTGTAGTGGGTGCATTATAGTGGGTTGAAAGACCATACTAAAAAAATTGTTGCCAATAGTTTGCTGTCAAATTAGGAAGGTGTACCTTGTGGGCTCCTGCATGGAACAGTCGTTGATCCAGTACTATTCAATATTGTCATAAATGACTTGGACAATGAAGTGGAGAGTAAGCTTATAACATTTGCATATGCCATGAAGCTAGGAGAGGCTGCAAACCCATTGGAGGACAGGATTAGAATTCATAGCAACCTTGACAAATTGGACAATTGGTCTGAATTCAACAAGATGAAATTCAATAAAGAGAAGTGCTAAGTATGTTATTAGGAAGGAAAAAATCAAATGCACAACTACAATATGTGGAATAACTGGCTAGGTGGTAGTATTGCTGAAAAGGATCTCTGATTATAGTGGATCACAAATTGAATATGAATAAAAATGTGATGCAGTTATAAAAAAGGCTAATGTCATTCTGGGGTGTGTTAACAGGAGGTAAGACAAGGAAAGCAATTGTCCCATTTGGCACTGGTGAGGTCTCAATTGGAGTACTGTATCCAATTCTGGGCGCCACACCTTAGCAAAAATGTGAAAACACTGGAGAGAGTCCAGAGCAGGGCAACAAAAATGATAAAAGGTTTAGAAAAACTGACCTATGAGGAAAGGTTTAAAAAACTGGGCACGTTTAAACTTGAGAAAAAAAGTCTGAAGGGGCACCTGATAACAGTCTTCAAATACGTTAAGGACCATTATAAAGAGGCTGTGATCAGTTGTTTTCCATAATCACTGAAGGTAAGGCAAGAAGTAATGAGCATAATCTTCAGCAAGGGAGATTTAGGTTAAATATTAGGAAAAATGTTCCAACTATATGGGTAGTTGAGCAATAGAATAGACTTCCAAGTGAGCTGGTGGAATCTCCATCACTGAAGGTTTTGAAGTTTAGATTGCTCAAGCACCTGTCAGAAATGGTCTTGGTTTACTTGGTCCTGACAAAGCTCAGGGGGCTGGACTTAGTGACTTCTCCAGGTCCCTTCCAGACCTACATTTCTATGCCTGTATGATTCTATATTAGTTGTGTGGTCTGTGATTGGTCCCCTAAATCATACAATGTTATTTCTGCTTCCTGATTGAATGGCTAACTAAAACAGAGAACTATCCAATGATGGGAGGTGAATGATGAATTTCAGATAAGAATTTTCAGATGAATAATTATGATAAAATTTGTGAAACTTTCAGGCAATGAGAAGATTTTTGCAACTGGTTGGCTGGCATCCAAACACTTGGAAATAATGAATAATATGATCTCCTGAATGGCAGTGGAGCAAAGTTGGCCCATTTATTCATGGATATATTTGCAAATCTGTATATTATTAATTATTATATATTATTATTATTATTGTTACTATTGACTATCAGTTCCAAGGACAGCACCTTTGCTGCTACATAGATGTAGAATACAAAGAGGATTACATGAAATACTGGTGACCCTTATTGTGTCGGCCATTCTAAGCAGAGAAAAATGCCTTTAATAATTAATGAGGAAGATGGCTGTAGAAAACCTAAATCCATCCTGGAGTTGATTACAGAGCTATCCGTCAGCCACATGGCAATGTAATGAAACAGAGCAATGCATCAGCCAGAATATGTATGAAAGTCATTTCCTATCACTACTGCACATTATTTTATAGGCTAAAGAAATGTCTATTGGCTTATCGAAAAGAAAACTGATGAAATATGTCTGTCTTGGATATCTTGCTAATACACCCCACACATACTCTGTTCTATTTTTACCCAGTCTGTAGAAAACAAATTATGCCAATGTATTTAAATGAAAATTTGTATCAGTAAGATACAGTCCTATACTGCCCCAACTTTACTCACATGTTGTAGTACCCAGATATGTCTCTGTAGACCGGGTCTTGTGATCCTGAGAGTTTATATTATTTTTTCATCTGAAACAGCATACAATCAGTTTCTGGAGAATATAATTAGTATGATGAATGTAGAACTATGTTAGCGTTGAGTATATATGGCTTATAGAAAAACAAATGCCAAATATTCCCATCTTACTTTCTGAAATTTATTATTGCTTATATGGTTCCAGTCTCCACATTCTTTGAGAAATCTGGTTACACTGGCAATATGTAATGCAGCAGGCAGGCAGAATTGCAAGAATTGCAAGAAATAGAGGTTTTCTAAGCATGTTGAGAGGCCAGGGCTACGCTGTGAGGCTCTTCTGTTTGCCTCTCAAAAATTACCCCTGGGGTCTGAATTTCTGAGCCACTGCTCCCTCACCAAACTAGGTTCAGAGTTCCATTTACCATACCACAGATTCTAAACAGCAGAGAGGAAAGTGTTATTTGGGGTATTTTTCTTTTTTGGTTTCTTTTTTTAATTGAATGATATTTTTAAGCAGTAAATTTTACTAAAAGTCCAATCTGCCTCCTTTAGGTCACTTGGGTGATATTCTAGCCCCACTGACGTCAACAGGAGTTTTGCCATGCACTTCAATGGCAAATATTCAATAGATTTCACCCATTAACTACAACTTTACTCTGGAAGTAGTACCATTGAACTCACTAGGACTGGTCAATAAGTAAAGTTTTACTCAGTGTGAGTAAGGGTGGAAAAATCTGGACCTAACCGATCCCCATGTTCTTCAATTATGGACTTCACTTTCCAGTAAAGGATTTTAATGACATTACAGTTTTAATCACTGCTATCACAGCATATCACTTACCTGCCATAAAGCTGTACTAGAAAGACAAGTGGGATGAGGTAATAGCTTTGATTGGACCAACTTCGAACTTACACAGAGTTTGAAAGCTTGTCTCTCATCAACTTCTCTTTCACCAAACAGAAGTTGGTGCAATCAAAGATCTTACCACACCCACCTTGTCTCTCTAATATCCTGGGACTGACATGGTTACAGCACTGCATATAGAAACCTATGTTGACCTTTCCTGTGAAAATGAAAAATTGCTCTGAATGTGTGGACCTTCAGCATTTTCCTACTATTGACATAGACCGTGGGAGGGATTTTCAAAAGCAGGTAAGGGTGCATCTGCACCGTCAATGGCAGTGAGTCTCAGAACCCAGGTCTATAGACTCAGGGTCATGTTATGGTGCTAAAAGCAGCTGTGTAGGTGTTCAGGTTCGAGCTTTGAAGCCAAGGGAAGGTGTGTGTGTGTCTGAGGACAGGGAGATTGGCCAGGCTCCAATCTTAATAGCTAGCACAGCTGTTTTTAGCACTATCGTGTTAGCACGAGTCTGTAGACCTGTCCTGGGCTCTGATACTTGCTACCATGGGCTGCTGATTGCTGTCTCTAAAGGACTTAAGTATATGTCTCCCCTGCCCCCTTAATTTTCAATGGAAGCTAGTGCCTATGGTGTTAGTTGTGAACACTTAGATCTCACAAAAGGAGGCATACAGCAAAGAGCAATTAAAAGTCTATGTAAACAGGAAATAAAGTCAGTCTTGCATTCACTGCAAAAATGGTGTCCTGGGTCTCTGTAATCTCTACATGGTGTCAGAGTGAGATCAAATGAAGATCTAACAGGCCACAAAACACCTCTGCGAAAAGGATAAAGGAGAACAGACCAGAACAGGTGAAAAGCTACACAAAGGTAGCAAGGAGAGAAAAAGCCTGAAAACACAGAGCCCAGAGAGAACTGCTATGGCGAATCCAGGGAAAGTGGTAAATTAGGAGATGATGAAGCTAAGGTTAGACCCACAGCAACACCAGTTTGCTTCTGTAAGGGAGCACGCCACCTTATTCCACAGAGAAGAAACAAAGAAAAAGGAGGGGAATCTATAATCTGGTAAAACAGCAGAGATGACTGTGGTTAATAGCCATCAGAGGATAAACAAATTAAAACCCTGCTACGTGCAACGGGACCTGCAGCAGAGGACATTAGCCTTTGTAGCCTGTAGGACTAGCCTGCTTGCGTGCATATATATGCCCTTCCTTATAGATGTAAGTATTGTTGTTTTATTATAATAGTCAGAGATTCATATTAAAGTGTTATAGCGGTAATGCAAGGTACCTTACAGGCCACATCCTGTATGAAAGCCAAGGCAGTTAGTATGCATATGTTCAGGACCTTTGGCCCAGAGAAGTAATGACGAGTTAAAGGATAAGGCATATATGGTTATAACCTTTACCCTAGATAAGTCAGGAAGCTTCAAGATGGGGGGTCTGACTCAGGTTATACCCTGGGTAAACTTCACAGATACACCACAAAAGGGCCAGAAATACCAAAGGCGAGATAAAGGAACCTTCTGGAACCATCTAGAAAGGATGTGGATATGTCATTAATACACACGAACCTGCCAGCCTACAGAATAAGTGTACCCTAATAATTTGGGGGTGAAGAATCCAAGTTTGGATTTAGAAAGAGGACCCATATTGTTCAGGGTATAAAAAGGGGCAAAACATGTTACTTGGGGCGATTGTCAGCTACTCCTTCTTGAAACTTTTTTTAGTTAGTGCGTTGAGATCTTTTGTTCTTCATTTATACTTAGTATTATTTGTAGTGCTAGTCTTAGCCTTATAGCTGTTATCTCTTGAGCATCGCCTAGCTCTCCACACCTCTACTCAAGAGTTGAGGAACTGGACATCTCTCTCAACCAGGTTATCAGGGAAGGGTGTGAGTATATTAATCCAAAGCATGCCATATAAATATATATAAGCTTTTATTAATTTTATATATATTATATAAAATATATAACCTTTTATTAAGATAACATGAAATGACAGACAAATGACTGATTAAAAGAAAATGAATAATCAAGTGGATAATGGATAGGATTACAGTCTTATTCTAAAGACAGGTGATATATATATATATCATATATATCATATATCACATATCATATATATATCACCTGTCTTTAGAATAAGACTGTAATCCTATCCATTATCCATTTGATTATTCATTTTTTTAATCAGTCATTTGTCTATCATTCTATGTTATGTTAATAAAAGCTTATAAAATCATACAGATTCGGTTTTCAGTGTGAGTATTCCTGTCGGGCAACCCAGAGGTCCCTATAAAACTCTTCAGAAGCCTGATTCCAGGACTAGAACCTCATTATCTTCTGATCAGATCAATCGGTGAGCCTATAACCCCATTCAAATTACTAAACACCCAGAAATCAGGCTACACCTTTCCAGAAGCTTCAGCACTGCTCAGATGAAACAGCTCAATACAGTCAACAAAAAACGGAAAAAACATTTCATACCACATTGCAATGTAATTTTTGAGCATGCATGAATATACAAGCAAGAGAAGGATGAGTTAGTGAATGATTTCATAATAGTCCTTTACAATCTAGTCCAACACTTTGGCTAATTTATAAGCCAACAATGTGTTTTAAGTAATACAAGTTATGTATTCTAATATGCATGTGTTTGTTTGAGTCTATTAGACAGACAGTGAATGAATTCTCTTTTGGCACAAGTAAACATATTTCCAATTACTTTAATTGCTTGCACCTGCTTATGCCAGCAAAAAAATTGGCCCTAAATTTCCATTATTTGTATGAATAATTGTGCATCCAAAACTGCATATACAAATTCTGATGTCCTTAATAGGAAATTTGATCTTTAAAGAGTATTTGCTTTAAATGTAGCACTTTTACTCTTTTAATTAGTATTAATTTTATTTTTGATTACTGTATTTTATTATTTAAAATTTATCTTCCTGTTTTGCCTAAGATCCATATATTCATAGAATCATAGAATAGTACAGTTGGAAGGAACCTCAGGAGGTCATCTAGTCCAACCACTGCTCAAAGCAGGACTAACCTCAGCTAAAGCATTCCAGCAAGGGTTTTGTCAAGCCACAGCTTAAAAACCTCTAAAGATGGAGATTCCACCACTTCCTTAGGTAACCCATTCCAGTGCTTCACCACCCTCTAGTGAAAAAGTTTTTCCTAATGTCCAACCTAGACCTCCCCCACTGCAACTTAAGACCATTGCTCCTTGTTCTGTCATCTACTACCATTGAAAACAGCCTTAGCTCCATCCTCCCTGGAACCCCCTTTCAGGTAGTTAAAGGCTGCTATCAAATCCCCCCTCATTCTTCTCTTCTGCAGACTAAACAAGCCTAGTTCCTTCAGTCTCTCCTTGTAAGTCTTGTGCTCCAGCCCCCTAATCATTTATGTTGCCCTCCGCTGGACTCTTTCCAACTTGTCCACATCCTTTTTGTAGTGTGGGGCCCAAAACTGGACACAATACTCCAAATGTGGCCTCGCCAATGCCAAAAAGAGAGGAATAATCACTTCCTGCGATCCGCTGGCAATGCTCCAACTAATGCAGCCCAATATGCCATTAGCCTTCTTGGCAGCCAGGGCACACTGCTGACTCATATCCAGCTTCTTATCCACTATAACTCCCAGGTCCTTTTCTGCAGAATTGCTACCTAGCTTGTCAGTCCCCAGTCTGTAGCTGTGCATGGGATTCTTCCGTCCTAAGTGGAGGACAGAAGAGCAGAGGACTTGTTGGGGTTTATGGAGTTGTTGTTTTTCTTAACTCATTTACAATGACACTTTGGAATGTTTTTACAGTTGGCTTGGCACTGGTAGTTGTGATGCGTATGTGATGGGCACCATTTTGGAGTGCACACTGGGAACTGAAGAGGGAAGCTAAAAGCGCAGTCTGCTACAGCTTCAGCTAAAGAAGCAAACTTCTGTAGCTTGTG
The DNA here is from genome assembly GCA_007922155.1 of Mesoclemmys tuberculata. Lineage (NCBI taxonomy): Eukaryota > Metazoa > Chordata > Testudines > Chelidae > Mesoclemmys > Mesoclemmys tuberculata. Next base: position 13,931,245 of record ML675616.1, on the reverse strand, counting down.
GCTGTAACAACTCATATCCTTTGTAGATCAGCACAGAGGGGGACCCGTAACATACACTCACCAGGGGGGTTACACGTTTTTTGCAGCAAAAGGATTTGCTATACCATAGGAGACCAAGTTCAATAAACCAGTAGAAATCAAAATAGAATCATTCAATTTATATAAACTATATAGCACAGTCAAATGCAATGGAAAGGGTTTTTTTTTAAATTTATTTTCCTCAAAGTAATGGAAATGTTAACATCTGGAAAGCCTAATGCCTCTGGAGTACACTCTGTGCTCTGGGCAAACGTAGTGACTACATGTATGCAAATCTTTATGCATCGAGATGAGTACACTTCCCTCAGGTGGAGCTAAATGTTTCACATTCAATGAAGGTCAGTACAGTTCTAACAGCGTTATCGTCAGATGGTTGTTCTGTGGCACATAGGAAATGAGTTGGTGACATCTTTCCAGTGGACAAGTGCACACGTCACAAAACCACTGAACCAAGACTTTTAGTTGTGGCAGTCCCAGCAGAAAGGCAAGGAATGTAAAGTGCAAGGAGACTGAAATAAAGTAAAGAACTCAGATAAAGTACATTGGTGGGACATTGCTGCTGTCTATGTTGTAGCTGGACTTCAGTCTCCAAGGCCTTAATAAAAACTTTCCAGGCATTTCCGCACTCATTTTCACAATAATTATATGAAAAGATCTGAGATCTAACAAAATGAATATTTCTGTCTTATTTTTAAATCTCGTCTCAAACACCCACAAAGCCCGTAGTTTTTGTAGTCATTTGCCAGCCTCCTCCCACAGAATGTCCCAAACAATCCTTTTGATCTGTTTCACAGGATTCCTGTATTTGCAAAGTTTCTTAATTGCTGACATTCTGCATTTCCTTAATTGATAGCCTAATACAGCTGAACACAATTCCAATATTATTTTATGTAATACATGAAAAAATTATGAACTTAAGGACACACTTCTTGTGAAATGAAACTGATCACTTAGTTTAGATTCCCCCCTTGAAAGCTGTGTATAATTAGCAATCTATACCAGAGCAAATGGGAATATATTCAGTACATAGTGGGCATCCTTTCTCTATCAGAGTGTAGAATGGTGAGTGAAACTGGAAAAAGAGAGCTAGCTTTCAGTAGGGACCTAGCTGGATGCAGCTGTCAGCTGTGGGCCAGGGTGGTACAGGACAAGCATAGGCCTCTCGTTCAGCATGTATCCCTGCAGCTTTTCCCGCAGTGAATCCTTTGCTGGCCAGAGGGCCCAGGAGTGGTGATTGCAGCCTCCTTTTCTTGACTAGTTGATATGAATGTTTTTCTCCATGCCCTACTTTCTTTGTCTCAGAGTGGGGTGAGAACAGGCTTTAATGCTTTCTAAGGCTTTGATAGTATAGAAAAGCAAAATAAGGGGAATCTGGGGTATTGCTCCTTAATTGACTATGCTAAGAACCTAAAAGGAAAATTTGGGATTGACCTGATTTTCAGGCTCTCTTTGCTTGGTGTAACAGGCATGTCTGATTTCCCTGTTTGTGGTTAGGAGAAGGAAGATGGTGATTTTGTGCCTCCTAAGGAGCACACTAAGCTGCGGGCAAGTGCCATGGGGAAGCTAATTTGAACTGTGAAGCAGGAGAAGCCATGGGGTGGAGAGAGCATTGTGCTGAGGTTGTTCTCAGTAGCAGCTGAAAGGCCTCAGGCAGTAATTCTGCTGTCCTACTGGAATAGCTTCCAACCTACAGGCTCTTGATATACATAACATGTTGCCACAAGACACTGGGGAGCTAGGGGAGTAGAAGAAAACGACCTGAGAAGAGGCAGGGGGAAGGAGCATGCTATGGGGAAACTGGGAACGCATTGGGGAAGAGAACAGTCTGGGCTGCAGTTCTGAGCTAACTGGCTCTGTGATGAAGTAGAAGAGAATATTGCTCACACGCTCTGCTTTGTATGTGCAAAAAAAAAATAACTTGGACAAGCTGAGCCTACAGGGATTGGTCATGCTGTCAACAGTAACCCCATTAGAACATGCAGCCATGCAGTTCTATGGATGCCAAGTGGAAAAGGGCTACTATGAACTTCCTTCCTGTGCTATGCACTGTACTGCCCTGGCCAGGCACAATCCCCACAGCCCTGCCCCCTACAAGAAGCCACGAGGATGGCGCCAAATGCTCTTACTGACGTGCCAGTTCCGTGGGCTGATGTAGAGAGGGATCCAGCACAGCCATGGTAGGAAAAGAATGAAGATTCCTGATTAACCCTCTGTCCTCACACAGAGATGACTTCTGGTCTGGGACTTGGTGTTCAAGAGTTTGCAAGGTGTGGGAACATTTAAGAGTCTTTTAGGGCTTGATTTTTTAGCAGGGCCTCACTACGGCTTCAGTTCTGTTGGTCCAGTTATTTGCCACCAGACCTGGACCAATTTCGATACCCATCTACCTGATTGCATCTGCAACCAGGTAGTTATGTGTCGGAATGGTACAATTGTGGGTTCTAACAATGGCGTCAATGTTTAACTGCAGGGGTGAAATTGCATTTGCAATGTGGGAGGATGTTTCTGAAAAGCTAGGCAGGAGGGGCCAAATTTACCTCAGGCCAATTTAAATTATAAACTGCCTGCCTGTCTAGGGTCAGAACTGCACATCTCTTCGTTTGTAGGGGTCAGTTCCATTTTTGTTTTCAATAAAAAGGCAAAAAAAAAATGTTGGAAAAATAGTTGTTGTACAGTTGTACACACTGGCTCCATTCTTGTTGAGCTGTGATTTAAATCCAAGTGAGAAAATCTCTTGCACCATCTGTATTTCCAGCCCTGATTTCAGGTCTGCTCCTGAGCAGTGAGGAACACTTGCAACATCCATTGAGATGGGTCCTTAATCTGTATTCTTGTTCGGGATTATGAATACACCAGAAGGAATGAAGCTATTAGAACTGTATATATAGCGGGGAAAATGTATTTGCAAACACAATATCAATCCAGCCATGTTCAAGGCCTTTTTAATTAATTTTCACACAAATCTGTACAACTGGTTTTGTGACATGTGAATGTTTGGGGGAAGAGCAACAACCCTGGTCATCTTCCCTATCACTGGGGATTGAACCCACAATCTAAGAACATGATCCTGTAGCACTGTAGCTGAATGACTGTGCAGACATATACCATTTGTGGAACACTGACATACATGGATACATACATGCTTGATGGTAGGTTACACTAATATGGCTATTTGTCTTCAAACAAATATACTTGCATGCAAATAAACCTATCCACCGTTGAATGAGTCTGTTAGCTCTGGATTTGGTTACTGTTCATCAAGGCATTTCTGGAAAGAAGGGGTTGATCTTGTAGCACAATACTAATAGTCGGTTTATCTGGGTTCTGTTCCAAGGTCTTACACACGTTCATTGTATGATTCACTTCTTTGTGTGTCTATAAAATGGGGTTACAATGCTTCCCTACATAACAATGGTGATGAAAGAATAAATAATGTTTGTAAAATTCTTTGAGAGTCTCCAATGGAATATGTTATAGGAACACAGTCCTATTTGTACAAGTTATAAATCTTTAAATTTCTGGATCCTTGGTTTATCAGAAAATACTGGCTGTAAAAAATATCTTAGGTGAGGTGATGCTCTACCTTGTCTGGTACTAGATCTATGCTACTAGATTTAGTCCTTCAATGGCTGTGAGACTGATATATAACATATAATGTATTTCAATACCAAGCGTCATTGAGGGATTTCATTCTGTGGATTTTATGAAAGGAGTTGCCTTTAAAAAAAAAAAAGGAATTGAACAAAAAATATTGTCATATTGTCAATTCCTCTGAAAAGTTTTCTGGTTAGGATTTCTAGCATTCAGTCTTCTTGAGTAACTTTGGGAGGGATGGTGGATAATAAAATTCTTTGTGAAAATCAGGCATTATCCTTGCAAACAGGTGCTGTTACTGTGGTAGCATATTTTGTATAAACACCTTGTGAGGTGACCTACATCCTCCCATAGCCTGTGGTGCGAATTAATGTTAATGTTTACAACATGACCCATTTCTCTCGGGCTTCTTAATCCAACAAGGAGCTTGTTAACATCACCATCTGACTATCCCATAACCAGCTGTCTCAACCTCAAGAACTTATGCAGTGCTCTAGCGCTAAAGAAGAGTGGGATGAAGTAATCATATTGTGGAGAAATTTAAAGACTGTTAAGAAGCTGAATAATTTCAGAATGCATAGAAATAGAGTGTTAAGAGAATCACGACAAAGCCTTATTCAGAGTCAGTTCCAAGTGTTGGTTCCCTGCAGTTTTGCACATACTGAAAAACTATCACGTTTTAGCCAATATGTCTCTCTTACACACACCATGGATCAACTTGTGTCAATAGGGTGTTAGACATCAGCCATGTGGGAAAGAGAATTTCCCTCCCTGGGAAAATTTGATATTCCAAACCAAATTCTACTCCAAATTGAAACAAAACATCAGATATATGGAATTTTCCAGTGGAGGGACATTTTCAAAAAAATTCCATGAAGAAATTAATTGGACTTTTTCAAAGCTTTCTAGACCCATGTGCCCAGACTCCTTGGCTCTGTAGCAGTCGACCAGATGGGTTGCCAAGGAGCTTCCAAATCCACTGCTAGGGGGACTGCCAGGTAGGCAGGCAAGGAGGCTGGCAGGATGACGGCCACCTGCCTGCTTGGTTTTTGTCAAAACTTTCAATAGAGTCAACATGTTCTCAGTAACCATTGTGATTCTGTCGTAGCTGCCTTTTCTGAAGGAAAATTGTTCCATCCAGAGATTTTCGACCAGCTCTACTAGGCATTTAAAAGACAAATAAAGAGTCTGACCCCCCCATGGAATTAATGGAACTACCCCAATGTAACTGCAAATGGATTTAGGGCCAGATCTTCAGTTGGTGTAAAACAGGGTAGCTCCACTGATGCCAGTGGGTTATATACATCAATGGAGCTAAGCCATTTTACATTGGATGAGGATCCAGCCCTTGAGATGCAATATGCACAATACACCCATGTGGAGAAGACCACTCTACATACCACGAAATTTCCCCTAAGTCTTAGACAGCGGTTCTAGCCTCTGAACAGAGGTGAATTTCACATCTGATGCTTGAGGTGCTCAACCTCCAGTGCTCAATACTTCAAAAGATTGTGCCCCTAAATGGACAATATATAGATGAAGAAAGGACATCACCTGGGCTGTATCAAAGAACTGTTTGAGTAGTGAGCTTGGAACACACCTTATTAGTTTCATCACTTGCAGGTTTCCATGTTTTTTGTTAAGCTGAGTTATTTTGTCAACAATTTCTATAGCAGGGAGAACTAAGGCTTTTAGGCTTCCTCAGTGTGTTTTGAAGCAGGACTTGAAGGAGGAGAGAGTGGAAGAGTGTAATAAACAGAAGGAACACGTGATTAACTGCATTTGTCTTCCATCATCTTTGATGATCCCATTTACACACTGATCACTAACATTCCAATCTTCCAAACTGCTATGGCTCAGGTCCTTAAAGATGGAGTCAGTGTAGGCTGAAATATACGATGAAATATGGCAGGGAGAGGAGGAAGGGGTGTGGCCTGTCAGCTGAAGAACATAACCACCCTTTTTCTTGGTTCTTCTCCAGCCTGATTTTAAACAAATAAAAGTAACCATTGCATTGTCTCGCATGAAAAGGCACCACAGTTCCATTTATACACCGTGAAACAGCTTCAGAAGGAGAGACTGAGACAGACTTGTTGAAGCTGTTTTGTATAAAAATTAAATAGTTATGGGGCTAGAGAGAATGACTCTATATCCCAGTGACTAGGGCACTCACTTCAGAGGTGGGAGACCCAAGATCTCTAGACCCTGCTCTAACAGCTATTCAATTATTTCATACAAAATGGAACCATTTCAAGAAGAGAGATTCCCATCCCAGAATAGAACAGCATCCACTGCTTACAGCTCTCACTCCACATGACTCCAAGTGAGGTTTCAAATTCAGGTCTCCAACATCCCAAGGGAGTGTGCAAACCAACAGGCTAGTAAATATAAAACTGTCTCTATTTCAGTTTTTCATAAGGAAGAGCTGACCCGGCTTAGGCGCCTAACTCCACGAGAGGGCTCACGAATGTGAATCACAAGCAGACATAGGTGGCTAACACTTAGGCCACATCCTTTCCCTCAGCATTACCTAGTGGCTAGCTTAGGTGACTCCCTGTTCAGTGTGCTCCTTTCTGTGAATCCCATTTTTAGCACACAATTGTGCCCCTGCATCATACAGGGAGCCTGCTCGCCTAACTTGGAACTGTGGAATCCACTGGTCGACAGTGTCTACAAAGTTAGACATTGCAATATTGAGCCTAAATTCCCTTTTATGGATCAAGCCTTAAATGATTAAGTCACTTTTGAAAAGGAGGTTTAGGCTTCTGAGTCATTCAGGCCTTGCAACACTGTGCAGTGCAACACCTAAATACCTTTACAAATCTGAGCCTTTGCTCTTTGGGGTAGGGACATGGGCAGCAGGTGAAGCTTCCCCTCAGGGAGGCTAGCTCCCCATCCCACCTTTTCGACCTGTGTGCTGCCCCTACTCTGCCTCAGGCCCCACCCCCTTCCAGCTCAGCTCCTCCCATCGCTGCTTGCTTTCTTCCTCTCCTCTTAAACTCCCCTCTCAGCCCCACACCAATGCTTGCCATGTATGTCCCTCCTCTCTTCCCCCCATCCATGCTCATCCCCCCTCTCCTCTACACACCCCCTTCCTCTGAGGCCCCCACCACTCACACTCTCCAGGTCCCTCCAGCTGAGCTTATTTATTATGCACTATGCAGGTTCCCGGGTGGCTAAGGAGGTGGTATCTGCTACTCAGCTTTCCTGGGTCATCAGTGATCTACCTGGGGAGTCCAAGGGATCTGGGAAGCTGAGTAGCAGATACCACTTCCTCAGCCTTCCAGGAACCTACATAGCAGGTAATAAATAAGCAAAAACTTCCAGCAGAAGCCCACTCCAAGCAGGGAGGGGAAGAGGTGGGACACACTGCCAAGTCAGCTCATTATAGACTGATCTGGGCCTCTTTGAAATCCAGACACTTGTTGCCAGCAGAGTGGCATGGATTGCTTTTTTGGGGCCTGTTCCCAGCAGGCTTGCTGCAGCCCCACTTCCAAGTTGTTTTGCCAAGTCTTGGGCACAGTCATTTTTGGAATTTCAACCTCCGGTGCCACGTGACCAGAACCAGAAATGCATAGTCCTCCATCTTTGTTGAGGTAAAAAAATTGGGCAGGTTTGGTCACATTTTTGCCAGATGAGCTTTGCTCTCTCTTAGGGCGGGGCATGGCAACTTTGCCACCACAGCCCAGTTATCCAGCGGCTGCACCAGGGAAGGTTTAGTTTAGGATGTACTGTGCCTAGCACAATCGGGTCTTGAGTCTTGATTGAGGCCTGTAAGTATTACTACGCCAATGCAAATCATAACAACAAGGGTGAGGAGGTTCATTGTGTGCTTGGATTAGTTGTTGGGGGTGGAGGTTTTCTCCTTATTTATTTCTGAAATAAAAACTTTGCTGTGCTTGATGAAGCTGTTTGACCTTTCACAGCCTGTCAAGTTATTCTGAGCTTTTGGAAAGGTGCTCGAGTCACCTTTGGGTGAGGTAGAGTGAACTTCACTGCTCTTCTCCGGTGCTTTAAAAAAATCCAACTCTCCTAGGAAAGCAGCTGGAGATCCAGAATTCAGTCTTTCAAGATTTTCAGCAAGGATTGCACAGGGTCAACCTCCCCACATTCAAGTCCCCAAAAGGAAGGAACTTAATTAAGTATCATAAGATTTATGAAGTTGGTAGAGGAACATCATAAATAACTTAATTTTTACAATATATCATGGCTATTTTATAATCCACACACATTATCCTCAGTTATACTGAAACATAAATAACACAAATTAAATCTAAACAGGGCAGTCCCACAGAAACACACCGAGAAGCTCAAGAGTTCCCAAAAGCTTAGAGTAAGAACACCTGAGTCTCAGTTAAGGGCTTTGATTATCAAATCTATACAATCTGCTGATTCAAAAGCAACATCTTCCCTTTACTTGCTTGTAGAAATCTTCAGCTGGAATCCAGGCAGACTTCTCCTCTGAAATCACTGTTACCCAGGCAGCTAAGTGATTAACCAACCAACCAGTTAGGTATGTCGATGTTTTTAAATAAAAAAACCCCTCTCACAAGAAAACTTGTAAGCCAAATATAAATGACTCTTTCCCCAGAATAGTTAAAGAAAAGCTGGAGATTCAGACTAGCTGAGACAACTTAAGTAAAACAATTTGGCTAAAATCAAACATTTAAAGGATACAATTAAAGTAAAAGAAATTAGTTTTCCCTCCCAATTTTCTCTTCCTATAACTAACACTGCAGGGCTTCCCTGGTGGAAGGTTAACAAGATCACTGGGCTGCTGCAAAATGCTTCAGAGGTAGGGGAACCAACTTACTTGCGGTTCGTAGAATCACAGAATATTAGAGTTGGAAGGGACCTCAGGAGGTCATCTAGTCCAACCCCCTGCTCAAAGCAGGACTATCCTCAGCTAAATCACCCCAGCCAGGGTTTTGTCAAGCCTCAGCTTAAAAACCTCTAAAGATGGAGATGCCACCACCTCCCTAGGTAACCCATTCCAACGCTTCACCATCCTCCTAGTGAAAAACTTTTTCTAATGTCCAACCTAGACCTCTGCCCCTGCAACTTGAGACCGTTGCTCCTTGTTCTGTCATCTGCCACCACTGAAAACAGGCTAGCTCCATCCTCCCTGGAACCCCCTTTCAGGTAGTTAAAGGCTGCTATCAAATCCCCCCTCATTCTTCTTTTCTTCAGACTAAACAGGCCTAGTTCTTTCAGCCTCTCCTCATAAGTCTTGTGCTCCAGTCCCCTAATCATTTTTGTTGCCCTCCACTGGACTCTCTCCAACTTGTCCACATCCTTTTTGTAGTGGGGGGCCCAAAACTGGACACAATTCTCCAAATGCAGCCTCACCAATGCCGAATAGAGGGGAATAATCACTTCCTGCCATCTGCTGGCAATGCTCTTACTAATGAGGCCCAATATGCCATTAGCCTTCTTGTCAACCAGGGCACACTGTTGACTCATATCCATCTTCTTATCCACTGTAACCCCCAGATCCTTTTCTGCAGAACTGCTGCCTAGCTCGTCGGTCCCCAGTCTGTAGCTGTGCATGGGATTCTTCCATCCTAAGTGCAGGACTCTGCACTTGTCCTTGTTGAACCTCATCAGATTTCCTTTGGCCCAATCCTCCAATTTGTTCAGGTCCTTCTGTATCCTATCCCTCCGTTCCAGAGTACCTATCACTCCCCCGAGCTTAGTGTCATCTGCAAACTTGCTGGGGGTGCAATCTACCCCCTCTTCCAGATCATTAATGAAGATGTTGAACAAAACCGGCCCCAGGACTGACCGCTGGGGCACTCCACTTGTGACTGGCTGCCAGCTAGACATGGAGCCATTGATCACTACTCATTGAGCCCTTTGCTCTAGCCAGTTCTCTATCCATTTTATAGTCCATTCATCCAACCATACTTTTTTAACTTGCTGATAAGAATACTGTGGGAGACCGTATCAAAAGCTTTGCTAAAGTCAAGGTATATCATGTCCACTGCTTTCCTCTCATCCACAGAACCAGTCACCTCTTCATAGAAAGCAATCAGGTTGGTAAGGCATGACTTTCCCTTGGTGATTCCATGTTGACAGCTCCTGATCACCTTCCTCTCTTTTAAGTGCCTTAAAATGGATTCCTTGAGGACCTGCTCCATGATTTTGGCAGGGATTGAGGTGAGGCTGACTGGCCTATAGTTCCCTGGATCCTCTTTCTTCCCTTTCTTGAAGATGGGCACTATATTTGCCTTTTTCCAGTCATCTGGGACCTCCCCCTGTTGCCACAAGCTTTCAGGGATAATAGCCAATGGCTCTGAAATCACATCAGCTAACTCCCTCAGCACCCTCAGGTGCATTGCATCTGGCCCCATGGACTTGTGTATGTCCAATCTTTTTAAATAGTCCTGGACCTGTTCCTTCAGCACTGTGGGATGTTCACCTCCTCCCCATTCTGTGCTGCCCAGTGCAGTAGTCTGGGACCTGACCTTGTCTGTGAAGACAGAGGCAAAAAAGGCATAGAGCTTTCTCCACATCCTGTCACTAGGCTGTCACTGGGCTCAGCTTCTCCCAATCCACACAGATAGGGCACATGGACATTTGTAGAGCAGACCAGATGCACTGATTGCTTACTTACCCTTACAGAGTCTCTCTTACCCTCATGAAGCGTACCCTCATGACCACCCCAGCCACAGACCACCTATTGGAGCTTTATAGCATACACAAAACTACCACGCCCCAATTCCAGAAACTTCTGGCTGTGGAGTCCTAAATCTGTCTAGCAACAATGTCCCAGACACAACTCATTCCTACCCACTGCCCCCCCAACAGCTCTATTAAAGACATATCACCCTATTAGACAGGAGGGTTGCATTTATTTCTGGTGTTTTCCTTAAATGATCTAAATAAATAAATAAAGCAAAATCATCACAGGGATACGACCCTTTTTGCTGCAGCTCGTGTTGCTGTTTTTTAACCATGTCGTCACCACAGTGGCTGCTGCTCTGTTACACAGACAGATGTTGTAGCAGTTGTTTGGATTCTATTTGAGAGTCCTCTGTGTCAAGTGACTAGGAGTCTTCACGCACACACACAACCTGCCTGCCCCTTCCATTGCTCCCCCCCCTTTTCTCTTGGGCATGCATACCATGTGCACAATAGGAGCAACAAAAATAAAACTCCTTAAGGAGTTCCTCCAGTCATTAACTTGCTATTTAGGGATAAAGGACATGATCACTGAGTGATGAAGTAGCCTGCAGAGATCGTGCTGTTCGAGTTTAGGATTACCATTTCAGCCTCCGTGGGCTAGGGAAGGGTCTGACTAGCAGAGTGGTTGTCGCCGACTCCTTGTGATAATTAGTTGTAAGAACGGTGTTTCGTTTTATTTATCAGCTCACCAGGATGCAGGACGATGTGAGGATTATTAGTGTCTATCCTTCTAGTCAATTCAGAGGTTGGCTGAAATAATATTTCAAAAGACTCCTTTGCAAGATTGTTCTCCTTGCAGCAGTCCAAACCTCACCAAACCTTTTCTTGAGGATGACAAGATGACCGGTTTCATGGCTCAGCTGGCTCTTGGGTAGAGATTCAGGCTCAGGCTTGGGTACCTTCATATTTGGCAGCCCACTCACCGACAGCTACCCGATAATCACCAAATACGCCACTTGTTTCCCAAAGTCATAATGGAGAGCAAGCTTCAAGCATCCTCAGAAGAGCCTCCTGCCACCAAACTGCCAGAAAATTCAAACTACAAACAATTCCACAGATCTCCAGAGCTACATTTCCGAACCATGACTCGGCATGAGTGTATGCCTTTCTGCTCACAACATCAGAAAGGAAAGGCTCAACACCTCAGCTATACTTTTAATGAAATCTCCAAAATATCTGTGAAAATTGATGTAACTGACAAGTGTGGGTTGGGCTCAGGGTAAAAAAAATAAACCACGCTGAACTTGAGGCCATCCAAAATGTGCCCCTCACAGAATCTTTTATTCAGCTCAAAAAGCAATGTTTTGTGTTATTTTGGGGTTTGGTTTTTTAAAATTTGTTTTAATTTGAGGGAAAATTCAAAACAAAAATTAATTTCAAGTAAAAAAATGGTAATGTTTTGATTATTTTTTCTGGCTAAAGCAATTTGGTGAATTCAACACAAATTCTCTTTGTTTTAGTCGATCCAAATCAAATTTCTCAGCCAAGGTTTTGGCCAAAAAATGTCATCCAGTTCTAACTGCTGGACTCAAATATAACTAAGTCTACACTGGGGTTAGAGCCACTGCTCTAACCACATCAGTGTGAACCTTAGTGTAGACACGATTTCAGAGATGACCCATGCCTGACGATAGAGGTGGGGCAGAGTGAGGGCAGCTGGCTTCAGAAGTGTTAATGAGCATGCTCAGTCCATGTGACACGCTCATTACAAGCCAACCACAAAATGGGAGGGACATGTGACCCCACATGCCCCCCTTCAAACATTGCCTCTGAATGATTTACATCTGAGGGGTGACAGAATTTGCACTGGCATTTTTCTGCTTAAATAAATGCCTCTTCCACCTCTATAGCAGAGCTGGTCCGAGGTAAAAGTATCTATTAGGGCAGGTTAAAAAATTTCCATCAAAACTTTTTTTTAAAATGGAAATTGGGTTTTCAACTAAATAAAATAATTATTTGCTGAAAACATCTGCCTTCCCCTCCCTCCCCCAAAAGTGAACATGTTCAATAACTGAAAAACAAGTTAATTTAAATTTAATTAACAAGTTATTTTTTCTATTGTTCCTATCCAAACTTTTGTTAGTGCCTGACATTTTGGGGGAGGAGGAGTGTTTGACAGAATTTTTCATTTTTGTCTTCCTTTTTCGTGGGAAGAAAAAACCCATTTCCCAACCAGCTCGTCTACAACTAACAATAATGCTTGATTCTTTTTTAAAAAATATTGTTCATGGCCAAAAAAGTTTTAGAGAGTTGATAATCACAGCACGTTAATTTAAACATTGTCACACCATGAATATTTTCAGTGGCACTGTAAGGATCAAAAGGCATCAGTAACAATGCATTTCTGCAGCAGAGGGAGCAACCGCGACACAACCTGTCCAATGGTATCCCACTCTCCCTGCAAACCACGCAGCAACAGTGCACTGTCTCTGCAACTTTTCCCAGTGACTCTGCAGTAGCAATTGTGGCTGGCAATATATCCATCTCCTCAGCCCCCTGTGTTCTGTGACCACTGCTTTGGCCAGGTGCTGATTTCTAGGATGCAGCCATCTTTGCTTTGGTCTGAATATTTTCGACTTGGAGCTTTACACATGTAATCATGCTTGAGCACTAAGAAGCGTTGCTCTGTGGGATGGCAAGCACCCCATGCCAAGCCCCAAAAAGCTTGGAGTATTGCCAGTGCATTAGTAGATCTCTAACACAACTGTACACTCAACATTTTTTTTTAAATTTATCGAAGGTAAAAATAACACAGAACTTGATATTTTTCCTTTTCGATTACATTTAGAAAGCTGTACTGGTATATCCGTCACCCAAGCAAATGGGCCATGACTATGTCCTAGCAAGTTTCTCTACATATTTTTTAATTTTTTCTTTTTTTTTATTATTGTTTTAATATTTATATTCTAAGGACGGGAAATTAAATTTTTAAAACATCTTAGCTGTTCAGAAAAGAAACTACACAGGTTTAAAAAAAAATATCGGACCCACTGATAGGCCTGAAAATAACATTGTTCCCTTCCCATCATTTGTCTGTCTTATCTATTTTGTCTGTAAGCACTTTGGGACTGATTCGTATGGCACCTAGCACAGTGGAGGCCTGAATTCAGCTGGAAGGTTCTGGTTTAATACAAATAAATACGTTTATTAGACATTGAGCTAGATTGTACCAGACCCTTGCATGGTTGTATAGGGCAGGAAGAGGGTACAAAAAGCCTTCTCACTTACAGACCCATGCAAGGAGCAGGGAGAAATGCAATCCTGCGCTCAGGAAAGCAACAGGGTGTAACCCCAGAGGAACCAAAGGGTGATGGAGCCATGAGCGTACTCATTGCCTCCCGGATATGTCTGGGCAGTCTTTCACCCTGAATTTCTCACATCCACTGGGATTAATCTAAAGGGGCCTTTAAAGAGAACTCCTGGGAGACAAGAAAAACAGGGTCAAACTGAACTAAGGATCTTCTTTCCCCCAACTGGCAGACAGGTGCCAAAGAGGATACTACAGCCCTCTTCCCAAACATCCCCTTTTAAAAAAGAGTAACCCATGCTGATCCCACTTCTCTCACCAGGGCCAGTCAAACTCCCAAACCCTCCTGGGCTCCTGCCGAAAGAGAGAAGGGTTTAATGACAAGTGTCTGAGGGCTTGTCAACACTTGCTTATGCCAGCAAAACTTTTGTTGCTCAGGGGTGTGAAAAAAATGGCCTGCTGAATGACGTAAGCTTTGCCAGCATAAGCACCAACCCAGGCAGTGCTATGTCAGCAGGAGAGATCTCTACCACCGACATAGCTACCGCCCCTCGTTTAGGTCATTTTATTTTGTTGGCCGGAGAGCTCTCTCTCGCCGACATAATGCGGCTACACTAGGGCTTATGCCGGCAAAATTTATGCCACTCAGCGGGGCTGTTTTTTTCACACTCCGGAGCAACAGAAGTTTTGCCAGCATAAGTGCCAATGTAGACAAGCTTTGACTAGAAGAAGGAGGAGCTCCTTCATCAGTTCTCCCCTTGCTGAGGTGCTCTTCTTCAGGACACCATTTAATGGAGAGAGACTCTTTCCCTTGTGTACTAAACCACCTGTCCTCGGCATCACCTAGGATTGTCTATAACCAGTTACGTGACTTTATAGAGTAAACGTGCCACCGAGATTTCAGGACATGGGCTTCACCTGCCCATAGATTTCAGTGGAGTTATTCCTGAGCAAGGAGTGAATAATAACCTCAGGACTGGGACCTCAAAGAATATCTGAGAGATGAGAAGCAATGCCACTGCTCAGAAAAATCAGTCACCAGCAATTTGCGCTCTCGTCAATTACAGTGCAGGCAAGAGCAGTGTGAACTTCCACATGCTGCTGTGCCAACCTACCTTCAATCATGGCTCAGGAGTTCATTCAGCAGTTCAGCTTAGGCTTTAATGAGCAGTGAAAGCTTGTAAAGACTTGTGCCAATATGGGCTGGTTTTGTAATGGGTGAAGGATGAATGTCTGCCTAGAGATGAATGAGCCCCCTGGACTGCTAGGTCTTTGCAAGGGGAGGTACTACAGTCACTTCAGAGCTGACAGTTTGTTTTTCTCCCCACATCCTCCCCTTCCCCTTCATTTGAAGATTTAATTAGAGCCGGGATGTTTGGGCCTTTTAAATCAAGCCAATTTTTTTCCCCTAAGGAAGCAGGCTCCTTTCCTTTTTACTTGTTCCAGTGTCTTCTCTGCCCAGCTAGTGGCCTTCCTGGCCCCCAGGAACCAGCCGCTTGCAATCCTGCTCTGGTGGTAGTGGTGGTGGTGGGGGGGTGATAACACCTACTGCGTAAATCCCTACACTGCTAATAAAAGACCAGATTGCAGCAGGCTCTTTGAACAAATGGGGGAGAACATGAAGAGCAGAAACAAATGCAATATCATTGAATCAAAACATGTCCATATTTCCAAATAAACATTTTCAGAATTTCCATTTGATGAAAAATTTCAACTTTTTTTTTTTTTGGTTCCAATTTGGAGCAAAAAACAAATTTTAAAATGTCACAATTTCTCGCTGGGTGGAAATTCGTTTTTCTGACCCGCTCTGCAGGGGACCTTGCAAACCTATTTTTGGTCCATTTACCTGAAATTATAGTCCTGATTCATAACCTTGCAATCCCCTTATTGATGGGTTAGGAGAGCCACAAAGAGTCTCTGGAATAGTCGCACTGGCACAACAGAACCCACTTCACCTATTACTGGATGACAGTAGAGAGGTCTCTCCCCTCCTGCAGTGGGTGCTGCTGACCAAAAACAGTTTTGCTTTCTCCCCAAAGCAAAAAGCACATGAGTATCCCTGAACTTCATCTCAGAATCTTCTTTAAGATAGGGATCCTTCCCATCTGGGAGGAGCTACGTCCTTTGGAGTCAGATGGGCCCAGAAACATCCACTCCCTCTACTAGCATAATAAGTCTGTTACATTGTTCATGAAGGGTGAAATTCATCCTTGTGCAGAGAGCCAGCATAAATTCTGTGCCTCACTTAAGCCTTATTTCAGAGTGGGTTCCTAGCTCTTAAGGAGATCCTGAATAGCACAGAGATGTTTCGCTGGTGAGTTAGACTCTATCTGCATAATCTTTTTCATTTCCTTTTTCTCCGAGCTCTAAATTATATACATAAGTAATAATAATGTATCTATAACATAGTAAAGAAAATTAGAGATGTTAAAAGTTCCAGTGAATTAAAAACTGATTATATTTAATCATAGAGACTTTTTCAGCATACTGTGAACTATTCCATTTCACTAAGCTAAACAGCTGAAACACAATAGGAACTAGAGAAATAGCAAAAAAAAAAAAAATTCTTCCTGTGCATGAAATAACGGTTCTCCAATTTTTAAATCTCCATTTGACAAAGTGCTACTGCAACCCACGTGCCTGCATTTCAGCATATAGCGATGTAAACGGGAGTAAACAGTGGGGAGGAAATGCATTGTTTCCTTGGGGGTTTTTTTTCCAGGGCTTTGTGTGTCTGCAGACTGGCCATGGCCAGGCAGTGGGGGATCTGTCGGAATGGACCCCAACAATCTAGAAGCTGGGTTAGGTGAGCACTGGAAATGCTCTGCAGCTATTTGGGAAAACACCCCTGTGGGCAAAGAGCCTGGTATCGAACGTGAAGGGAACCTTTGAGAGGGAGAAGCTGGAGGCCTGCATTGGATCCCTCAGCAGTGGAGCAGTGCAGGGGTAAATCTGAGAGATCTCCTGTGTGGGCCATTGTACAGAGACTTTGTCAGGTTTTATTGAATGGTGGGTGGCTCCCTCATCCCCTTCACTGAGTGGAAGAGGCTGTGGGACATATGAATCACAGATGGCCACATAGAGTCTGCAGGGAAAGTGTCTGAAAAGAAAAAAAAAAAAAAGCCTGTGACATTGTTATTCCTCTTTTAGCTCTGGGGAGCTCACATATCATATAAAGAGTTTGACATCACTTCATTGACGCTGAGAAGGGGTAAATTGTCCTCTAAAAAAGAGACCAAGGATGTGCATTTATGTATATGCATATGGAAGATGATTTGTAATTGAACACACAGATCATCTGAAAAAGTTATTTTCTCTTAATGTTGCTATTGATGAAATTTCATATATTTTCCTAAAGGTTATAAGTAAACTGTCAAGCATGTAAGAACAAATCGATTTATTTAGATAAGTAAAATTTCCTTTATGGAGTGTGTCACTTCTTTCTCTTAGGGATTTAATTCTGTCTAATATAGAAGGAAATATAGGTACAAGTTCTGGAATAGACTAAATTCCTATTTGTACCACAGCAGAAAAAAAACGTAAACTGAAGGACCGAAAAAGGGAAATAGTGTTCTCACTACCTATTTCACTATTTGCAGTAATATGATATATTCTTCTGTAATAATTATGGCTAATGACACATTTCTGAAGAAGAATATTAATTTTGAACAAGGGCATGTTGTAATTATCCATTTCTGTCCAACAGACAGCAAATATAACTTCTACAGTAGCAAGTGGTGATTGGTATTAAGTCATTACACGACAAGACCCCTGTTGTTTCAGCTCCAGAAATACAGGTCTCTAAGAAGCTAAAGTAGAATTCTTAGTCAGTCACAGCACAGTTATACTTTCTCCCCTCTGTGGACCATATGCCAACTTACACAGATAAAGTCAGTGCTAGAACAGTTTGGAAAATGGAACTTCCATCCTATGGGAAATTTTGGTGTTTTGAAATTAGTTTCTGTTCTGAATCTGAATGGAAAGTTGAAAAATTGAAACCTTTCATATAATAAAATATATCAAAAAGTTTCAAATCAGCAATGCCAAAATGAAAAAAAAAATTGTCACTAGTAGACACATAATGAGGATTGTCCTCTTGAATTAAGATTTTTAAATCAAATGTCATTTCGTTTTGGTTATTTTAACCAACAAACCAAAATGACGTTTTACGTTGAAACAAACGTTGTCATTTTGTTTCAAAATGTCAGTTCAAAATGACAACGTCTGTTTCAACATGTCTTAATGAAAAATTGAAATTTGTCATCAAAACGGACATTCTCCCAAGAAAAACTTCAATTTCAGTAACACCATATGTTTGAGGGGAAAATTTCCATATGCAAAATTTCAACCAGCTCTAGTTAGTACATTGCAGTATGTTTGAATAGCTTTTTATTTACTGAACTTTGAATCATTTTTAACTTTTCATACAATGAAAGTTAAAGTAAATGTTAAAATTTGATTGGCAGAATTAACAGTGAAGTCTTTGTGCAAAATGAAGGTATAAGGAAATGTAGAAAGTGTCTAAAATAACAGCACACCATATTTTGTATTATCTTCATTCTACAACTTCTTTCTGCAGGTCCTTTGCAAATAAGGGAAAGTGCTACTCCATCCCTGAGGGCTAGTGCAGTATGGACCCTGATGGATACATTTATTCATAGCGTACGTTGTGAATAGTAAATTCAGCTGAAGGACCTTTAAAAATCTCAGTTTTCTATAATTAATTGTACACCATCCTGACGATAGTGACTCCAGAACAAATGAAGTCAGGCAAGCAGCGATATTTTTCCAGTGAATTCAGGGATGAGTTCTCCGCAGCCTCACAGCTTGTGCAGCAATTAAGGTCATGATTCAACAAAGCATTTAAACACATGTTTAACTTTAAGCAGACAAGTAGTCCCATTGAAGACAATGGGACTATTCATGTACTTAAAGGTAAGCACATGCTTCAGTGCTTTGCTAGTTTGGCATCTTATGTCTGTGCAAAGTAAGTACTACTAAACCTGAATGGTAGTGTTGTACATCAACAGTGCCCAGATGTAAATGATGACACAAAATGCCAGGCACTGGAGAATCGGTGCTCATGAATTGTGGCAGAATGACAGCCCCAGAGACCAAAGTCTTCTGTTTAGCCACAGCACAGGTTTGGCCAGTGAAAATGCAAGCTTTCCCACATTGCCCAGGCATTGTACCTCAATTGGTCTGAAGGGACTGCCAGTATTAATGAGAGTAGTTCAATCTAGGGTACCAGTGATGTGCCTAGGAAATATGCACTTGTCCACTAGGTAATATATTAAAATCACTCACTTATCTCAAAAGCTATCGCATACCCATCAGAGGGTAGCAGAATTAGGTCACTACCAACCTGGATTGCATTTGAACAAATGACCTAGATGTGTGGAATTCCATAAGACAGTAGCAATCTCTTGAACTGGCCACAAAGCATTCTCAGATATCTTCACTGATGTGGTATAAATGGGTGTGGTATAAGTGGGTGTGACCTATACAGACTAGAAGAAGTTTAGCTGTCAGAGGCGAAAGAAAAAGGAAACAAAAACACTTTCTAAACTAGATTTTAAGCTTCCTGGTACAAGAGCCCCATCTTCCTATTTCCTTGAACTGCAACCACCAAAGTGGGGCCTGATGCTGGTTAGGTCCCTTGGTGCTGCTGGAATACACCACCAGAAAATGAGTGGAAGCATCAATTCCTATGGGGTGACTAAAGTTGACATGTCAAATAGTATGGCTAGTTTTGGCCCCAAAATATGCACATCAGCCCGACTCTTGTTAGAAAAATTGCCATGCAAGTTATGAAACAGAACAAGTCACAATATAACAACATTTTTCATTTAGGCATCGCTTTCCATGGCAGGTTCTCAAATCATATGACAGGAATGAATCTCAACTACTGCTTAGATTGTAAGTCTCCTGATGCAGGAACTGTTCATGAATGATACCTAGCACAATGCAACCCCAATCTGTGATTGGGGACTCTAGGTGATAATGTAATACAAATAAATATAAAGACTCACAGATCCTCATTGTATGGATATGTAAAGTGAAGTATGGAATGGTTAAGTGGCTTGCCCAGGGTACTCAACAAGTCAGAGGCTAGCTTACACTTATGTGTTCTAAATACTGGACCAAACTAGTCATTATAATAAAGAAGAGAAATCAATGCTCTATTTATTGATTGAGATAATAACTGTCTTTGTAAACAAGTCAGGGCTGGAAATTAAATAGGAACAGAAGCCATGTCTTCAAATTGTGTTGCCAAACATAACTCACCATCTGCAGCCGATGATCACTTCACAAAACTGTAATCTGCTACTCTTAAATACCATGGTGATAGGGGTTATATAAAAAGCTGAACACTGAGGAAATATTCCCTGGCAGTGCTGTTAAAGGTTTTAGACGTGGCTGTGTAAAAACAATGATAAACAGTGAAAATGCTTCATTAGTTCAGCTATACATCAGAAATGAGGGGTAATTCTGTCTAATGAATGATGAAAGCAGTGACCAAAGAGATGAGACAAAATTTGGAATTTTAGTGAAACTCCGTGAGAAAGATATAGGCCAACCAGTAACTACATTTTAGACATTCTGCCATGCTATAGGTGAACACCTTTGCTATCCTTGACAAAACAAAACTATCCTTTGGAATGAATTTGTCGCATTCCACAGTGATGACAACTGCAATGTTATGAGAAAGAAAAACAATTCTGTTCTTTTCCAGATTCATCCAGTACAGGCCAGCTTATCTGACCTAAGTTGTATTTGTCCTTTGGCAAGCAGGTGCTGCCAACACAATGGGAAACGATGGCAGCTACTTGTCAAAGAGCTGCTGTTAGGTATATTTTTCCATTTTCAACACTGTTCCAAGCAGAAGAAATGCTACAAAAGATCTTAAGTATTCAGGAGCCTTAAAGAGTTTCAAACAGTGCAGCACCCCCTGACTGAGCCTTCAGAAGTGCATATCAAGGACACCGCAGCAATAGCCATACCCTCTAAAATGACCCCAGTAGCCAGGAAGATGCGAATACGTATGCCAGAATCCAAAGAGAAGCAGATCACCTTAGTTCAACAGAGATGGAGTTGTATTATTATTATCTTGACTATATCTTGGCACCACTTAACAAATTTAACACTGCCTTTTAGCGGAGACTGCCAAAATAGCTACTTGATACGAAAGCTGATCAGAACACTCTGAACGTTCTGCAGCAAGCACATTCAAGCCAGGCATGTCATGGACTTCCACCATGATGACATATGAGCCTGGCTGATTTCTAGGATGGAGAACAGCAATTAGCTAAGATAATATCTACACAAAATGAAAAACCAGGAAGTGGATTGTAATGTTACCCGAGAAGATGGCTTAGATGTTGACTGAGAATAGATTCTCTAAAGCAATCATTTCTGTATTGTTGCTAGCTGGTCAGAATGTTTTGACAAAGTATTTTCCTCAAAGCTGAAACATTTCATGGAGACATATAGGTTTCAAGCAAGTTTTCATCAGGTATGGGGCAGAGAGAAACACTCTTTAACACTCTGTAGCCTTGTCATTAGGGAACTGGCCTGGGACATGGCAGACACGGGATAAAATCACTGTTCTGGCTGATTCACAATGATCTGGGATGAAAAACTTTGCTCTGAATCTCCTACATCATAGGCCAATGCCCTAGCCACCAGGCACACACATGACACACACACTCATTTCTGGAATGCAATAAGCTCTGGTTTTCATCTGAAAACAGACATTTCAGCATAATTCCATTTTTGCAGAACATTTTATTCCACATTGGAACAAAAACAACTTTAGAAACCTCAAAAATGAATGTGAAATGGAATCGTCATGCTCCAGACAGCTCTATTCTGCTAAGGGCAAAACGATAAGGAATTCCACATTCAACCACCCTGCTTTATAAACCTGGCATTTGCCAATTCAGAGCTGGAGATGAGCACCACAGAGAGATACGCTATGGGCTGACTAAAAGTCATACAAAATATGAAAGACATGAGTAACTATTTTTCTGCCAGCTTTCCTGAGAGTCATCCACCTAAAGACCAAACAGAGCAAGATGGATGTTGGGGTGGGATTTGTCACTGCTAAGTCACTCCAGGCATTTCTTTTCTCAGGTGAATGATGCTGAAACTACTGTGCTCACCAAACATGAATGGAGAGCGTGCAAGGGTCTTGCTAATGGGGAGAAAAGGGTGGTCTTGTGTTTAAGACATAGGAATGGGAATCCAGACAATTAGGATCCTGCGTTACTTTGGACAAGACACTTAATCTATCCTTGTTTCAGTTTTCTCTCTCTTTAAATGAAATATTATAGAATAATAATAATACCTTTGTACTGTAAATAAGTATTGTGAGACTGATTCATTGATGTTTATAAAAGTTCTTTGATATCATAGGATGGAGGATTGGACCAAAGGAAATCTGATGAGGTTCAACAAGGACAAGTGCTTGGGACAAGAACAGGGAGTTACAGTGGAGTAGAAATTGGATTTGAGTCAGCAGTGTGCCCTGGTTGCCAAGAAGGCTAATGGCACATTGGGCTGCAATAGTTGGAGCATTGCCAGCAGATCAAGGGACATGATTATTCCCCACTATTCGGCACTGGTGAGGCCACATTTGGAGTATTGTGTCTAGTTTTGGACACCCCCTCTACAGGAAGGATGTGGACAAATTGTAAAGAGTCCAGCAGACGCCAATGAAAATGATTAGGGGGCTGGAGCACATGACTTATGAGTAGAGACTGAGGGAATTAGGCTTGTTTAGTCTGCAGAAGAGAAGAATATGGGAGTATTTGATAAAAGCCTTCAACTACCTGAAGTTGGGTTCCAAAGAGGATGGAACTAGGCTGTTTGCAGTGGTGCCAGATGACAGAACAAGGAGCAATGGTCTTTAGTTGAGGTGGGGGTGGTCTAGGTTGGATATTAGGAAAAACTTTTTCACTAGCAGGGTGGTGAAGCTCTGGAATGGTTTACCTAGGGAGGTGGCGGAATCTTCATCTCAGAAGTTTTTGAGGCCTGGCTTGACAAAGCCTTGGCACGGATGGTTTAGTTGGGGTTGGTCCTGTTTTCACCTCCTGAGGTCCTTTCCATCCCTAATCTTTAATGATTCTATGATTAAGACACTGTTGAGTTGCTAAATATTACTATAACAAAAAGCATACAGCTAATTCCAAAAAGATACAGGACATGATACATACCTTTGCCATCAAATGGTTTTGCAGACAAGCTCCAAAAGAATTTACAAATGTGTCACGTGTCATAAAAAATGAGTTTTTTATCCTGGTCCACACAGTCTTGCACCACTACAACTATGTCTATTAGGGCTATGATTTTTTACCAATATAGTGACAATATAATGACAAAGTTGGTCCTGACAGATATGAGAGATTGGTCCTATTGTATTCT
The DNA here is from genome assembly GCA_007922155.1 of Mesoclemmys tuberculata. NCBI lineage: Eukaryota > Metazoa > Chordata > Testudines > Chelidae > Mesoclemmys > Mesoclemmys tuberculata. The sequence continues at coordinate 13,908,252 of ML675616.1, read as the reverse complement.
GGGAAATGGGCGGTCGCATCTACAGCTGTAGGCCCCTCCCCTAGACTAAGGGGAGGCGTTACTGAACCCAGGACACAACTAATTACAGGGGACAACTAATGAAAAAACAGGAACAAGTGTGGAGATCCAAGGGCCAAAAATAGGGATCCTGAAGGGGACACTGAGCAGGGAAACCCAGACAGAAACCCACTGCTCCTCAAAGGTGTCTAAGAAGCCAGTGGATGTAACCCAGAGGAAGTTGGCCCAGATGCGAGAATGAAAATCTTATCCCTGATGTTATACATGGCCACTTTGGCCAATGTTAGGAGGATGTTGACTAGGATGTCTTGTGACTTTTTGGGGCCATGGACAGGGTGTGCATATATCAGACAGTGTGGATAGAAGTGCACCGAAACCCTTAGGAGGAGATTCTGCAGGAGCTGGAAAAGGGGCTGCAACATGGGGCAGTCCAGATAGATGTACATCAGGGTCGCCCTTATGCCACAGAACAGGCAGGTGTCAGGGAGAGGGTTGAGCTATGCCAGCTACATGCCCATGCTCACGGCTCTATGGAAGAACCACCAAATAATTCCTCAGCAGGCCATGGAACCACAGTGGAACAGAGCCTGGCCCACTGGTATTCCTCTCCCTCAACAGATGGCAAGATGTCCTGCCACTTAGTGTCAGGGCGGTATAGGAGGGTGAGGAAACAGAGATGGTGGAGCACAGGTGTGCCCTTGGAAGGATTCAGAAACAAATCAGCTCCAAGTCTCACAGCTGGCTCAGTGTATGTGGAGAGAGTAGCCTCAGGGGTTTGTGGGGCAGGAGCCCAATGAAAAGATCCAGAGGGCTGGGGTGAGGGGCTGGAGGAGAGTACCCTCCCACAGGACCTGTGCAAGGTAAACCTGAGAAACAGGGAGTAAGGCTGCCCTCACCTCCTGACGTACATGCTAGGGATTCAAAGGTGGAGATCCCCAGCGCCAACCTAGCTTCTGGGGATCCATCAAGTCCCTCCCAGTTGTAGTCAAGGAGGTCTCTGATTCTGGTGACTCCTGATAGAACCAAACTCTAGAGCACCGAGGGGGACTCTGCCACCTGCACATCAAGGTGGGGATTGTGTAGCAGGGGCTCCGCAAGGAAATCTGTCCCCTCTGCAGCTGCCACAGACCTGGTTTCCAAAACCAGCTTCCAGCTCCAGAGGAGGTCCTAGCTGAAGACTGGCAGCTTGAAGAGGTCTTGCAGAAGTCCTCTCGGATGGAGATGAAAGAGTTTCTGGTTGTATCGGAGCCCTTTGAGGTGTTATATTTGTAAAAGAAAAGACTTGCAGAATCTTGTTCAGCGGACAAGGCAATATGCCATATTTATTGTAAATATAAAAGCTACTGCATTCACACACACACTCACACCCAAGGGTTCTGCAGCTGATAGAGTATAGTTATCATTCCTATGCATTGCTCGAGTCAGCCTAATGGCCAGCCAGGCTGAGTATGAGGGGGAAGCCGGGCCTCTGTCGGTCGCGATCCGATGATCCTCACTGAAGATGATGATGATTGCAGAACAAACCCAAAATTTCCATGTTCTTACCCCATCTTTATAGTAGTTAGTCCCCATGCTATCCTATGAGCCTTACTGTGTCACGTAGCATCTAGATTCTGTATTGTATTTAATCACCCCCAGTCAGTTGCAAGCATGACCTCTCCTCCTCTTATCTCTTACTTCATTCTGTCCTCAGGATGGATTCTTCCATGCTTCAGGTTGTTTATCTACATTCTTCAGCCTTCAAGGTCAGGATGATAGCTGCAGCTGGCATCTCCACTCCCCTCTTTGTTGTCTGAATGGTTTGGACTGGTGCCTCTCTCTTTATCTATTTGCACCCTACACACACATTCCTCACTCATACCCAAAACAGCAACATTTTTAGGTTCAATAGTACAAGGTTCAGAAAAACAGCAAGATGGAGAAAACTAACAAAACGAAATCCACTTAGGTCAAACAATAAAGAAATTCATCATTAAACAATCTTGTACTGAAAACAATAACCATTATTACATCAGTCTTAAAAATATAAAGGAAAGAGCTATCTACAATCTATTTCTATTTTAGTCAGACAATTAAACAGGGAATCTGATTTGCTTATACAATTTCTTAGGGTTCGTTCACCGAGGCAGCAGAGGAAGGTGTGCGCCAGTGCGTTCTATACCGGACTACATGCACTATAAAGCAGTCTCTGCAGGGCCTGGAGGCAGAAGGCATGGACGTGACTGTAAAGACAGCACAGGCCCTGCTCTCCTACCTCCAAAGGGAGACTCAGAACCCCTGAATAGACCCAGTGCAGTCCTGGCCAAAAGAACTCCAGAATTCTTGAGATGGGTGAGGAAATCCAGGGTCAGGTCCAGCGTACAGAATCAGTGCCAGAACATGGACAGAACCAGCTGGTTAAGCACCAGCATCCTCCCCTGCAGGGAAAAGCACAGGAGCAGTCTTATATACCTCTGCAGCCACTCAGGAACCCTGACCCCAAACCTGCCAGTTCTCTGGAGGAGAGGGATGAGTGGCAGAAAGGTACATGTACAGGTAGCACAGAAGACCCATGCTCCACTGGATGGCCTGAAGTGCAGGTGGGAGTGACTTGCCTGTCACCCAGCCCCAACCATCAGGCCAGAGCTCTTAACCAGTTGACCCGGGCAGAGGAGACGGCTGAGCAGACAGTCTGGAAAGTCTCTATCTGCACCAGGTCACCTGTGTCCTGGGCCACAAGGAGTATGTCATCAGCATGCACTGACAGACCCTCCCAGAACTCTGGCTCATGGAGCACCAACCCCATCAATCTCCTATGGAGGGCACAGTGGCCAGAGTATACAGCTGCTCTGACAGCAGACAGCCCCAACTCACCCCTCGCCCGAAGCTGACAGGTTCAGTCAGGGGCCATTTGAACTTGACCAAGCATTCCGGGGAGGTGTACAGCACCTGGAGAAAACCCACAAAATGAGCCCCAAAGTCAAATGCCTGCAGAGTGACCAGGAGATACCTGTCCATCTTCTTGAACGCCTTCTCCTGATCCAGGATAGGAAGGCGAATGTCAGCCCATACCGACACCCAAGCTTGAGGATGTCCTGGACCAAATAGAGGTTGTCAAAAACAGTATGGCCCGGGAAGGTGTACATCTGGTTAGAATGGACTACATCCACCAGCACGGACCCCAGGGAGATGGCCTTCACTAAGACTATAGTCTGTGCTGAGAAGCAAGATGGGACACCAATTTTGAAGGTCGTGGAGGTCACCCTTCTTTGGCAGCAAGGCAAGCATGGCTTGCCTGCACCATAGAGGGAGCACCCTGCTCCCCAAGGACTTTGCACAGATGATGGCAAGGTCTAGGTCAAGGATGTGTTAGAACTCCACGGTCAACCCGTCCATGCCCAGAGATTTATTAGTGAGCATGAGATGGAGGGCTTCTGAGAACTCAGCCAGAGTGAGAAGTAGCTCCAGCCGGTCCCGATCACCTGCGCTGACCATCAGAAGTCCAACCGATAGGCCTTGGTATCAGTTGGCTCAGGGGCTGGCATAGAAGGCCCTGGCTTTCCCATGCATTTCCACAGATCCATGAGGGTGTGCCGTCCTCTGCCAAAAGGCAGGTGACATGCTTCTTGCCCTCCTCCTTTTCTCCAGGGCATAGAAGAAGCAGAAGCTGCAATCCACCTCCCGAAGGAGATGGATGTGGGGTCAAACATAAGCACCCCAAACCCGAAGGTCTTCAAGAACCTAGAGTTCCTCCCACTTCTCCTGGCACACTCCACAGGGGGATGGATCCTTGGGGCTGGTGGCCAGATGACTCTCCAGATCTAAGACCTCCCGCTCCAGCCGCTCTATCCCCACATTCCTCCTCCAGCTGGCCCCCTGAGCTGGACACATACCTTTCTCACAACCCACCACTGCCATGCGGAGGAAAAGATGCACCTCTACCCTTGCCAGGCAAACCAGAACTCCCAGAAGGACGCCATAAAGCCCACACCTTCCACAAGCTGTTGTTGAAATGCCAGCTCCAGCCTCTCCTTGATGAGAGAGGGTGTCACGGTCACCAAATGGTGATCTGATAATGGGGCCAGCTGGATGCTGAAGGAGTGGGCCCGCGAAAGATGATGACGAGAAAAATAAATGTGATCCAACTAGGAGTGTGACTGATAGGCCACCACCCAGACATAAAGGTGGACACATTATCCAGGTGGTGGTTGCACCAGACATCCACCAGGGAGTCATGGTTTATAATCTCCCAGAGGATGTCTGTGGTGGCCACACACTGCTTGGTGCCCGTGTGCTCCTGCTCTTCAAAGGTGATGTTAAAATCCCCACCAGGACCTTACAGTCATGAGGATCCAAGGAGCTGAGGAGGACGGATGCCTGCTGGAAGAAAGGCACCCACTCTGAGTTCAATGTCAGGGCATAGATGTTGACGAGGTTCAATGTAAGCCCCTCCACAGGAGCCCAGAGATGCAGCAGGCAGCCTGGCACCACCTCGACAACCCCCAGCACCTTGGGCCATAGGTTGGGGGAGAACAGGGTGGCAACTCCAGTTGTACGAATGTGAGGTGGCTAAATTACACCCTGTCCCCCTACTCCAGTCACCAAGTAGCCTCAGCGGCTGGATCCAGTGGATCTCCTGCAGGCAGATCACAGAGTACCCAAAGGAAAGAGTGCACCTGGCTCCTGCGGAGACTCACCCTACAGCCCCGGGTGTTCAATGCTGAGAAAATGGTTGGTGCAATGATGAGGGCTGGGAAGGATCCTCACTGGAAGAAGTGCTAGCAGCCACCATCGGGCCCTGCAGCAATCCATAACCAGCCCTGAAGGCTATCAAGAAGACACAGATGGTGCAGGTCTGCTGGTAGGCCACTATCCTGAGTCCCAGTCCCTATGCTCTCCCTCAGAATAGCCCTCACAGCCTGGAGGAGGAGGTGAAAATCTCCCCAGTGCTGGAGAGTGAGCTGCACTCTGTCCCTGGCCCCACTAGTGTCCAGCAGAAAAATGCACAGCTCATCTTGCAGCACGTCAGGGGCCGGGATCAGAGACTCGGGTTGTCCTCTGGCTGGATCCCCAACACAGCCCCATGGCTGGCACAGATGAACAATGGGGCAGACCCCCAGCGCAGCACCTGTACTGCTGGCTCAATCCCCAGTACAAGGGACGGTAGCGGAGGGAGAACAGCAGCCCCGGGTGGATTGGGAAACACAAAAACCGCCTCCCAAGAGCCATCAGCTGAGAAGGGGAATGAAACAATCCTGGGATGGCAACAATATGGGACATGGGCAGTGCAGGGGCGAAGGTGGTTGTTGCAGGGTCAGTTGAAGAGAGGGATTGAGCCGGGTGGAATGATAAGGAACATTTATTCGGTTACAGCTTCTAGTCAACTCATTCCCCTTTGTCATGCAACCAACAAAGTGAGCCCCGAGTTCGCCACTTTACAACTTTTTATTTAAAATAATATGTAAATACACACACTTCTACAACGCCCCATAAAATCCCTATTTGGGATTATAAAATGAATATTAATGGCTAGGGGAGGCGTATGATTATATCCACTCCTCTTTGTTATTTCCCACAAAACTTGTGTAGCAGATACATTTATTTTAACAGCAGGAAGGACTATGTCCCTTAACAAACTAGCAACAAGGGAAGAACTAGGGGGAGAGATACCGAGCCTTCCCTAACAGACATGGTGTCTGGGAAAGAAGAGATAACACTTTTTCACAACATTCTTTGTCCAGGTGGTGAGGGGAGGAATGGTTGGGGTGGGGAGGGGACATAGTCTGCCCATATTATGATCCCATTACCATGGTGCCTATTGGGCACGTTTGCCCTGTTCTAGACATTGCTAGAAAGTTGCTCTGATATGTTCCCTCATTCCCTAACTTCAAGGCTAGAAAGTTGCTGTGGTTTGCACATGATTATTACTTGTGTGGTATGTGGCCTTTTCATCCCTAGTCAGGGGTCCCATGGAGGACAATTTGTGCCCAAAGCCTGAGCCCAGGAATGTGGCCCAGTACTGACATCCTTTGTCCCTGTAGTATCAAGGGCAGGAGTGAAATCGGGGTCAGGGGTGGATACGGAAATAGGAGCAGGAACCGGGCCAGAATCAGGGGCCGAGCAGCCAAGCCACTGGGGTGTGGGAGACAGGTATGGGAAGGGGCCCCTCATGAAAGCCAGGCTCAGGCACCAGGGTGGGCTTGTCACCTGCAGCTACAGCGACAGACAGCTGCCTCGCCGCAGAGGTGGGCACACTCAGTGGTGTTACCAGATTTACCTGTTATCTTGGAGTGCACTCATTTATTAGGGTTACTTTCCTGGGGGTGGATTGTAATTCTATCAATGTACTGCTTGTGTCAATTGTGTTTTCATATGGAGCTTTACTTCTCCCTTCTGCAAGTCTCCCTCCAGTGGAGCTACCCTGCAGGACCTAAGTTTTCCAGGGCTGGGTTCCTCCAGCCCCAGATTCAGATAAATACCCACATATACACCCACACATTCACAGATTAACAGAGCATGTCTGAGCGGATTGGGTCAATCAGCACTCTCAAAGTGACCCCTCATATGTCTCTGGACTCAGGAGGCTGGGTCAAACAGCACTTCCAAGCTACCACCCTTATATGCCACAGGTTCAGCACGTCCCTATCCACACTTTCACATTACAATTGTTCTGGTAGTAACCCCTTAATGAGCAAACTTCACAGGGGTTTTGGACATTCCAGGGATCTTTGGCTTAGATAAAAGAAGCATTGCTGCAGAACAAGGTAGGGAAGCCAAGAACATGAAAGAGTAAATGAAGTTTGGAAAGAGTCTGGCAACCAGCTTGATTATAAAATTTATTTAATTGCCAGCTATACAGAGACCAATAAACAAAACAGTTACAATATTACATGGCTTCAGTTGGGGGTATTGAGGCAATCTAGCCCAAGTTAGATTACAAAAGTCAGGTTTAGAAAGTCATATCTGAAGTTTAAAAAAAAGAGAGAGAGAGTTGGGATCTCACCACTCCGTGAAGCTTGAACCAGTCAAAGTTCCCAAGTGGTTGTTGTAGCTGAGGGTCCGGAGTGCTGGAGCCAGGCAGAGCCCCCAACATGATCAGTCAGGAAAAGGTGAAGTCCCAGTGGAATTGATGCAGCTTTTGGATTCAGGCATCAGAACAGAGTTTTGAGCTTGAAAAGTGGTTTTTGTAGGGAAACCACAATAGTTTAAGGGAGAACACTAGGTTTGTTTATGGGTAGATAAGGACTCAACGGAGTATACCAGAGTGGTTTTGTTTAGGCTGGATAATAGCAACTGATCATTCCTGGCTATGGGCAATGTAACTTCGAGGGAGCTCGCAGTGCAATCAGGCAGATTCAGGGTTTTGGATATCAGTAAAGGATCTAAGACTAGAATCGGTCTGATAACAGCTGAGCTGGGTGTGTGCAGATGTGGGTTCATTAACATCTGGAGCAGAGATTTCCCATCATGCCATGCTTCCCTGCTTCACTGATCCCAGAGTTCAGTGTGGTTCCTGCCTTGGAGCTTGGTTCTCCATTCAGTATGCTAATAGAGATATTTCCTTGTTCCATCTTTGATGTAGATGAGGGTAGGAGAGTTTCCTTAATCTTGTCACCCTTGTCCTGAGGGTTTTAGGGTGTCCCCCACTGTCTTTTCACTGCTTTTTTTAAGTCTTTCTTCTGATAATTCTGGTTCAAGCAGAAGCTGGGGGCAGGCGAGGAATCCTTCAGGAGTCAGATAGGTTGGGTACTGCGCCATGGTTCCCCAAGAACAGAGAGCTGACAAGTAACAATGTCCTGGAGCCCAGCCACTCGGCACTGGCCATTGCCTCATTGGGCTTGGTGGCTAAGGGTGGGATGCCATCTGCGGTTGGGCAGGTAGAAGGGTCCACAGGTGATGGGGGGGACAGCAGCCTGGGCAGGAGGAGAGAAAAGAGGAGGGGGCAGCGCCATAAAGTACTCACCCAGGCTGAAGCCCTCTGCTAGGGGGTCATCCTGTCTCTGGGTGACCGGGGCCAGACCCAGAGCTTCAATCTTCTCAAAGATGGAGCTATAATCTCCACCCGCCACCACCAGGTCCTTCCCACCAGCAATCGAAGCAACATCTACTTCAGCGCCAACGAGGCCACAGATGGCAAAGACGCAGAGGGTGCTCTCTCCAAGGCCTCCTCAGGGAGGGACTCCAAAAGGGGGGGCTACACTGCCACTCTTCGTTGCCATGACTTCCTCAGCCAGCTTCACCCGCTGCACCTTGTCAGGGGGCGCAGCAGAAGGCTCCTCAACAGCGGCTCCTCTCGTTGACTTTCCGGGGGATTTCCCCAATCCGTATCAAGGGGGAGGTGCTTAGCCTGTGTCTTCCGCTTACCATGCTTCCGCTCAGCAAGCACACAGCCTTCCAAGGTGATAGCGGAGGGCCAGCCAGTGGGGGGCAGGTCCAGGGAGCAAGGGCAATAACTTTGGGGGTCGAGGAGGCAAGAGTAGGGCAATGGGGGACTGGGAAACCTCCCCTGGGGTAGATTCTCTCCCAGGTCTGGGGATCACCCAGCTGGACCCTCCTATGTGGGTCCCACCGTGCTCTGGCAGCTGGGCCTCCCACAGCCCTCCTTTTGCAGAGCTTCAGAGAGTAGGTCTGCTCACCTCCCCTGGCTACCTGTCTCCATTCTGCACCCCTTTGAACTTTGCTTGCCATCTATGCAGGTGTGGTGTGGCGGAGCTGACTGGACCCAGAGCGGCTCTTAACCCAATCCTCTCCATGTGGGGTGTGTGCACCCCATCACGTGCTGCTTTAACTACAATTAAAGCAGTACACTTTCAAGGGTAGACAAGACCATAGTCTTTTTTCCTATTAAACAACTGTCCTCATGACACAAACTTCCCCAATTGACACTCACTTATGCTTTGCTGGTGGTCTCAGCCAAAAGGCAAAAGTCTAAACACCATGAGGACTGAACGACCTACTTCCTCCTAGAGGTGCTCCTTCCAGGTCAAGGTTGGGACAGACAGGTGCAATATATGGGTAAAGATTACAGTGTCCATGCTGTACACCGAAGAAGCGATTTCAGTCTTCATGATTGTCGAGCCAGCACCTCCCACCAGACCTCAAATCGCACATTTAAAATTAAATTCTGTGTCTATATGCATAATAAGTTCATTATACAAATAACAGTTAAAGTTACGTTTGCATGAACTTGCCTTCATTTTTGCAAAATAACACTAATTACCATACATAGTGCTACCGAGCAGCCCCAGAACCCTAGAGCTTCAGAAATTCATGTCACAGAAGTTTTCAATTACTATCATTCTACTCCTGTTTCCAATTACCATAATTATTCTCCACACCACAACTTCCCTAAAGTTATCTCATCTCAAAGCAGAAGTTTTCGTTTCTCTTGGGAACCAGAACAAATGCAGTATTCATATGTCTGGGTGGGTGTTCCCTTTGTTTGATACAAGAAAACGGTGTCTAATAGGCGGAGCCGTGACCTGGGAGTCAGAACTCCTGGATTCTGTTTGGTGCCTGAATTTTGGCTGGCATAAGAGGTCATGCGATGACCTCACAGCTCAATGATGAAGGTAAATAAAAAGAGTGCAGGGGGCATTGTAGAGAGATGAATTTGGAGTGTATCAACACTTCCCCCTCCCGAAGTATAGCAAACATCCTATTTTTAGCGGTCAGACTTGCTGAATGGCAGAGTAAACGTCGGTGCAGAATTTGGTCCAGAATATTTGATATGTACTACTATAAGTGTATTACAAATTGGGCTCTGATGCTGCAGCTGGTTCAACAGTGGCACAGGGGACTGCTTGCACACAGCCAGTTGCAGGATTGGGGCCTTCTGTTCTGTTCCATGTCTTAGACTACGCCCATCTCTCTGGTATCTAAACACCCTCCAAAAGATGCGTCAGTGCTTTGAAGAATTGGAGCCTATGTTTTGAAATTCAGTACGCTGGACTGAGCTCATTTACATTGGCTGTCCACCTGTGTACTTCTATAAAATGCTATGGAATGACTCTTGGTTTACATGGGGGCAAGTGATACAAAGATCTAAGACTTGGATAAAATTGAAATGTAACTACAGTGCTTCTCCTTTTCACAAGTAGATCTTTCTCACCCGTTTCATGGGAAACTGAATATGAATCTAATTTTAAATCTCAAAATGGTTAGTCCCAAATTTCAGCATTTACCAGCACCTGAAAATGGCAATTAAAAAAAAAAAGCACATGAACCAATCTTACTATAGAACAGATACTGCCATTCTGTAAGAGATAACAATTGTTTACTGTACACAGCAGAATCTCAAGTAATCCTCTTGAGCTTTTGTCTGTAACAATCCTGCCTTTGTTGTTACAAGTATCAGTGATAAGCCTTTTATTTAACATACAGTGATAATTCTTCCTCTTTATCTCCATTAAACTCTTACGCCCTCAAGAAGTTGCAACTAAATGAAACCATATATTACAGAAGCAGAAACAAATCTGTCATGAGTAATGACGCGATAACACCCAGCACCAGATAAGTCTGTAACTGAGCCTTGGACACTAATACTCTAAAATACTTAATAACTGAGAACAGGAGAAGGTATGAAAAGTAGCTAGCGCTCTGGACTGGGACTCAAGATACCTGGGTTTTCTTCCCAACTCTGCTTCTAACCTGCCATGTGATCGCCAGCATGTCACTTCACCTCTGTTTCCCCTAACAGCCTTTGTGTAGTCATGTCTATTCAGATTATAAACTCTTTGGGGGTGAGGTCTGTCTCTTAATATATGTTTATACAACACCTTGCACAATGGGGGTCATGATTTGGTTACAGCTTTTTGTTGCTTCTGTAGTAGCACAATAAAAATATTTGCATTTCATAAAGAGATTTTTCCGTCTTGAATCTCAGTGCCCTACAATATATATTTGGCAGAAGATTACACCATTAAAAGGAATGAAGAGGGTAGCATAATAAACCAAATACTATTCTCATTTACATCAGAGTCCATTCAGATTAACTCTGTTGAAGTAAATGGGCTAGTGGCTCTTTTGGTGTAAATTGGTGTAGCGCCACTGAATTCAGTGGAGCTTTGCCACATTACTTCATGTAACGAACTGCCCTGGGTAATTTAGGTTTGCACTGGGGTAACCAAGGCATATTTGGCCCAATATCTATACAAAGAAAATATTTTTTCCTCCGTAATCAACATACAGTTAGTATTTGCCTTCCCTTTCCCTTTCACTTATTCCTCTTGAAGGGAAAATGATTATATACTCAGTGCTTAACATGCTCAAAGTACTTTGAAAATACTAACTAATTAATCCTCACAACATGCCCAGCGGGTAGTAAATGTTATTAGCCCTGTACTACAGACGAGGGAACCAAGTTGAAGAGGTTAAATGACTTGCCCAAGGACACGCTGCGAGAGTGTGACGGAGTTGGAATTAAAATTCAGAAACTTTTGCCTTCCGGTCCAATGTTCTAATCATTACACACGGCAGTCTCTGTAGTTTATGGAGCTGAGTATGTTAGCTCATCTTGATGTCACCTGACGTTTCAGTTGCAAGAGTGGAGAACAAGTTCTTGATTGTGTTAAAGACTCAGGCTAGACAAGAGAAATGTTGATACAAGTTATGGAGTGATTACCATTGTTTCCAAAAGACTTAGTCTGACGTTACTCTTCACATGTAGTGAAGCAAAGACCTGGTCTGAGAGCACAATATCAAAAATAAAGAGGCATTAGACTAACCCAAAACATTGAATTGCAATTAATCACCACTTCTGGATCTGAGTTATCAGGAAGCTCTAAGAAACTACTATCAAAAAGACACCATTGATCATTTTTTTAAAAAGCTGCTATGTCGGACAGAGCAACATCAATCTTTTAAAAGAGCTGAGGGTGATCGTCTGTGTTATCGACATGCGGACCTTACTTCAGTAAAAATAGTTAAGAAAATCATTAAAGATAGAGTTATAAATCAAGTAGATGTGTATAATCTGATGGGACAAAAGAAGCAGTGCTTTTACAAAGGTGAATTGTGCTTCTCTAAGCTGCTAGAATTCATTCAGAGTTAACAGAACAGCAAATAAAGGCGAACCAGTGGATAAAATGTATTCAAGCTTTCAAAAGTCTTTCAGTAAAGATCTTTACAAGAAACTATTAGACAAACTTGGTAACCATGGAGTGGGAGGTAAAAGCTTGTCCTGGATTAAAATCTGTTTAAGAGATAGGAAATAAAGAGAAGGGATAACGGAAAGAGGTTAACAGTGCAGTAGCCCAGGGATCAGTACCGTTTGTTGGCGCCAAATCCTAGGGACCGTACTCATGAACAACTCACAGTGAAATCCACTGGTAACAATGGAGTGAAATCAATGGAAGTATGTGCCTCACGAAGCCTTAAATAAGGACTGCAGGACTGGGGCCCTGTATTTATTGATGATCTTGAAGACTGAGTGAATAATAAAGAGGCTAAATATGCTAATGTCACAAAACTGCTGAGGTTAGTAAAGATCAGAAGAACTATGAGGAACTCCAAAAGGATCTAAAGACACCTTGGAAACTAAGGGCATGTCTACACTACGAAGTTTTGCCGACGCAAATTATATCGGCATACAGCCACCACAATTAGTACATCACTTGTGTGCATGCATTCTTGGCTTCTTGCGTCGTTGCTTCACGTACTCACACAGGAGTGTTTAGCGTCAAGTGTTTGTATACCATGGCTAGGTATCCCAGTGAGCAATCAGCACCCTCCTTTGTGTAGTTTTGACAATGCATAGTGGGGAAGAAACAAGTCACTCAGGAGAGACTGGGAGGAAGGGGTCAACGTCCCATAATTCAATGTTCTTCATCTCATCACACTATCTCTATCCCATAATTATTGTGCCTATTTTCAATTTCCCATGAATCTGCCCTGGACTGGTCCCTGTCCACCATCTCTGACAGAAGCATGGAGGCTGCACAGCTCTGCTCCATTGCCACGAGTGTCACAAGCACTGGATGCACAACCCTCCAGTCTTTGCAGAGCCACAAGAAATACCGCAAGGAGAATGATGATTTCTTGGAGGACAGATTGCTGTAGGACATAAAGCAAAGCAGCTGTGTTTGCCTCAGCAGTGCATTCCCATTGCGGATATATTTTCTGTATTTTTCAGATTGAACTTGTGCTTAAAGAGACTAAAGTGCTCAAAAGTCACTCATTGGAGACTTAGGGTACATCTATTTGTCATTCAGTCTGTATCGCTCACTTTCCCTTTCTTGTGTTTTCTCTGATAAGGGACCTTGGTGACTGAAATATAGATCAAAGTCCCAGCCTCAGGCTGGTCAGAAGAAAAGGGTGGGGAGAAGGGGGCGAAAAAAGAAGTGCTTTTTAAAAAAAATGTCATTGAGCTTAAGGGATTCTTTCTTTTCTTGATTTCCTTTTATTTCTTTTTGAAGAGTGTATGTCTCATTTTGCATATTTTATAACTGGAACAGAGAAGTAGGGACTACACTAAAAAATAGACAAAGCGATCTCACATTATACTTTATTATAGTGTAGATTGTGCCTGCATCTCTCATTGCTTTGCTCACTGGTATTCTTCTGCATCCATATCTACATTTAGCTTTGTTTATACGTTTGCTTACACAGTACCAGAAAATTTTCCTTAGGAAATAATTTTGCCTTGGCAGGGAGGTCGGCTGATCTAACAGGTGTTTCCCATTCCTGGCTCCTAAGAGTCTATGAAATGGGCAATATATACTTGGCTGGTATAAATCAGTGTAGCTTCATTGACTTCAGTGGGTCACTGCTCCAATTTATACCCACGGAGCAACACTGTACTTGGTCTACTACCTGCATTTGCTGTTCACCAGTGTGATAAAGTCATGCTCGAAGGCTATAAAAGGGTGTGCCAGGGCCAGTATGAGGCCCTAAAGGGTTGAAAGCCCTTTGCCCTGCAGGCAGAGGAGAGACTGCAGCAGGGCGATTAGAGAAACCTGGACCCAATGAAGGGCCAAGCCAGGGGTACTTAAACTCTGCCTTCCGAAGAGGGTGGGGAGGGAACAAACCAGGAGGAAGCTGAAAGAAGGCTTGTGGCAGCTGGAGGAGAAGGTTCCCTCCCAGACCAGGAGACAAAGCTCCTTTACTGCCAGGGGAGACGGGGTAGCTGGAGGCGCCCTGGCCCAGGAAGAGAGGTAAATGCACAAGACCCACCAGGGGAAAGCTGGCAGGTTGTCACATGTGGTGTCAGAGGAGGGATTTTGCACAGTGAACTTAAGTCAGGGCAGTTATACCCCACACCACTCCCAAGATGGAGGATGTGGTGAAGGCCCTGGTGCAAGCCACAGCTGCTCAGCAGTAAGCTATCCAGGTCCAAGCAGCTTCCCAGCAGGAGGCCATGAAGTTGCAGCAGGAAACCCACCACCTTCTGATGAGCCAGGCTGCCCAGGACTGCACCTTACTGCAAAATGTGGTAGTCCACCTGAGAGTCCTGGTGGAGCAAGGCGGATGCCAAGAGAGGGCGCAGCCTATATGGGCAGGCAACTACCTGCAGAAGATGATGCAGGGAGATGATGTGGAGGCATACCTGCTTGCCTTTGAGAGGATGGCCTTGCAGGAAGCCTAGCCCTGAGATCAGTGGGCCAGTAACCTTGCCCTGTTCCTAGGGGGGGGAGGCCCAGAAGGCCCACTATGATATGGCAGCAGAAGCTGCTGTGGACTGCTCCACACTGAAGGCAGAGGTTCTCGCAAGGTCAGGGCTGATGACAGCCACTTGGGCTAGGAGTTTCTATGAGTGGAGGTACCGGGAGGGTCAGGCACCGAGGTCTGAGCTTTTTGACCTGCTTCACCTGGTGCAGAAATGGCTATGCCCAGAGGTCCACAGCGTGGATCAAGTGGTCGAGACCCTCGTCCTGGACCGGTTCATGAGGGGGCTGCCACCTGACCTCTGGGAGGAGGTTAGCCAGGCTGACCCCACCTCATACGGTGACATGGTCGCCTTCGTTGAGAAGCAGTTGGCAGCCAGGAGGTTTTCACGGACTGCTGGGGAAGAAGGGTGCCGGAACAAGGGGTTGTTCCCTGGCCCAAGGGCCTGGACTCCCGAGGCAGCAGACAACCCCCTGCTGGAGAGAAGGGGGGCTGGAGAATGGCCTGAGCCTGCCAAGGGGATTAAGGATCCCAGGGGAGGGGGGTTCTGGCTTGAAGCCTAGCAGCCAAAAATATGGGGGGCTGTCATGACCAGGGTATAGGTGTTACATCTGTGGGGAGCTAGGGCAGATAGCAGCCCAGTGCCCCAACAGGGATCATCCCTTGCAATGTGGGCTGGGTGAGTGTGCTGTCCCTGCAGCCTGGTCTACCCAGTGGGGGTGGCGGAGACAATCCAAAGATATACGAGGCCCGTAGAAGGGAACAGTATTGGGACCGTGGCCCTAGTAGACTCAGGGAGTGCAATCACTCTGGTCTCGGGGAATCTGGTGAGCCAGGACCAGCTGTCCCAGGCCAAATGCACCAGGATAACCTGTGTGCATGGAGCAGTCAATTTGTATCCGACCACTCCAGTCCAGGTGGGGATTCAGGGGAGAACTGTGAGGGTAACTGTGGGTGTCATCCCAAGACTTCCCTACCTGGTTCTCATAGGTAGGGACTTCCCAGGTTTTGGGTCCCTACTCCCCGGGGAAGACTCCCTAACGGGTAGTGACCTGGAGATTAGCAGGAAGGCCTCCATGGGGTATCCTCTCCCTGGGTTCGCTGAGTCCACTCAAGTCTGGTTTCCTAGCATGGGGAAACAACGGAAGAGGCGGTGGGAGAGGCAAATGGACGGCCAGTTATGGGGGCGCCTTTGTGCGACCCAAGTAGCCACCCCCTAGGGTTGAGTGGGGGTGGGGAGATATGTGATAAAGCCACACCTGATGGCTATAAAAGGGTGTGCTAGGGCCGCTATGAGGGCCCTAAAGGGTTGAAAGCCCTTCGCCCTGCAGGCAAAGGAGAGACTGCAGCAGGGCAATTAGAGACACTTGGATCCAATGAAGGGCCAGGCCAGGGGTACTTAAACCCTGCCTTCCCAAGAGGGTGGGGAGGGAACAAACCAGGAAGAAGCTGCTAAAAGGCTTGTAGCAGCTGGAGGAGAAGGTTCCCTCTCACACCAGGAGGCAAAGCTCCTCTACAGCCAGAGGCGACGGGGTAGCTGGGGGCACCCGGGCCCAGGAAGAGAGGTAAAGCGCAAGACCCACCAGGGGAAGTCGGCAGTTGCCACACCAGACTTCCTTCATGACAGCTGACTGTAACAGAAAAGATACTTAGATTGTTTTGTTTACAGTGGCTTGTGGACATACATATATTAAAGCTAGTGGGTCTGATTCTCTACTGCTTTGCATCTGCTGTAACATTTTCAGTTGTACATTTGAATGCAAATCCACTGAGTTGCCATCAAATGCTACCAAAGTAGTGCTTGAAACCCAGTTTGCACTCATTTGCCAATGTGTACATGGCCAACAATGGGTAATCAGAGAAGACAAAGTCAGTAAGGTAATATCTTCTATTTGTACCAACTTCGGTTGGTGAGAGAGACATGGTTTCCAGCTTACATAAAGCTCTTCTTCAGTTCATTAAACAATATCATGAATGAGCAAGGCAGTTGAGAATCAGTCTGAGTGAATCCTGAATTAGATGGAGCTGACAACATTTTTGTCAATACAACAAAAAGAGTATGCATGCACAATTTAGTGAGAAAATGTACAGATTTTCTTCTCTGTATTCATAGCCCCTTTCATTCACAAATATTCAGGGAACCGAAATGTTCACTGAAAGCAAACAAGTCAAGAGCACTAATGAGAATTTGCAAGAGTGTTCACAGCAGAAAAGCTCCCATGGCTTTTAGAAAGCTTTGTAGGGTAAGGAAGGGAAGAAATGTATAAGCAGAAGGAGAGGAGGAAAATATATATAAGCAGCAACAAAAGGTACATGGAGGAGCAAATCCTGGGTTAGATGTTATTTCATAGTGTATATGGCCAGAAGGGACTAGTGTGATCATGTAGTCAGAGCTCCTGTATAGGCTAGAGGACTTCCCTGAATTTCTGTTTGAACTACAGTATTTGTCTTAGAAAAACATCCAATCTTGCCTTAAAAATAACCAGTGATGGAGAACCCAGCACAACCATAAATTGTTCAGTTGTGCCCATGAGGTTTTTATGCCTTCCTCTGAGGCCAGTGTAAGAGACAGGGTTCTGGATTAGAGGGACCATTGGCCTGGAAAACCCTCTGTTTCTTTAAAAAAAAAAGTCTTGGTTCATGCCAAACTTATTATTTAAATATATTTCAAAGTATTTTTTTAAATAATTGTACAAACGCTTTTAATCTCCACTTTTAGTTAGCATTTTGCATTAAGGAGCACTCCCCATGAGAAAGCAATCCATTAGCATTGTCAAATGTACTGGGATGTAGTTATAAGCACTGCAGGTGTGTCATGACTTCTGGGAAATGGATGCTTCATTTCTGAGTGTTTTAAAAGATTGAGTGGCTGAAGGATGTTTAGGGAAATGACTGCTGAATGTGAAAAATCAAAGAGTTAGCATGACAACCTAGGAGAAAGTTACTGCAGGAACTTTTTACAATCATAGTTCAATGTTATAGACTGTGATGCTGTTGCAAAAAAAAAGCAAATGCAGTTTTGGGTTGCTTTAATGGAGGCATAGCGTGTAAGTCACAGGATAGTACCGCTCTACTTGGCATTGGTTAGGCCTCAGCTGGAGTACTGTGTCCAATTTTGGTCACCAATGTATAGAAAAAGATGTAGAGAAACTGGAAAGGATGCAGAGGAGAGGGACAAAGATGATCAAAGGGATGGAAAGCAAGCCTTATGAGTAAAGGCTGAAGGAACTGGGTATGTTTAGTTTGGAAAAGAGGAGATTACAAAGGTGGACATTATAGCGGTCTTCAAATACTTGAAAGGCTGCCACAAAAAAGTTGGAGAAAAGTGGTTCTCTCTCACCACAGAGGGCAGGACAAGAGGCAACGGGCTCAAACTACAGCATAGCAGATTTCGAAGAAATCTCAAAAAAACTTCTTAACAATAGGCCAATGGAACAGACTGCCTAAGGAGGTCATGGAAGGTCCTTCACTGGAATGTCCTTCCTTTTCAAAATGAGTCTGACTGAATAGCCATCTGTCTTGGGTGGTTAGAACAAATTCTGCATCTTGGCAAGGAGTTAGATTAGATGACCCCTTGCAGTCCCTTCTAACCCTATGGTTCTATGATTCTGATGGAAGATGTTTGTCCTGCCAACCATGCAGCTGATATGAAGGCCCAACCAAGCTTTCCCCCTGTCAGGAGTGGCACAGAGATGCTGAGGGGACATCATGGGCAGGGATGGGAAGTAGAGTGTTGGGTGCAGAGTGGAGGGGCAGAGCACACAGTGATCTGCTGATCCTAAACTAGGAGGTCCTTGTGAGTCAGCTGAAGAAGAGCTCTGTGTAAACTCACAAGCTTGTCTCCCTCACCAACTGAAGTTGGTTCAAATAAAAGATATGAACCTCATTCACCTTGTCTAGCTACAGACAGTGTAGTTTACAGCGGTCAAAGCCCCCGGAACAGCCCAAGATTTTGGAAACAGAAAGGTGGCTTCCTCTCCATTCTTCCGCTATTCAGGGAGTCTACATGGAACACAGTTGACAATCCAGCCCTATATCTATTTTAATAGCTCTTCTGGGCTACAAGGGCTTAGCATTAGCAGAAAATGTTAAATGATCCAATTGAGTAGTCAGAGGTGTTAATGACTTGCCCGCCTATTGAATGGTCAGCAAGCCATACTGATTTTTTAAGTAGTCAATTAAACCCCCATTTTTGTTCAAACTTTTCCAGAAAGAATAACAGAAAGAATGGTCCCAAACTACTTCCTCCCTCTCTCTGACTCAGAATTGTAACCAGCCCTTTCTAAACATGCATTAGCCAGCTAATTAAGGCTTCGTAAAATGAGAACAAAAGGAGGATCAAAGAACGATGCTTAAAAATTGAATCCCCTGATTTTGTTCCCAGGCCTCCTAGTCCAAGATACTTCCCTACATTATTTAATATATTTTAAAATCTGTGTTACACAGATCTAAGTAAAATCCTCGCCTTTTTCTCCTCCCCCCAAAAATAAATAAATAGATAATAGTAAAAAACTAAAGCAAAGTATTGGCAAAAAAACTAGGGTCAAATTCATCCCTGGCATAACTCTAAAGGAGTTCCACTAAAGGTGAGCTTGCCCTTTAGTCTTCTTTGAAACAGAAGAGTTATGGAATGAACAAAGACAGAAAGAAAGCAAGAAAGAGTGTTAAAACTGGGACATTTCAAAGAGGAGTGGGATCTAAGCACCGTAAACCAGATTCTAATCTGTTTTATCTGGAGAGACCTGAGTGATGTCAGTGGGGTGGCACAGAGGCAGCTGAGGTCAGAATTTGGCCTTTTTTTCTGTAGGAAATATGCAGCTAACTCTGGCAGGAAGACAATCAGTTTCTACTAAAATGCAGTTCAATTGTGGAATGAAAGAATTCCAGGTACAAAGGAAACAGGAATCTCCTTTAGGGCCTTATCCTATATGGCGCCTCCTGAGACACACAGCAGCCCCAGCTTGGTCTAGTTCTGAAAATAGTAATTAGTTATCAGGAGTGTGTAATGGCCCTAGAGTCCTTTGAATTCTGTAAAAATTTGGTTTTGTTGTCTCTTCGATCGATTTTTTGTGGTGGTGATTTAGGGCTGAGCCAAAGCCAGTTGAAGTCACTTGGAATCTGCCATTGACTTAAAGGTGTTCTTGATCAAGCCCTAGAATTTGTTTTAGTGTGCAACTTCCTCAACTGTTCTAATGTGTAACCTTTCTTCTGCTGGAGCATTAAAAGAAAGGGGCACATGCTGGTAAAGGCTTTTACACA
The DNA here is from genome assembly GCA_007922155.1 of Mesoclemmys tuberculata. NCBI lineage: Eukaryota > Metazoa > Chordata > Testudines > Chelidae > Mesoclemmys > Mesoclemmys tuberculata. Next base: position 13,888,392 of record ML675616.1, on the reverse strand, counting down.
AAACTCCCTTTGACTTCAGTGAAAGTTTCACATGCCCAAAGGTATCAACCATTTTATTGCCAGATGTTTTGCAAGCTGTTCGCTAACATCAAATAAAATGCAATGAAGTGAAGACACAGCCATAGCAATCTATATTATATTGTCTATAGAGTCAGGATATTTATTTTAGCGATTGAATAAATAGGTAGGGGCTGCACTGTGCCATAAAACTCAACAAATATCCACCCTGTTAGACGAACAGGGGAAATGCATTTTGGATTTGAGGATCCATACCTGGCTTCTGGCACCACTAAAGTTCAAAACATCAGGCTGTTGATAAGCATGTCCCAAATGGTCTCACATGCCAAGTTGGTGGCCAGCGCACAAGGACTGTGAAGACATTCAGCTGGCAGCTGGAAACAGGGAAGGTTGGTAGAAGAAGGAGGTTATACAGGGAAGAAATTGCATTGTAATTTAAATGGTCGGTACTTTTGGCAAGTTGCCTTTTTTTCTTTTTTTGGTCTTTGTCTTTGTGCAGTAAGGTTTTTGGGTAGGGACAGTATTCATTCTATGTATGTGCAGCACCTAGCACAGGGAGGCCGCAAATCAACTTGGGCTCTTTCGGGAACTAGCAAAACACAAATAAATAAACAAATAAATCAACATCATCTGTTTGAGACATATATGGGCCCTTTTTAGAAGAGTGATTCTTCCACTTCCATCACTCCTCTCTCCCTCTATTTGAACAGCTATTGTAATACTCTTTATATGAAACACTAATATGGATTTCTTTTACTCTTTTGATTGCTCTCCTGACTGACATTTTGTGTGCTTAAAATGCAATAATATGCTATGACAAATTAAACATATGAGTTAAATGAAACAAAGTTTCATATACATGTGTCTGTATATATGTGTAGTGTGGAAAACAGTCTCATAAATGAACACATGAAATTCCTCTTGGAATCACCCTGAATGCTAGGTCCGTGAGCACACACTCTCCATGCTATTTGTATAATACAGCACAACAGGTCCCTGGTGCATGACTGTGGCCCCAGGCACAACTGTTATAGAAATAATAAATAACAAACCCCTCCATGTGGATGCAGAATTCTCCATTCTGCAGATGCTCAGCTCTGCTTGCCTGTACCTAGAAGTTGCAGCCATCCCTGGTTCCTTCTCTCCTGCATCCAGGTATCACAAGGATTCCAGTTCGGTCCAGGGACAAAACATGGGAGGCAGGAAGAGTGGGCTTCAGGGAAACCGTTTCAGATTTTGATAGGGGAGGCAACTTTAACTGTGATTCCAGGGGCTACGTAGGCACCAGAAAACTATCATTTGTTCCTTAGGCATAGTTTAATGTCTATATTTGGGGGGTGCAGGGTCCGAGGGGGGACTCAGGCCAGTTCCGCATGGTGGGGCCCACGAAGAGAGCACCACTCCACGCCCGAGTCACCTCAGCAGGCCACCCAGTCTGTTTGGGTTGGATGGGGTCTCATCCAAAAATTATAACTCAGACTGGGGGTTCAGCTCAAAAAGTTTGAAAGCTGCTCAGGCTGCAGGCCAGGGGTAGCTAGATGCTGTCTGCAGAGAGGGGGGTAGCTCAGAGTCATGCAGTGCTGCCAACTCTCATGATTTTGTCATGAGTCTCAGGATAATTACTGTTTTCCTTAAAGCCCCAGCTCCTGGAGTCAAGTGGAGATGTGATGATTTCAGCCTCGATTCTTAAAGGAAAAGTGAGTTTCTAGCCCTTGTGGCTGTGGAGAAAACTTCAAAATGTGACCCCAGTGCACCCTAGAGGCTCAAAAAGCAGAAGACAAATAAAAGGAACATAAAAGCTGCCATTTTTACATAATCTCATTATTTTAAAGGCAGTCCCATGATTTTTGGTGGGCCTGACTCAGGATTTCTTAACATTTGGGGTTGGCGACAGTAGGAGGGGCTGTGTCTGAAGGGGTGCTGCTGCTGTGGGGCCCAGCCATACGCTCGGTCTCTAGTAGGCACACTGAGGGCAGCTCCACCCCTAGTGGCTGTGTGCACACTAGGCGGGGCGAGGCTAGGCCAGACCATGCCGTCCTACACAGTCACCATGGCCCAAAAGGGATATGGGACTGGAGCAGGGCCAAATGGAAGGCTGAAATCTGGGCACCTCCTCCCCACATGCTGACGCTGCAAAGAATCTAGTTGGGAGGGGGGCGACACCCCTTCCCCTGGTCCACCAATCTCCACCTAGGCAGGATGGAGCATATGTTTTCCCTGCCCTCCCTAAATGATAACTTTGGTGAGCTTTTTGGGTCCTTTCTCCTTCCTCCCCTCCTCGTGCCCCTCCAGAGTGGCAGGACACAATCTGACCCTTGGATTTTACACTCTTTATGGCAGGAACTCCATTTTCCTTTGCTTTGTAAAGGGCCATACACATCTTTGATGCAATATGGGTCATAAATAATAATAATATGCTGTTACTTTCCTCTCGTTCATAATGAGTCCCTAGAGTTTCCCCTTATGATGATGCATAGTGCATGGTACGCGCAGTTAGGGTTTCTATTCCTCGGATTGTCAGTCCGACAATTAAATACAGCCATTGCATACAGTGAATACGCTTGGCTGCAATGTTGCTAGTTAATGGCTGACAGCAACTTGGTAAATGAGGAGTTACAGCTGTCACAATTCTGCGCTGGAGCCTAAAGTCTTCCTTTCTCAGAGTAGAAAATATTGAGGAAGGCCGACAAAGAGGAGCATAGGAACATCCTGACCAGCAATGTGAGAAACTCAGAGCTGATTCTTGGAATCTTTTCTCTTTCTTCATCCATGAGGGGAAAATGTCCACTTTACCCATTAGTTAGACTGTCAGCTGTCGGTGGCGAGGATCATCTTATTGTTATGTGTTTGTATAGAGCTTAGCACAGCGGGGTCTTCATCCTTGATTGGGGTGTCTAGGCATCTCCTCCACGTAAATGATAAATAATAATTAGTCACGGGTTCAAAATTTTGCCATTCGTCCTGCTGACTCTCCTTAGAGACTCCTGTACTGTAAAGGTCAAATTGTCCTGTCACTGACACCAATGCAATTTCACTGATGTTCATGGGGTTGCACTAATATAACTAAGAGGAAAATGTATCCTTGTGTCATTTGCTAATGAAGCCAAAATATCACCAACCACGTGGGTAGTCAGTCTCTGAGAAGGTTGTGCAGATATGCTGGGTACCATTAGCTTATTGTCTCTCTCTGCAACTTCCTTTGTTCTCTGCAGGTACCTATTTTAACAGTCATTCTGTTGTACCTAGAACTAGCTGAATGAATGATTGCAAACGAATTATCCAATAGATTTAGCCAGTGTGGCCGCAGCAATTCGAATGTTATTTCACAATGTGGCTGCGCCCACTCAAGCTTGGCTAAACGCAAAAGGAGAAACTCAAGCATAGATGACTCAAGGATAGTTCTAGCATAGATAACTTGAGTTAACTCTGCAACGAAGACATACCTATGGTACTCAATTGTATAAATAAATCTTTTAAAACAGGAACATAAGAAACAGTGAATATTGTTATTCATGGAGGAATATGTTTAGTTGCATATGAATATGGGTATTTGTGTCAAGAACAACCACCCATCAAACATTTATTTGGACAAATATTTATTTGTGTAAATGTTCATAAATAATGAAAAAAGTATGAATGAGGTTAAAGTGAACCAACTGCATGAAATTCGGATGAATGCCGTCTTCTCTAATCTGCTATAACACATGCATGACCTTTTGCCGTTCATCTATGACAACATTTTAAAGTTTGGGGCTAATGGAGGTGAAATCCTGACCTTATTGAAGTCAATGGGAATTTAGGCTTGACTCAGGTAGGCCCAAGATTTCATGCTGGATGCTTACTAGAGTGGGAAAATAATGGGGTTTTTTTGGTACGAAAAAAGGTTTGGGATCAAACTGAAAGTGAATTTTTTCAAAATTTTCATTGAATTGAAAAATAAAAACAAAGTCTTTTTTTTGGTCAAATGAAATGTTTTGTATAGATTATGAGCAACTTATCATTTAATTTTTTAAAAATAAATTTGAAGAAAATTTCAAAATAGAAAGTCATTTTAAATTGAAAAGAAAGCCAAATGTTATGAAAATGTCAAAATGAAACATTTTGACTTTTGGGAAAATTTTTGGAGGGAAGTTTCACACAAATAATTTGGTAAAACACAAATTCATGCACAAAAAATGCTTCAGTGTTGACAAATCTTTATTTTTCTGTCAAAAATAAGTTTTAGCTGAAAAATTTCACACTGCTCTAGTGCCTAGTGATGTACGAATTTTGGTGCCCAGGAGGAACTTTACCTGGGGACAGATTATCCCAGAATTGCCTGCTGCTGGGTTTCTTGCACCTTCTTCTGAAGCATCTGTTATTGGACTAGATCCAATGACAATCCTTGTGCTCCTACTTGCAAACTTAAATAAGCTGTCTGCCTTTTTAAAGGTGCTGAGCATTTTCCTCTAGGAAAAAGAACAATTTAAGGATACAAACTACTGGAAAAACAGATTCAGACATGAATAGGTTTTGCGAATCTAAAAAAAGATTTGCAGAAGTTCATAAGACCTGGAGCTTCACGGGGTTCATCCAGCTGTACAATCAGCCCTGAATGGCAGCAATTTTGACAATGATGGCTTTGAAAAAAAAATGTGATAGTATGAACACTAGCTCATTTGCGTATGGTAATTGGTGTTGTCACTCACTTCAGGCTGACAATCTGCTCTTTAGGAAAGGCAGCTTTGTTTGTCACTTTCTCAATCTCTATGATTGTCTATGAAGCTGCCGTCTTTCGTTTGTGTAGATTTATGAGTGATGTTAATGAGAAGAATCTGGCAGAAGCATGAAACCGTCAGTCCTGTCATTCCTGGGCCAGAGGTTTAAACTCACCTCTCAAAATATTATGCAAAGAGTAAAAGCCAGATTCACAACCTGTGTAAATCAAGGTAGCACTATCGAAGTCATTGAATTTACATCAGCTTTTCTGGATCAGTATGATTTTTTTATTTAAAGTATGTGGTATCTCCTAACTACATCTCACAAGGTTTTGCAAGAAACACAGAGTTATTAGTTTTCCTGTTGCCGTAGCAGGGCTTTAAACTTTCTAAGCACTGGCTTTTAGCAATGTGATTTCCAGTGTTTTAATGGGAAACAGTTAAAGACCAAAGCAACGTAGGGACCATTTGTGACGCTTCCCAGGCGTTCCCAGGGACATGAGGCACGTTGTGGCCACCTGCCTTTAGTGTGAGGAAGTCTCATCTGTACCTGTGGTGGATCAGCTCCATGACGCCACTGGCCCCTAGCAACACAAGCACTGACTTTTAGGCCTCTGTAGGCTTTGCTCTCTCTGGTCAGATTAGGCACACACCAACCCCTGAACCCTCAGAGCTTCCTGCAGTCTCCAGCCCCAGATCCACTGACCACTCACAGAGCTCTCACTCCTCCCCAGCAGATCAGAAATACCAGCTTGCTAGTTTCTACCCCAGCCCACCACTTTGATTAACACACAGCACTTGATTTATGGTGAAAATGAGAATAAGGTTACAATCAAAGAACAGTGATTCAAATGATGGTAAGTAAGAAAATTGGAAACTCATGGTTACATATAAAACAAACTCTTAACACGCTTGCTGGATCCCACACTTAATTTACAAGACATTCCCCTCTCTCCTACAGGATAGTTTATCCCACGTCATTTTCAAACAGGATGGCTGAGATCCTCCTTTCTGAAGAGCAAGCCTGCTGTTAGCTTGTCTTCATGGACTGAGGGATCCCTGATATAGCTTCTTACCCCAAGTTAGACCTCTAAAAGTTCATTGTCTTTACTCACGAACAGGAAGCCCTCAGCTGTTTAGGTTTTTTTCTGCAGCCCTTGCAATCTGTTCATTAGCATTTGACTTAATATGCAAATAGACTTCCATTATAAGACACGCAATGGACAACCAGGGAGATATGTGCCTCCAACCCCCTGTCTGGAGAAGTTTGTTTCAATGCATTCTAACTCAGAATGCCCTGTCTTTACTACAAGACCTAGAGAACATAATTTCCAGGATACATAGATAACTCCTTGCACATTATTTGTACATGCATGCAATGATTATGATGACAAATGTGACAAAGGTTTTCAGTAGAGATCTTACCTGGCCCTTTTTGGTGAATCCAGAGCATTCCTGTAACCATATGTACCTCTGTTCTCCGCCAGGAGACATCAGGAGGTCTGTGAGTCACACAATTGCCCTAAATTTCCTGAAAAGCTCCTAATGTTTCCCCCTTAGCAATAAAGTCTGAACAAGCTCCATTGCTCAGGGAACATCTTCTCTACTGTATTTTCTTCCCAAAGTTCTCTCTTCAGTTGGAACTAAAAATACGTAAGCCACATACTGCCCTCCACTATGCAGAGAAGCAGCGTGGCAAAAGGCAGATGAAAGGACCCCACACTGGGGGAAAGAGCCACATTCTCTTCTCCAATACTAGGAAGGCCCATCTGGAATCTGTAGCCGTAGAAGGTTAGGAAAAGGAGGAGCCATCCACTGTCCATGCCAGGCTGCACTGTGGCCTGGGTGGATGTCCAAGTGGAAATGTTTCTGGGAGTTACTACCCTTGCTCATCTGCTGCAAACATATAATCTTTCTCCTCTTGCCACGGTCTTGAACTGGGAGATGCTATAGGGAGTAACAGCTACAGTGGAAGATTGCATGGAAGCTCTGCCTCATAGGGAAGATCCAGCTGTGTGCTCAGTTACACAGGTATAGTTCCCATTGACTCATGTAACTAAGGGCAGAATTTCAAACCAAAGGAGCTAAAGACAGATGAATGCATTCGACAGAAATTTTCACACGTTAGAAATGATCTCTGGTTTGAGACTAAACTGGGAAAATTTCAGCTCATGAGGAATTTGTTTGAGAAATGTATGCACAAGTGGAAAAAGAGGGTACTGTGATGGTTCTCAGGTACCCAGGACTGTGAGTTACCTTATTACCCCCCAGCCTCAGTGAGAGTAAGAAGTGCTTGTGCTTAACTAGGTGTCGCTTCCTGACACTAGCAGCCTGTTAGCCACCCACACAATCTCCTCTGGGCTATGCCAGCCCTCACTTTACATTGCAGGTTAACAAAAGGTGTACCCTAGCCCCTGCGCCCCTCTGAAAACACCCCCTGTAGTGTCCAGCCCCTATCACTGGACACTCACAGAAATTATACGGTAAGCTGTCCACTCAGGCCCACAGGACTTGAAGGTTCCTGTGGAAAAGACTGTCCAGCTGGGATCCCACTAGAGATGATAGGGCCTTGAGCAGAGGTCACTGTAAGGATCGAAGGGACAGAATATAAAGCAGTGCTTGACACCAGATCTCAAGCAGCTATTATATTTCAGTGCTTCTATCAACAGATGCTTAGGCACCTGCCTATACAGCCACTGACAGGACTTGGCCTGGCCGTGGCATGGATGAATACCTCTACAAGGGTATGTCATGGTGCATAGTTTCTCAACCTGTGGTACCTTGTGGGTACGCGAGACACAGACAGGGGGTACACAGCAAAAAACCCAGTAAAGGGAGGTGGGTGGCAGCCACCGGCTTCTGGGGGAGGCAGGCAGCAGCCGCCTGTGTCCTGCCGGTCCCAGCTCCCAGGTGGGAGCCAGGTGGCCGCCTCCTGCTCCCTGCGAGCTGGGCTTGCAGCTGGGTGGCTCCCACCCATGCACTGGCTCTGAGCCAAGACAGCCTCCTGCACCCTAGCTTGAAGATGGGCAGCAGCTGCCTGTCGCCTGCCCGCATTCCCGGGTCCCAGCCTGCGTGGAAGCCTCCTTCACCCCAGCTCGGAGCAGATGGCAATCGCCCACCTCCTGGGCTGGCAGCCAGACAGCAGCCACCTGCAACTTGCCCAGGTGGCCGCTCCCCGCCCCGGCTCAAAGCCCAGTGCCCAGAAAGGCAGCCGGGGAGCCCAGCAGCTTGCCCAGTCCCGGCCGGGCTCTACCTGCCGGCTTACTTGTCAATTTCACTGCTCAAACTGAGTAGTGAAATTGACAACTACCACAGCCCCAGACTTTACCAGTCTAAAAACCTTAAGAGGGGCCACACAGTGTGATTTGTCCTAGGCCCACACCTCCCGAGGGATGGCCCTGAGAAGCGCTGCTATCCACTCTGGTGGGCCACTAGTGCCTGGTCAGACCTCACAAGTTCCCGCCTGTGTGAGGAGAACACCACGTGACCCCGCCATCGGGCCATAGTGATTGGCTGGCATCGACCTTTCCTCCTATATGGAGGAAGGGGAGGAGGAAGGAGGGGGGAAACAGCAGGGGTTTTGTGATCTGTCACAGCCACACAGCATTGCAAAACTCTCCTGCTTTATGAGAAATACAGTCATCCAGCGGTAAAGGGGGAAAAGATTGTATTTCTCAGAGTGGAAAATAGAGTGTTGGGGGTACTTATTAAAATGTTCAGAAGTTAGGGGATACTTGCTATTTAAAAGGTTGAGAAACACTGTTATAGTGCACCTGGCATTTCCGGAGGAGATTGCTGAGGTAAGAGAAGAAGTGGATACGTCTGCTTTAATATGCCCTGACCTCAAAGGAGTCTGTGATGTGTCTGTGCTGAGAGGAACCAACTCGAGTCTCTTCAAGGAACTCTCCATTTACTGCAGACAATGAGCAGGAAACCAATACCTAAACAGCCTGATGATCCAAAAGCTGAAGCCAATAGAAAAATTGAGAAAAAAGGAGATGTCCAATGGGAGCACTGGGCAGAGATCACTGCTTATGACAGTACTGAAAACCCCAACCGTTCAAACCTCATGAGTCAGGGCCCCAAAATTATGAAGTTGGTTTAAAAATAATACTTTGGGGGATTTTTTATTTGCCTTCTTTTTTTTATTTTAAGCCTTTAGGGTTCGCATTTTCAAGCTTTTCTCTGCAGTCAGGAGGGCTAGAATATTTTTAAAAAACAAAAACTGAGATATTTGCAGTCCTGGGAATTCAGGACCTGGGGCTTTAAGAACATAAAATATCCCAACACTTGTGATTAAACTGCAAGAGCTGGCAATGCTGTTATTAAAGCTACCGATATTTGCTTTATTGAAGCAACTTTAACTTTAACCCCTATTGAAATCCCTGGCAAAACCAACATTACCTTCAGTGGGAACATGATCAGATCTTGCTTCAACTGTAGATTACATGACCCTTAATAGCTCTTTAAAAAAGTGTTTTCACACTCTCCATTTCCCTTTCTTTCACCTTTTCTTGTTTTCGTAACTGATCTTAATCAGTGAAGAAAAATAAATTTAAATAAATAAACAGACAGCAGCCAGACCTGTCTTTATCTCACTCTGCTTCCTCCCTAATTCTAATGCAGCTTTCTCTCATTGCCAAGGTTAAACTGTGTGGCCAAGCCCTCATATATAAGAAACGAGCAAGTAAATAAAATGCAGGAACTTGCATCGGTTATGGTATTAAGCCTGGGTCCTCGCAAAATTCTTTTTAATAATAAAAACAACTGCAGAGGAGTCCACAGTGCATGCCAGGTTCCGAAATCACTGGGGATGCTAGCAGAGCTTTTAATAGTAAAACAAAATGAATACCCTTATCAGATGATTTCCACTGGGACTGGGAATCTTAGAGATGCTTTCAAGTCCAGTTGCTGTGTTTTTTTTTTTCTCAGACAGTGCCACAAACATGTGATAAATCCCTATAGGGACAGATTCTGATAGTCTGGAGTAGCAGTGTAAAAGAGCGGTAGAGTAAATGAGGCACAGGTTCCACTGAGCAGTAAAAATCAATAGGACCATTTATGGAGTAAGACATAGCGTGAGTGCTGTCAGACAGCTCCTAGGGATTCAATGGGAAGATAAGAATGATGACAGGCATCTGCCACTGCCTGCTCTCAGCCCCGACACTAGGAGGGTCTCTCTTCCCTCAAACTTGAATGGACGGCTTGTGTCTTGCAAGATGTGTCTCCAGACCCTTTGTTCATGCGTGAGACCACACTGCTGACAACTATTCCCTGGCTTCATAAGCATTCTGCTCCCATCAGCTAGGATGAAACACAACCAGATGGAAAGGTCATGAAATACAGCCAGACCTGGAGGGGAAAAAAAAAGGAAATGAAATTATTACATTGCATCAGAGGAGCCGATGGCTTGAAATGAATCAGATTCCCTTTTATGCTACATTTCTGAGTCAGCCAAACATAAAAACTTTACAAGGCACAATGCAAGGAACTGTGGAGAAAATAGACAAGGTGCAAGAAACCTTGTAGTGGGCTGTTTTGGGATAACTTGCCCATAGAGAAAGTATGTTAGGGGTTGGCTTATATCTGTGTATATCCCTTCCAACACCCTTGGGTTTTTTGTTTATTATAGTTTGTGGATGCGTGTGCCTGCACTTGTACGTAAACTCTTGCATGAGCAAATGTGCACTTAATCCTCAGCTGGTGGAAAATCAGCAGATCTCCATTGTCTCCAACCTACACCAGCAGCGGGGCTCTTTAAAATTTGGTTTCCATGATCGCTCCTGCACATGAATTTGCAGTTCATTTCCTGTGAACGTTTGTGCCAGTGAAACTCGGACATGTGCTTGATGTCAATGCAAAAAAGCTCACAAGCCCCAGCAGAGCACAGTCATTAAATAAAATGAACTAGAATTTATTATTCACCAGGCTGACATAACGAGGAGAGCACATCGGGTGGAATCTTGGCCCCACTAAAGTCAATGGGAGTTTTGCTATTGATTTTAGTGGTTCCAAGATTTCCCCCATATTGGGTACCCTCTGGTAAGAGTTGTGATTCTACTGCATAGTCCCACAGGCATTTCCTGTGTTACCCAGAACCCTTAAAAGGAAGCTGATTGTGTTTGGACAGTGGAAATAAGGGAGATTGCCAGCAGCAAATCTCATGGTCTGGCTTACCTAATGGGGCATTCAGTGATCACTCAGTGCTGAAGCTGCTTGCAGAAGATCTGCTTTGTTCTGTGCCAGGTTCCAACTGGCTTTGTGCATGACAACAAGAGTTTACCAGCACCCCACCCAGATTCTATGTCTGGGAAGTTCGACCCACAGAGATTCAGTCCCCAAAACCACACCTAACTTAATAATAGTAACCATAGGGTAAAACTAAGAGGCAATGTGTGTGGTGGAGAATGATCACAGCTCCCTCTCTTTAGCTAAGATCAGAGGGGAGCTCCTCTCCTTTCCCGAGCTAAAGCAAACAGTGCCTCTCCCTCCACAATACCACACTCCACAGACTTGAGGGCTAGGCTGATAAGTGTTCCCTCTACTGGCTCAACCCTCTTTCACCACTGCCATTCATGTGCTAAGTGCCATAAGTGTTCCCTCTACTGGCTCATCCCTCTTTCACTACTGCCATCCATGTGCTAAGTGGCACGATTAAACGACAAGGGTGGATGTTGCTTCAGGGGTAATGAGATTCTGAACATTGTGCATTGCTAGACTTAAAAAACAGAGCTACAGTTCAAAGGTTTGAAATAAAAAATTACATCTGTGTGGCAACCCACTCAGGGTGTTTAACTCCCGCTCACTGGTGACCAGAGGGGATCCTGTCCCATGGCATTTCTGATATTTCTGGGCATGAATATACAATAGATAATAACTGGTCCTGGAGACAATAAGTCATTCGAGGCTGTTTATATCCTAAAACAAAACTCTGTCCCTCACCTCCTTGATGCACTCCCTCATGCATTCTTAATCACTCCAAACAGTACCTTACTCTTTGTGGAGCTCCATGTGGCCTGCACTGCATTAATCTTTTTACTTCTCCTGGTTCATGGCAAGCTGACCTGAGCATAGTAAAGTACAAAGCAAAGTCCATAGTACTCAAATCTCATTGCCGAGGATTTGGTAAATTGGACTGTTAAATTCATTTGGCATATTGCAAAGTAGAGAAAAAAATGATGACAGAGAAATATTCTTAGGATCAGCTGTGTCAGCCACTGAATCTAAAGTGGGGCATAGTATTCTTGTTAGACGAGAGTCAAGAGAACAAGAGGTTTGCACTGATGTTATTGTCCTTTGCGGCATATAAAAAATTCAGCTAGTAATACGCAAAACAAAAGCTTTATAAGAAGCCCTGCTTCCTTTCACTATTCAGAATATCTTCTACCTCTAATTGTGTTTATAAGGATCTTTTCCTTCCTCAAGCACACCTTAAAGGAAAGGCCTTTTCTTCCTTATCAAGCCCAAAGTTTTGCTACTTGCTAGTAATGAGCTTCTGTGAGCCGTGGTGACAAGTGCAGCTGTCTCTGTTAGAATGTCAGCTGCCAACAGCTCGGAGAATTCACAAAAGTTGGTGTTCCATCTTTTGTGACCCTGTTGAAGCAACCAAAAAACCAGCAGCACTAAGCAAAATTTCAAAACCCAATGAAAACTGTTAGGTTTTCCTAAAGATTTTCTCTTTCAGGATACATATTTCTCTGTTGCCAGTTTGAATCCTAAGTAGCTGTAAACTGAGGGTGCGTTAAAAATTCATCAGCTGTTTTCCATCTTGTTATGGGGTGTATTAGGCCCAAAATCCCTGTGCTGGTGGCCATGTAGTCTTATCACACCTGTCCCAGAGAGGAGCAGTAGAGGTGAGTCCTCCAAGAAGCCTAGAGAGGCTTTGTGGGAGGCAGCCAATCAGAGGAATGTAGGTCCATACAAAAGGAACTGCAGTAGCTGAAGATGGTTAGTTGCTGTTTAGAGCTAGAGGAGTGAGTACTGGGTTCCTGGCTGGAGGGAGGAGTGGCAGGACCATGGTGTGATCAATTGCTGGTAGGGACTGGGGAAGTAAAAGAGAGCTTCTGGCTGGCTGCTGGGACTGAGAAAAAGATTTCAGCTGTACAGTAAAAGTGAAGCATTTGTGAAGGTGCTGGGGCTATGGGGAAGTGGCCCAGGGAAATAACAGCCTAGTGACTAGTTAAAGGGAATGCAGTGGCATGTGGCTACTATTCATCGGGTCCCTGGGATCTGAACTAAGGAAGTGACTTACTCCCTGAGGAAGGGAGTTGAGAAGGGACTCAACACTAAACCGTGAAACACCCTTGAAAGGGGATCAGATGGGTTAGTGGTCCAAGTGGAGACCTGGGAGGAGAGAGTCCCAGAGTGAACAAAGACAGTGTCTCCAAGGAAGGTGATTTGGAGGAGTCTGGCCCCCTGCCGGGGCTGTTTAAAAACTGACTCCAGGGAGGGATACAGAGAGGTACTGGAATAAGCCCTGTTGCACTGTTTACCCTAGAGGTGGTCTCTTTTGTTTCACATGCAGACTGTGTGACTGCCTGAGAAACAATTGACAGAGGTCACTGCAGACTGGAGCACTTGTGTAAGCTGAGGACACCCTGTAAGACAATTCAATAAAATCATGCATGTACATTGATACTAAATCCTTGTTAATAGGTGGAAGAGCGTGCAAGATGTCTTGTGTTGGAGAACTGGGAGCCAGGAATTCCTCAGCAAAATCTCAGCCCTGGCATTCATTTCCTTGGTGGTTTAAGCAAATCATTTACATTCTGCCTCAGTTTCTTTGCCTGTAAAACAGCATTACAGAGAGCAGTCTATGATAAATGCTGACCTCACTGTAAACATATAGTGCAGCAGTTGGTGCAAGAGGGTCATGCTAGTGCAACAGCAATTAATTTTGCACACTTTTATTATTTTTTCCCCTTTTGTGAGCAGATGCTTTCCCCAGCTTGGATCCAGACACAATCTACACATGCTGCATAGGGTCAAAATGTAGCCCCCATGTTTCTGATGTGACTTCATTAACGAGTCACTCAAATTTAACCTCCTCTTTTTTTCCCCAGACCAGTGCTGCTTGTGGATTTCCCCCCTAGCCCCTGTGCTCTCCAAAGAGCCACTCCCAACGCTATGTAGCCAAAGTGGAGTTTAATGAGCTACACAGGCCCCAATTATCAACAGAACTCATTCATTTGCTAACAGAGCCAACACTCATTAATAGGTTTGGTCTGCAGAAGAGTACTGCTATCGTGTTAGATGGGTATCCTCATTACAAATTTGGGCATGATAGTGGTAATGAGATGTATGGGTAGCAGAGGTGTGACTATGGTAATATCTAGGTGTAGCCTGTGAGCATGCTCCGCAAGAAACAGGTACGATAGACTTGGAGCCACTCTGCAGTTTATGAATGCTCTGTGACCTACTTATTGGGTAGGCTTACTGCACGCATGTATTGAGTTGATTCAATAGCGGGATTGGCAAGAAGGAGGACAAGAACTCAGAGCAGACTGTCAGCAGAAACCAAAGGATATGAACTTTAATGTGGCCACCCTGATTCAAGGCTGGGTTGCCAAAACTGGTTTAGTCAGGCTCAGAAAACCCACCAGAACAATCTGACTTGGGGATTGGATAAAAAGTCATTCAAACAGAGATGGGATACTTGGGTTCATATCCCTGCTTCGAATCAAGCAGAGGGAGGATTTGAACTTGAGAGAGTGCCCTAACCAGTGGGTTAAAAGTTATAACATGGGAATTAAAGGGGACAGCACCACCTCCTCCTCAGTTTTTGCTTAGAAGCATAGAATATTAGAGTTGGAAGGGACCTCAGGAGGTCATCTAGTCCAACCCCCTGCTCAAAGCAGGACAACCCTCAGCTAAATCATCCTGGCAAGGGTTTTGTCAAGCCTCAGCTTAAAACAGCTTGAACAGGCTTAGGCACCTCACCAGGTCAGGATCAGCCATTCTGCTTAATATCAAACCACTGAGAAAACAAGGATACGTTTATTATCAAAGATTTAGGGTGATAGTGATTAAGGATCATGGAAACAAATGGTTACAGATAAAACAAAACTGTAACATGCTTTCTAAAGACTAAACTCAACAGGCTAACCTCTGGCTCCTGTTGAAAGAAGTTTGATCTCATCCAGTGTCTTCTGCAGCTTTTCAACCAAGACTGGCTGAGATCCCATTTTCATGAAGGTAAATGCACTGGGACTCTATCACCCTGGAGGCAGAGGGTTATTGTACCCAGAGAACCACCACTCCTCTCGCTTCCCTGCTATGTTTTTCTCTGGTTATAAGCAGTGGCTCCCAGAGCTAAAGGGTTAAGCCCTTTGTTGCCAGTCCAATGCCAAGCACTTGAACCCCCAGTTAGGAATGTGCATAAAACACCCTGATTTTCAGAGATGCTGAGTACCCACAGCTAGCTACAGTTGTTCAGTATCTCTGAAAAATCATTTTATATAGGTGAATAACAAGGGATTTTGGTGCCTAACTTTCAAAGTTTAAAACACTGGCCTAGATGCTTCCCAGAAGCCCCAGTCACGTCCGCATTAACTGGTGGTTGATTCCGTTAATGAAAGTTACTTTAAATGGCAGTGCACACGCTGCGCTGGGTTATTGTGTGACGTGGTTAACCTTTGCACAGTCATTCAAGGATACAAGATTCTGCCCAAGCATTAAGTATTTTTAATCTTGGGGTTTTTTCTATTTTAAGGGATTTCTTAATTAAAAGCACTAGAAAGTTGCATTGGAACTCTACAGCTGGGCATTAAATCCACCACTAAATCAAAATGCAGCAAAAATTACCATATGTGTGACAGGAAGCAGAGCATTTTCTGGGTTTTCAGGCTGCTGAGGCAGCATTCACTTACTATTGATAAAAATTGCTTTGCGAAGGTTGTGCCTCTTTGGTTTTATCAGTATCAGCATGTGGCAATGTTTGGGCTTTCTGTGAAAGAAAAAAATCAAGTGGAAATTTACAGTGCTTTCTTTGGGGCTGTAGTATAAAATTGCTCTCTCAGCCTCCAAGTCCCTAGGAACTTAATCCTTAAGTCTTGCTGCTTTCTCACACCCCCTCATGCATTTTCCATTGATCTTTCCACTTGCTGTTCATTTTTCAAAGCAAAGGTGTTACATTTTGTTTGTTTCATTTTCTTGGACAACAGGATGTTTAAACAAGTGCAACACAACAATTAACATGCTATCTGCATGGGGCAAGACACGAATTGGGAGCAGGGGAGCCAATTGCTCATGCAGAGTTTTGGGGAAATCTTTATCCTAGGGAGAGGATAAATCTGACTTGGGCAATGCATTGGATGCAGAAACAGCAACAGTTTTGCATCTGAAACAATTCCCATCTGTCATAACAAAACATAGGGCCAGATCAGCAGAGCTCCACTAACTTCAACTGAGCCATCCTGATTTACACCAGATAAGGATTTGGCCCTATATTTTGTTTACAATGAAAAATACTTTAAATCCCTATAGACATGCCCTAAATCAAGTAACAGATACTATTTGATCCCTGCAAGTTTCTGAGCCATCAGAATGTCCGTTTGATTGAACAGAAGTTCTGATTGCTAATCATCTTGTAGGATGTAATCTTTGGGTTCCCTAAAATGGTAGCACTGTACCACATGCTAATTCAATCTTAGCTGCTTGTCCTAAAGACGTTATATCGTAAGCATGCCATTTGCAAGTGAAAGGCTGCTCAAGTGGTGTCAGAACCTTAAAGAAGATTAGAGGCCAATCCATGGGGCATGCCTCTGTAGCACTAGGCAAAGGGAAAAGGCTTCAATTTAAAACTGTGCTTAAGTGTTTGATCCCTCACAGCAGTCCCACTTCAATCTGGCCCAGGCTACTGACATGGAGAAACTGTGAAAATTAATCCATTTGAGGGATGAATCTGTGCTAGAAAACGCCCTTAGCCCCAGGTCTGTAAATGCAGGATAGACACGCGTTCTGATGCTCTCCACCGGGAATAATTCCCTCAGCAATGCTAACCGATAAACACACAGGCTTTCAGCTGCTCCTCGGCTTTGACAGGAGGGAGCCTGCTCAGGATTTAGCTGTACCTGGGCTCTAGGCAAGCCAGAGCTGCCAGGTGATTGTTTTTAGATGAGAGGCTTGAAAAAAATGTGCTGGTCCTTCCGAGGGAAGTGTCTCTCACTGCCAAGCATTGACGGACTGGCACCACAAGCCTCCTTCCACGTATATATATATCCCTGCTAGCACTGAAATGCCAAAGGCTCTGCAGAGGACGATAGAGGTCCAAATCCCTTTGAGAATTTGGGTCAGCATATACAGGACCATGATAGGACACAGATGGTCTTTTCATTAAGCGCATACTGCCTCCTGTTTAATGTGTTTCTGGTCTTTGATTGGCCATTGGCCACATATAAAACACATTAAGGTTTCAGGGGTTGGGGGGAAGCATGAAGCCCAGATATTATTGCCCATGGGCACTATAGGTCTGAGGATAGGAAGGTGTATTGACAGGGCAGGGTAAAACTGAGACCATTCCTCTCCATTCTTTGGTTTCACCTAAGGCTAGGGTTACCCTACTTGGAGTTTTCCTGGGCATTGTCTCTTTTTTTGAGGCTCCATCCTCTGTCTGGGTGGATTTTTCAAATAAGCGGCAATGTCCAGTTTTTACCAGAGCAGATGCCACAGCTCAGAAAGAGCCCCAATTGGTTCCTCCCCTGCAGCAACAGCTGCATGATCCCTCCCACCCACCCAGGCTCCAGCTCCCAGCCTTGGGAAGGGAGTCCTGCAGACTGGGTTTTATGGTCATGTTCAGACAGTTTAGGAATTTGCTCAGGTCCCTTTAAGTAGCATGAAAGCATGAGACTAGCATTGACACAGAAGCATGGCTATGACCTGGCTGCAAAGGGTCCTGATCTCACAAAACACATCTGGAAAATGATTTCAGTGCAAAGAGACACCTACAGCTCCCTGTGTCTATCGGCAGCTAGTGAAAATATTCTTGGGGGTAGAGAGCTGAGAAAAACTGTCTGGCCCTGCTCTCTGCTGTGTTGGGGAGTGGAGGGGTCACTGTCTCTGTCATAGCTCAATGTGGAGGGGAGGCTGGAGAGAGAGCCTGCCGCACGTTTACTCCACCATGGCAGCTGCTACCCTGCTTTCATATTTGCTGTGGCGAGCTCCTCTGATTGAGGTGGTGCTAGCCCAAAACATCAGGAGGGACAAGGGAGAAGAGGGGGAACAGGTCACCAGTCCCACATAACACCCCAAAGTGAAGATGGGATCCTGGGTGAGCCATAGGGGCCTGGAGCACCTGAAGAAGGGGGAGATGGATTGACACAGCTTGGAGTTGGGGGCATGTGGGTTGATCTGTAGGGTAGCTGGACTAGGGTTCTGAGGGCAACAGAAGGGCACTGGTAGAGTAGCAGGAGGGAAGTGTTTTGGAGGTGGTTAGGGAGAAGGAGTGGGGTGGTTTTAAGACGTGGTTTTGCTAGGGGACTTGAGGAGATGGGGAGCAGTGGTGGGGGAGTCTGGAAATGAGGGGCTTTGGGAAGTGGAGAGAGGGTCTAGCAGGGAGAGATTTTATGGGTGTGTTTATTTGGGGGGCTGTACAACAGGTAGTGGTTTAATTTGGGGAGGTGTGGGGTTGGTTGGAGGGCTATGGCAGGAGGTTTTGTGGGGTTTGGATTTATTTGGGATTGGGGGCTGTGGGGTTTGGAGGGTGAGAGGGCATTGGGGTGTGTTTATTGGGGGATGGGGTAGCAGGGGTTGGATGGGGTTAAGCAAGGGCTGAGGGGAGCTGGGGGAAGGAGGTTAATGAGAGATAGAGGAGCTTTATGAGGGGTGGGTTGTGTGGGGCTATTTGGAGATCTAGGGCTTGGAGGTTATTTGGGGGTCTATGGGAGCTTGAGGCTGTAGGAGGAACGGGTCAGAGAGTTTGGGGAAGATAGGTAGACATGGGCGGCTGCGGGGGCTGGGAGCAAAGAGATCTATGTGGTGGGACTGATTCCACAGCTGGCTGTGGTTGTGGCTGACTCCTTCCTCCGCAGCCACCTCCCCCCTCCCCTCCTCCACCCCACGTCCTCCATTCCTCCCTGCCACCAGCCGCAGGTCCACTCTCAAGCACTAAACAGGGCGAGGGCTGGCTCACGGGGTTCTGGCCACGCTCCGGACAGACTCTGCCTGCAGCACCGGGCCAGGACCCTGGGGACTCGCTTCACCCCTGCTGCCAGGCTCCAGGGACTCTCCCTGCTCATCCTGCTGCTAGGCCACCAAGGCCAGGCTTCGCCTGCTGAGCTGGGTTACGCACACGGGTGGGGGGCTGAGCCTCCTCCAGCCCTAGATACTCGCTGCCTAAAATGACAGAATTACCAAGCCCAGAAGTTCAAAAGTCATGAGTTAGATACCTAAAGAATGGCGAGGTTGGCCCAAAGAGCGTGAGATCTTTTTTTAAATGATTGTTCTGTGTTGGGGGGGGGAAGAGGGGAGGAGAATGGCTGCTGACTTTTGAATTCTGCCTCCCCACCCCTAGTGTGTCTGGGACAATTAAAGTGTGACCGGCAATCACGCATGTACGGGTTTAAGGCAATTTTGGCCCCCGCTCTGGTAGCTCCTGCCAGAGGTCCCAGCTGAGATCAACTTACACATGTGTATACAAGTTCTGCCTGGGAGAGTGGAGCATCCTGAGTCACCACAAAATTCCCATTACTGAGTTCTGTGACACTCCCCTCCCCACAACTGCACATGTGCCTATTCCTTACCCCTTCAATTAATTAAGCACTTCCCCGGCCACCACATCAGTTCTGTGTCTGAGGAGAGAAACAGGGAAGGCCTAGCAGGCACAGGGTGAAAAGGCTGTGAGGTAAAGCCACAAAGGAATAGCTTGGAAGAACCCCAAGTGTGGTACTTCAGCAAGCTGGAAGATTGTGAGTGTGAAAAACTTGCTATATTCTGTTCTATATAGGTGCTTATACTACACGTATCACCGTATTACCTGAGCACCTCAAGTCAAAACCACAGTGAGATTTGAAGTTATAGCCTCTGGTTTACAGGACTAAGGTGTGAACCCCAGAGGCATGGAGCCATAATACATCAGGTTGATCTGAAATTGCTTATTATGTAACATCTGACTGGGGAGATGGTAGATTGAAACACTGGATGCACCCAATAGGACACTTGATAAACTCATCCTTCTACACTACCATAAAGCATTTAATCACCTATCATGTGATCCATACTCTTTGACCTTCTACCAAATTCTTCATGATGTAGCAACTTATTAAATGTCCGCAAAGAGACCTGCTTGGGGTTCAAATGGGACCATTCAAGATATTAACAAAGAGATAAAGGGAATGGATTTTAAATGTGTTGCTGGAAAGGATGGTAAAAAATTTTCCATCGAAAATGGTTTTCAGTGGAAAATTGGGTTTTAGGCAAAACAAAATTTTTCGCAGAAAGTATCTGCTTTCTGTGGAAAATGCATATGTTTCTCAAAATATTTCAGATGAAAACCAAAAGTTTTCAGCCCAGTTCTTTAGTTTTTCAAGTTTTTGCTCAAAACTTACACATTTACAGGAAAAATAATAGGACCAACTCTAGTTGTCAGTTGTCCTTATTTGTCTAGTTGTCCTTATTTGACATTACTCAATTCTGAATGAAGAATTCTAGCTGTAACTACTGAGTTTTGAGTGAAAAATGGCACATGCTATACACAGTAAGAAGTGCAAATTAGTAGAGATGGTCATGATGTGCAAAATACAGGCCCATATACAGACCCAGAAGATTGGGGGGGTTTGGTGCTGGGTTTTTGGTTTGTCCCATCATCGCAATAGAGCCTCCTTAAAAGTTCAGCTCTCAATCAGAATTTCGATCAAGTTTCCCTTAAAGTCCAGTGGTGTTTGAATTATGGGATTGTATTTCGAGCCCCTCTCTCCATATTTGTCATTCAAATACACTATTAATGTTAATCACCTGGATGTTTCACAAAAATTTGAAAGTCAGTAACGAATGCTACTCCTTTTCAGGAGTCCATAGTTTCAACTGTCCCCTTCTGAAGTATGTGCTTGTCATATTTTTTTCAGTCATTAGCCGCTCCTGTGCATTTTATATGATTTTAGACTGCATGCAGTCCCTGGCAAATAAAGCCACATCAGATGGAATGCAAGCTGTGTAGTAATCTATTTATGTTTATAGTTTTAATTGTTGTGTATAACTGGCTTCTTTATAAGAAGTGTGATTCCACATGTAATGACACCCTGACTCCTTCTCAATATTTTGACATGTTGTTTTCGTTTGTTAGCATGCTTGCTTTTTGTGGGGCGTGTTTTGTTTTTGGGGTGTTTTTTTGGGGGTGTGCAAGATTTGACTAATGGGTGAAAAGTTGATGAGCTTGAAGAAAATTGTCCTTCTGACTCAGCAATGAGCAGAGCTGGCAGCGTTCAGTGCAGCAGTCTCAAACAAAGCTATCTGTAGAGAAACAATATAGCTGTTAGAGATGTTATCACTTGGATGAACGCACTCAATTGTAACTGAGGAAAGGCTGCACTGATAATCAGGAGGAGCTCCTGGGAACTGGGAATGATTGAATATGAGCATACCTCAAAGCCGCAGTCCTTAGTACTGTAAATTACACTTTCAAATACTCTCTCCCAAACTTTTGTGTTATATCATCTTCTTCGTATGCTAATTTAGCCTCACTTGCCTTCCCATGTGTGCTTGAACAACAAGTGCTAGGACCTGTTCACATGAGGACCCAAAGTACATGGAATCTGTCATGGGGAAGAGACATTCAGGTAGAAGGAAAAAAAAGAAAGCAATTATGTCAAAGATTAAAATGATCTTTCTACACCAACTATTCTTACAGGCATCTGATTTGTATTAAAAATGGGCCCAAACCAACTCCTTTCCCAATACCCTGAAACCAGGGAGTATCTTCTCAGTTGGATCTGAACTTTGCTTAATGACTCTTCTTTCTACAATTGGCTTTTCTATTTAGGTTCTTATACAGTACCCACAGCTGTGATATAAGCACCTCCAGAAATGCATTAAGTGATGTCATTAGCATCTGTCACACACCATGACTTCTCTATTCCTCTTCCCATGGGAGAGAAATTGCGTACGGATTTGCTGAATCAGAACTCCAGATGTAAACAGTCCTACAACTCAGAGAAGCTCAGTTTCAGATCCAAACTCTGCCTTTTGGGACCATCTTTATTTTCTAAGCACATGTGTGATGGAGGAGACCAGGCCCTTTGAGGAACCCTGCTGGAGGCCTCATGGCCCTAACACACCAACCGCAGGAAAGGAGCAGCGAAGATGGATCCTCCAGGCCTGCTTAGAAAGGCTGCAGGGAAGCAGCCAATGAGAAACCAGCAGGCTCAGTTGAAAGAAGCTGTAGGGCCCTGCCTGATCAGATCAGCTCCTGGCTAGGACAAGAGAGAGAGAGAGAGGTGTGCGTGCGTGCGTGCGTGCATGCATGCTGCTGGAGGTCACAGGTGTTTGAGAAGAGAATCAGGAGGAGGGTTCTGGTGGTACTCACATTCAGCCAGGAGGAAGAGGATTTGAGCACGTTAGCCTGGAGGTCAGGATGAAGAGAAAGAGGCTACATAGGAAAAGACCCAGAGCGAAGTGAAGGAAGCAATATGTGGCTACTGTGTGTAGAGTCCGTGGGCTTTGACCCAGAGAAGTGGGTGGGCTCAGATCCCCCTCCACTGGCCACTAATGTAACGTCCTAAGCCCCAAGAAGGAAAGATCAAGGAAGACCTGTTGGGAAGACCAAGTGAAGGGCAGGACTTAATAGGGCCCGAAGACAGGGCTGAAGACCTTAGTAAGGGCAGACCATGTGCTGAACATTTGTTATCCAAGAAGGGGTTCATTTTCATTCATCAGTTTTAATGGCATGACTTAGCCAGAGGGCTGAGCCACTATAGACCCACCCAGTGAGGCAACAACCTACAGGGAGGTGCCAGAACTGAGAGAGATTGCAATACCGTACCCAGCTGACAGGAGGCACTGTCCAGAAGTGAGTGGCCTGTCTCAATCTGATATAACCTATTCTCTCTGCATTGCAAGAATCTACCAAGAACCATACTAACAACTCTTTCTTGAAACCTGTGTCCTGAGTGCTCTATCTGTAGATGCAAGGTGAAACCTCGTTATGAGTTGAGCTAAAACCTTTTAAAACTGTTACGTGAATGAATTGCCCATTTAATAGAGACAAGATGGGTGAGGCAATATCTTTTATTGAACCAACTTCTATTGGTGAAAGAGACGAGCTTTCAAGTTCTTCTTCAAGCTCTGTGTAGCTTAAAAGCTCGTCTCTTTCACCAGCAAAAGTTGGGCCAATAAAAATATTGCCTACTCAACTTGTTTCTCTAACATTCTGGGACCAACATGGCTCCCCCCATTTCAGTCACTTATAAAGGATAATTAAGAGGCTGCACCTAAAACAAAGCCTAAAAGAGTCTGTCTAGAAACTAGCACCCGGTAGGCAGAGGGTTTGACTGAGTATTGTAACCAGGTGTTCTTGCTAAAACCTTGGAATAGGAACTGAAACATTTACAAATAGTTTGTG
This sequence comes from Mesoclemmys tuberculata, assembly GCA_007922155.1. Lineage (NCBI taxonomy): Eukaryota > Metazoa > Chordata > Testudines > Chelidae > Mesoclemmys > Mesoclemmys tuberculata. The sequence goes on along the minus strand of ML675616.1, from coordinate 13,865,127 downwards.
ATAAACTGAAAGCAGTAATTTTGAAACTGAACCCAAAGAAATGTAAATTGTTCCAGAAAGAGGTAAACTATCTTGGGCATACAATAAGCAAGGAGAGAATTTTTACTGACAAAAAAAAAATTGACTCTACAGAGCTAGTCAACTCTCCAGCACTTATGGATGTGTATAGTTTTATAGGGCTCTTCTCTTATTGTAGAAGGTTTCTATCTGGGTTTGCTAATATTGCAAAACCACTGCATAGGTTGAGTGAGAAAGGGAAATCATACGAGTCAGTATAAGGTGGCCACTGACAGGTTCCCAATACTGGACATTCAGCACTTCCAGGAATGGTGTGAGCCCACCCTGATGGCATGATCTCATCCTTGCAGCATGACTTTGCATGCATGGTGCATATCACATCACGCTACATGGTGACACCATCTTTCAGAGCGTGCCACCCCACTCCCACCAACACACCCTCACACATACAGTGCAGGCGAGGTCACAACGTACATGGGGCACGATCTTTATAATCACACCACCCCGCCCCCTGCAGTGTGTCCTCACACACCTGGTATGTGTGAGGTTACTCCGCATTGAATGGGCAGGCACTCTTTAAGATTGCATGATGTTTGAGGTCGTACCCAAGCGGGCAGAGCAGTGCGTGCTTAAAGATGGTGTTACTTGTCTAAAACAGGATAAAGTCACATCCAGTTTTGTCCCAGTACCTGTCAGGGCACAAACCACCTCAAAGGAGGATTGTCTGATTGAAACCAAACTAGTAGCCTCCCTAAGTCAACAGAGTGTGATGTAGCATTTTCAGAGTTGAAGAAGGCTCTAGAGATTGCTCCTGTCTTGGCCAATCCATGTTTCAAAACCCCTTTCATATCAGACACAGATGCTAGTGCTTATGTTTTGCGGGCAGTGTTGACACAAGAATACAAGGGACTAGAGAAGGTGGTAGCTTATTATAGCAAAAGTCTAAATTCTCCAGAGAAAAATTATTGCACCACTCAAAAGGAATTTCTAGCTGTGGTTAAAGCTATGAAACATTTTCGTCACTATTTGTACGGGAGGACCAATGCTCAGGACAGACCATGTATGCTTCCCTGCAGTGGCTCTTTAGATCCTGAAATCCTGAGGGACAGCTTGCTGGATGGTGGGAGAAACTGCTGTGCTATGACTTCACAATCACACATAGGACTGACTTTAAGAAGGGTAACACTGGTGTCTTGTCCCGATGGCCTTGTTGGTAAACTAATCACAAACACTGCCCAAAGCAGAAGAGCAAGGAATTAGTTGCTCAAAGGGATGTGTGTGCCTCCCTTCTTCTAATTCACGGATGTGCTCATGTTCTTGACTCCTCAAGAATAGAGACGGAGTGTCAGGAACAGAAACTATTTAGGTTGCAAATTCTTTGGGATGGGGATTGTCTGCCTAGCTCTGTACAATGCCTATTACGATAAGGCCGTGATCTTGTTTCAGGCCTCTAAGTGTTATTATAACACAAATAATACTAGTAATGATATATGGTCAAATCTGACAGAGTATAGTATGCCTTGGACCTTACAAGACACCAGAAACAGCCAACATCTGAAAATAAGTTTCACAGCTCAATGAATAGTTTTTGTATAAATATTACAGTTAAAGATAAAAAGCACCAATTCTCTGGGGGGAAAAAGAACCAGTGAGAAGCTCAGCTGCAGGAAAAAGAAAGGCAAAGCAAATGAGAGGTATCCAGTAAATGTGTCTGGTGTACAGTACTGTAAGCCCACCATTTTAACAAAAGGAAATGAAATTGTCCATCATGTAATTGTATGTCGAATTCTTCTCAAGTGCATGCCTATGAGATTCAGAAAGAGAAGGAAAATGGATACATCTAATAACTCTAGCATTTGACAATTCCTCTAGGGTGGGAAAACTTAAAAGGCAGCATCAGCTTTAAGTATCTGGTATATTTTCCACCCAGCCTCTCCCCCACTCCACAAATCAGTTAAATAATAAATAATTTTTCTTCTCACCTGCTGAAAAGTGCTTCATGCAGAGACATACTATTTGTAACACCGTGGGTTTCAGGCATAATCCATGCAATGCTTATCCTCCAGGTGTGTCAAAGGCAGGCTCTTTAAAGGCATGCCTTTTATTTTCTGTGGGTGGCACTTGCCTGAGAAGAGCTCAACTGTTGATATAATATGCTGTTCTGAATGTCTTGCCTGGTTAAAAGCAGCACGTTCTTATAACTGGCACAGTTTTAGTAAAACTGAACCCTTATTCAATGATGGATTGTAAGAGCATTTGTAGGCACATTGGGTGCGATCCACAAAGCAGCAGAGGCGCTTACACTCATGACTGAGATGCTTTAAGTCCCTGTGCACAGCGCCATTGCAATCCACAAACACTGTCACTTGGCTTTTGTGTAACCGCCAAAACTCACTCAGTGCCTAATTTTCCACTATAAAAGTTCCTAGGGCATCTAAGTTTTAGATGCTGGAGGACTCACACTCATCTGGATGCCTATCTGCCCTCTAAAGCCTTGTTTACACTCATGCTTATGCCAGCAAAACATATGTCACTCAAGGCTGTGAAAAAAACACCCCGCTGAGTGACATAAGGTTTGTCGGCATAAGTGTGAGTGTAGCTGTACTGTGTCAGTGGGAGAGCTTTCCCACTGACAGAGCTACTGCCACTCATTTAGGTGGTTTTATGATGTTGGCGGGAGAGAGCTCTCCCCCTGATACAACGCAGCTACGCTTGTGCTTATGCCGGCAAAATTTATGTCGCTCAGTGGAGTGCTTTTTTTCACACCCATGAGTGACAAAAGTTTTGCTGGCATAAGCATGCGTGTGCACAAGCCCTAAGTCCCACAGCAATTCACAACCTGGTAGGGATTTAGCCACTTCAGTCACGTGCAGGTCTTGATCTGGTAGACGCCCTCTGATGCCTCCCAGATCAGTTCCAAAATCCAGCCAGAGAAGGAGGCCCACCTTCTAACTTTTAGCCCAGGGGCAAGAGTGCTTGTCTGGGAGGTGGGAGAACCAGGTGCAATCACCCCCTCTCCCAGAGGGGGAGAAAGGATTATTCTCTAACCCTGAGCTATAGGTTATTCTGCGATAGGGCTCCCTCAGTCTTTTCTGTTGAAGCTGTCCCACCAGAGGTGATACATGGGGGGGGTCACATGCCCCCCTGGATTTCGTGGGCCACCTTTAGCCAGGATGCCCAGCAGTGAGGAGGCAATGGCTCCCCTGGTGGTGGCTCAGCATGCGTCCGTGCAGCACGGGGAGGGAGGAAGCAGCAGCACGGCTGGCTGCGGGGTGAGCTCTCACTCCACTACATGGGGCTGCTTCTCCTTCCCTGATGCTGGAGTCCCAGCACTTCCGGCCACTTGCTTTGCAGACTGCCCGCTGAGATGAGCCGGGTGCATCGCTAAGGGCAAGAAAAGGGGCTGCGATGTGGTGCTCAGTGCCAACCAGCTCAGGAGGCGCCACATCCAGCCTGAATGCCTCAAGGAGGTGAGTGAGGGGAGCAGGCCAGGGGAGGGTGAAAAAAGAGGGGCGGGCCCTGCTGCTGCTTCAATGCACCCCCAGCAGCAGCAAGCCTCCAATGTGCCCATCAAGGAGAAGGAGATGTGCAGGTGTCCTATTCCCCCCGCCAACAAAGAGTGATGAATAATTCTTCATCTTCTTCAGAGGCCCCCACCCTGGTGCTCCCCCCCCACCCGGATGACATCCTGGGGGACTGTTCAGCCCAGCTGTGTCGCCCCTTTTGTTGGCCTTGTTCTGAACACTTGCTAAATTGATTGATAATAGTTCGGCTAGGGAGGGACACCGGCAAGCTCTGCCAGGGGCTGGGCAGCACAGGATGGAGCAGGAGGAGGAGGAGATAGTTGCTAGAGTATGTTGTCCACCTACATATCAAGTTTCAGGGGCTGGAGACAGAGGCAGTAGGTGGGTGGTCACCTGCCCCCACCAAACCTTTCAATTATGCCCTCCCTCCCAGTTACATGTCGCTCCTGTGTTCCACTGTGGATAAATAATGGTTGATTGGTGCAGGGGGACAGGAGGACCCAGGATCTCCCTCCTCCAGAGGCAGGAGGTGCCCTAACCACTGGACTGTTCCACTGTGGACTTGTTCCACTGTGGATAAATACTATAATAGTCATTAGGCCTGCGGGAAGAATGACTCTGTAATCCAGTGAGCAGGGCACCTGCCAGGTCCTGTCCCCCTACTCCCAACAATTTCATTGTTCCTCCACAGTGGAACAGCTTCAACGGGACAGACTGAGGGAGCCTCCTTCCCTCATTATCATAATCTCTTGTAGCTGAGTGGTTATGGAACTTGCCTGACAGATAGGTAATCTACTGGTCAAATCCTTTCCCCCCCTCTGGCGGAGAGGAGGGAATAAAACCTGGGTCTTCCGCATCCCAGGCCAGTGCTCCAACCATTGGGCTAAAAGTTATGAGGTGGAGTCCACATCCAGTCACTTTATATGGATAAAGGTATGTGCCTAACTCATTCCTACATTGGGGGGTTCCCATTCAAGGATCGTAAACAGAGCCCAGGTCTATACTTAAAACTGACACAGTTATGACCCCCTATCCCCCCTCCAACAGTGGAGTGAACTCAAATGTTTACTAGCTCTACACTTATCAGTCCCCAACAGATACGTCAAAACATGTCAGGGCAGGAGACTTGAAAGGAGTGGTAGTTCAATGTCTGCAACATTTACATGTCCTAGCTGCTCATGGCCAGAACAGCCCAAAGAGTTGGGGGTTTAGTGAGTTCTAATCCCAGCTCTGACATGGATTTTTCTCTGTGGCCTGAGGAGGGTCACTGAGCCTCTCCGAGCTTCGGTTTATCTGTTGGTAAAATGGGGATTGTTCAGTGTTCAAGCATAAAGAGAGCGAGCACCAAGACTGTGCTACGTTCAGGCTTTATTCCTTCCTCCACATATACAGCTCTCTCTCACCAAGTGGTTCCCGAAAGCAGAGTTCTCCAAATTAAATTACTAGACTTTACCCTAGACATAACTATATTATAATACCCGCTTTTGTGAAGCTACCTATTGTAACAGGGATGATGATTCCCTGTCTCAGGGGATTGGTTGGATTAATTAATTAATCTTTGTAAAGAGCTCTGATGATGAAAAGCTCTACAGAATAAGGGCTTCAGTGGAAGGGACGGCAAAACACAAAAATGGAGTCAGATGCCTTAAATAGTTATTAGTTATCAATGGGTAAAGTCTGTGGTGTTAGAAATACAGAACACAGAGCTTGCCCTTGTAATATATTATCTCACTGAGGAAAAGTAAATCTCTGAGTTTATGGAATTCTTAAGGAAGTCACTGTCACGGGGACACTTGGAAAAGCCTTACACTTCCCCAAAGAGGCTATGCATCCCCACCTTCGCAGTCAGCAGGGACTCTCAGCCAGCCTTGTAAAACAGAAGGGTTTATTAGTCATCTGGAACATAGCATGGAAAAGTTCTTGTTAGCTCAGAAAGTAGGAAGATTCGGGAAAGTCCATCTTGGGAAAACGAAGAGCCCGGGCTCTGCCCACAAGGGCCAAATCAGGAGTCTGACCAGCTTCCAGCAGCCCACTTCCTGAATCACGCCCAGTTGCCCTTCATCTCTTTCCCAGGCAAACTGGTCACATGGCCCTTACCTCTCTCTTTGTTCGCCAGCTTCTTCGGCTGGCTCTTACAGAGTGTGGGCCCCGGCCATCAGTTGCCAGGATGCAGAATGTCCAGCCACTGTCTGGCCCAGACAGCTAAACAGCAATCACATCTGCCCTCTACGGATCTCTTCAGAGATCACACACCCTTGTCCTGCTACCTAGATACCTGTGCAACACATAGGAGAAACTGAAGAACAGACACAAGGTTCATACAAAACGTCAAGAAAATTCTCACTTCATCACAGTCACGTGCTCACATCATTCGGAAAGGTTTACCTATCTTTCATAGTGTGACAAAGCGGAGATATTCTTGGGGTTTTCTCTAAGTGCTGTGAGTGTGCATCAGTTTCCCCCATATGTTACTCATGTATTTCAGTGATGGGACCCAAGTGTGTGATCACTGCAGAGGCCACTAGAGGGCAGATGGGCCTTCCCCAGCCATACATACACAGACCTGGCCAGGACCCCCTGCCCTTCCTGAACAGGTTGTGGCAATGACCAGGAGGAGTGGCCACCTTGCCAGGGAAGGAGACAAAGGACTGGGGAGGGGCAAGGGGACGGGTCTGGGGGATGGCTGGCTGGAGAAGTCCAGTCCCCCATGGAGGGCTGGGGGTGTAGGGTCCAAGAGTATGGGCTCTCCAGTTGGTCACTGCTGTAACTTCTAATTAAGCTGCTAACACAATTCTTCTGTGCTGTGATCCTGAGAACTAAGAAACCCTTCTGACCTCCACACTGGCTGTGAATCACCTCTGACTGCAAGGCAGAGTGCAAGGCCTCTTTGGGAACGGGGAAGAGCTCCCCAGGGTCCCATCCAGGGAGACCCACGGGGGGAGTTCAGGCAGAGCAGCGGTGCTCAACCCTCCAAGGCCAGATGCAGGAGACAGCTGTGCTGGCGTGTGGAGACCCGAGGGGGCAGACTCCAACATGCTAGAGTCTTGACTGGCTGCTTCCCAAGTGGTTCCAGGGCACGGTTCCTGGGGCACTCCATCATACATAGCTTCTGTTACTGTAGTTTGAGTACCTCCCAATCTTCAGTGCATTTATCCTCACAACATCCAGGTGAGGTACATAAGGGAAACTGAGGCACAGACTTGCCCAAGGCGACACAGGAACTGTGTGGTACACCAGGGAACTGAGCCTGGGGCGGGAGCCAGTCATCTCAGGTTAGTGCCCTAATCATTGGACCATACTTCCATCCATAGATGCCAAAGACTCTCCAATATGAGAAAAGACATAAAGAAAAGACTAGAGACGAGATCTCTGTATATTAAAGTCAGTGCACTTCCAGATAAATGCAATTACTTGAGCTAGTGATAAAGCCAGGCTTTCGCAGTAGGAAGGGAAAGGAGTAAATTTAATAAGCAGTAGATTAATGAAATGTCTGAAGGAAAACAAAAGAGAAGCCCTGTTTCTTTGGCAGTGTATATTTTAACCATGGTAATGTGTGACAAAATAGAGCATGGACAGGACACTCTGCAGCATATAAAAGTTTTGCATAATTCCTATGTTGTATATCTGTGTACAACAAAATACACCATTAATTATTTTTCAAAGATGTGTCATCAATTTTAGGGCTTATCATTAAGTTTTATTAGATTTGAAAAAACAACCATTTAATTTCAATCCAAATGAATTCATTTTAATTTAAGAGAACTAAAAGAGAACAAAAGTTAAATCTCCAAGGGTGAGCACAGTGTGTGCGTGTTTTCTGTACACGCTGAAACAAGTGAACTCAACACACAATAGAGTGGAAAACAGGGCGTGGAAGAACGGTAGTCTAGACTCAGCATTAACTATGGAATAGGCATAAAGCCTCTGTAACAAGAAAGGGAATGTTGGGAGTCTGAAAGGGAAACAACCAAAAGAAATGGCAGAGGGAATACCTACCTGGATGGATAGGTGTGCAATTTGAGTGTCTTGCTGGAACCTCAGATGCTCCTGAATGTCTAGATTGCCAATACCCAGGAGAGCTTTTACCTCTCTGCTCTCAGCAAGGGTACATTGTGTCATATAACCCCATTGTAAATACATTGAAAAATAACATAGAAATAAACAGCTGCTCTTGAGTTCTGCAGATTACTTGGTAATCTTAGATATCAAGTAAAAATATGAATTACTACAATTTACGCTAGATAGATAATTGCCCCTACCAAAACAACTCATCGGCTTTCTCCAGGAATGCACCTAAGATGGATTGCGCTTTACTTTAAGGTATTGAGTGGTCAAAAGAAAATGATAGGGTGATTCCCCCAGCCGCGGTCACCTGGTTGTATATCTGGCATTTACCTGGTGGTAATCAGCAGGAGAGTTGCCTGGCACAGTGATCTAGGACTTCATTATCTGTTATCTCTAAAGGACCTGTTTCTTAGCTGACACAGGTCACAGCTTGGTGACGTTAGCTCAGCCTCCCGGAGATAAAAGGCTGTCACTCATACATATTGAGGGCTTTGCTTCAAAAACACCAGGCTCAAACAAGCTTAGGGAAGGAGTTAGTCTCCAAATGAGCTGAGATCTCTTAACCCGAGAGCTAAAGCTTAATATAGCAAATGAGTTCCTGCCCACTCTCTTTATCCTGTCAATATATAAAGTTCATATGTCCAGAAACAGCAACATCCATTTATATAAAGCTGTAGAAAACAAGATTTAGTGCAAAACGAATCCATGTTGTTTTGAAGGGTAAAACATTTTCATGTCAAAGGTCATAACAAGGCACATAAATTACATCCCCGAAACCCAGACTAGCCCAAGCAAAATCAACAATGCAATCTGCTCTTCTGAAGCCATATGATAAGCAAGAGGGTGCGAGGCCGATGGTGCATGAGAAGCCCACCCAACCTTGATTTCCAACAGTCAGAAATTATCCCTCCTCCTTTGCTAAGGCCCATCATAATGCCAATCAGCCAGACCCGGAGGTGTCAGTGTCTCTGTCTGTGGTACAGCTAGGTTGCCTGTCACTGTAATATGTAAATATTTCCTAAAGGTTATGGTGGATTCTCTTAACGACAAGGGAGGAGGAATATTCTAGTGATTAAAGCACAGGCCTGGGAGTGATGAGACCTATGCTCTTTTTGCACTTTTTTTCTGCCAAAAATGTCCTATGTGCTATGTCACTCAGTTCTCCATGCCTTAGTTTCCTCATCCATAAAACAAGGATAACATTTACCTGTCACTAAATGGTCTTATGAAACTAACCACATTAGTGATTATATTGTGTTAGATAGGTATTATAGAAATTGAAAACATAGTTATATTTTGGGGTAGCTATGGGTTGTTGTGAAGAACTGAATGAACAGCTTGTTAGCCCATGAGAAACTTGCTCTAAAATTATTCTAGATTATTTATTATTATTATTACTGGCAACTTGTCTAGGCAAATGATTTAATCACAGAAGCTTTTTAATCAAGAGAGAAACATGTTTTCATCCAAGTGAGCAGCGCACTCTAATTAAGTAGGGTAGAAAGCAAGAGACAAGTTGTGAAATGCTATCATTCACTGAGGTCCTTGGGGACTGGAGAAATCCTTTCAAGTGATGACCTTTCACAGGGAAAAGCTATTTGGCTATATATTATTCTTATCTTTATGTGGGGAAATTAAGGCAGGTAAATGCTTGGTCTTAGAGACCAGGAAATACCTCATCGAGCTAATTACATCCTTGCTACACCAGGGATTAATTTATCCTATTGGATCAGCATCAGTTGGTATAAATTGGCATAATTCCATTGACATTTTTGAAGGAGGAGTAAAGGAGCTTCTTTGCATACTGCTAAACACAGCGGGCCAGATCCGCTGCTGATGTAAACTGGCATAGCCCTGTTGAATGGAGAGCAGTAGATGTGGCTAATGGCACCATGCATGAAGCCAATGGAGTCATGTAAATCTGTGCCACCTGCTGATCTGGCTTAGTGAGTTTAGTGAAATGAAATATGTAGAGAAGCTCCTCCAGTCCTCTTTGGGTTTGCTAGTCAATAAAATATTTTAAAGTGCAAGAGCGGTACTCAATCCCTCAATGCCCTGCATACAATTCTAGGGGGAGAGTGAGGCAGTGCCCCATCTTATGACAATGTGGAGGCTGCTCTGGGAAAATCTGGGAATTTAAAACATAAATGCCGAGGAGGGTTCATCGCATTTGGCTTTTCTGTAAGCAGAACCCTAAATGCTGTTGCTTCTGTCATCATCTTTAATGAACTGGCTGGCTGAATACATAAACAATTGCTTTATAACGAACAGTGCTTTGGTGGCAGGCCATTTCCAATGAGGATTTCTCCCCTCTGGACTGTGCTTCCTTCTCTTGGTGAGTGAGTCAGGAGGCTTCCCGTGAGCTGCCATTAAGGGTCTGTGCCAGCGCCTCTCCTTCGGTTGGGGTCACTCCATCTCCTGGTACCTGGGGCGACTGTATCTTCAATACCCATGCCTGGGTCAGACAGTTGCAATGCCTGTCCACATTTTCTTTCATGCCCTGTGGCCACCTTTTCCAGTAAGTGCAACTCTTTGGCTTTGAATCGTTTTTACAATTAAAACAATTATTAGAACAAAAGTTGAACTCCAGATTCTGGCCCTGTCCATGTGACAGTGGATGTTATTTTGCACTGTTGAAAATTGGGCTCTTAATGTCAATTACTGCGAGGATGCTATGGCTTGGGACCTACCTCCCCGACGCAGTACCCTTCTCCCCATGCTATGCTGGCACAATTCTGGCCCATAGGGGCACACAACCTGCATCCCTTTCAATTCAATAAACAAGGTGCCGGTGGTGGAGCATTCTCCAGGAGATGCCTCTGCTGTGGATCAAGTTTCTGCTCTTGGTCGAAAATAGTCCAGCTATTGCTGACTTATAGTGCACGTTCCAAGACGCATCTTTTGCCCAGGTGGCTGAAGAGAGTTGGTTCCGATGCAGGAGCAAATAGTTGTAGGGACTGGTGGTGGAGAAGGAGGACAAGGCCCCACCCAGGGAGTGTTGGGCTGGATCTGTGCTCAAGTTTTGCTGCTGGGTTTTTTTTCACGTGTATTGTTTTAAAAAAAAATACATTGAAAACCCCCAAATTAGTAGGTCTTTTTCTCGCCTTGGTCTAAATCACAATATATAAATAAATAAACTATTCCTTTCATGTGCACTGCAGTAATCTCCTTTTGGCAACCAATGGGTCCACTTTAAAATCTCTTTGAAAGACCTTTGAATCAAGGTCTTGCTCTAACAGAATTTGCATTTAAGAGCCGGGGTGGACGGGCGGGGAGGGGGGAGTGTTATTGATGGTGTCTTTAAAAAGAGTGACATAAAAGACCACCTTCTAATTTAAACCGAGTTGGATGGGGGGGGAGGGACAAAAAAAGATGAAAAATAAAAGACTTCCCCATGAGTCTTTTGTAACGTAGCAAGTTGCTGTGGATACCCTGTGCGGTTTTTACATTCTTCCTGTGCTTTGTCAGAGGGAAATAATTCTTTCAAAGGAAACGATAGCATTTGTCTCTAAAAGGCCTTTCCGGTATGTGCACCATGAGGCTAAATCCTGCCTCCAATTCATACAGTGGGCTCTCATTGACCTTACCGGGACATGTGGCTGTGAAACTAGCTTTTCATCTACGTGTCTTGATAACAAGAAACTCAGGGCCAGATTCTGTGCTGCAACTCCTGAGATGCACAGCACAGAAAGCGCAGCCTTGGGTGGTGGCAGGGCAAAGATGGCTCTACTCTACTTTTGTGCTACTTGGAGTCCAGTCAGCCACAGGGAGCTAAATGATCTCTACTGTAAGGCAGAACAGGCTGGGGTGCTACTTACTAGAGGCGGGTGGGAATGTTCCATTGAAATGGTTTTTCAATGGAAAAGTCACTTTCCTCAAAACTGAAACTTCCCAGAGGAAAATGATTCTCTGCTCCCCAGCTTCTCGGCAGCCTGCTTGCTGGGGAGTTCAGGTTTCCAGGTCCCAGTTCCTTGGCACCCAGAAGCTCTGAGAGCTGAGCTCTCAGGCTCCCCAAGCTGCCCGTCTTCCTGCTTGATGGGGTGCCGGTGCGCCAAGGAGCTTGTGGAGACTCCGAAACATTTAGAAAAGAGTTTCACTTTTACAAAACTCCGTTCTGAGATTCCCACTTTGTGAGAAATTTCCAAATTTAAACTTTTCATTCTGTTTCGGATCAATTTTGTTTGGTTGGTTTTTAGTGCAGTATTTCCCCGGGAACAGGAATCCTACTTTCTGTCCAGCTCTTCTGCTTTCAGCCCTGTGCCCTGGGCTGGGCTACAGCCAGATTCTTTGGCATGCAAAGTGCTGCAGATGCTCCCCTCCCCCACCCTCCTGACACACCCCCTTCCATCCTGACCTCCAGCTACCTTCCTACACCACAGCGGATGTAGTGGGGATAAGGCAGGGCCTTTTACACTGGTCCTGCTCCCAGAGAATTTCTCTCTGGCCACTCTCTCCTGCCTCATTTATAGGCCCCTA
>ML675616.1:13675982-13848044 GCA_007922155.1 Mesoclemmys tuberculata | reverse complement strand
TCAGGATTTTTGGAGTATGCTTGAAATATAAGCCCTACTCCAAAAATAAGCCCTAGTTACAGTTTACAAGCGGTTCACAAGTAAAGATCCCCATACACTTTGTTGTTCATGGAAAAAATAAGACATCCCCTGAAAATAAGCCCTAACCCATCTTTCAGAGCAAAAAATAATATAAGACCCTGTCTTATTTTCGGAGAAACACGGTAGTGTAATTTTGACTATCATATTTGTTCCTAACAGCAGCCAAACTTGGCAGGCCTCTCTGCAGGCCTGAGCAGCCTTGGCACAACTAAGCCAGGAGGGGAGGGGAGCCTTTTCCTCAACCTTTGCCTGACCCTGCAAGCCCTTCTTGATGTTCTGATGGATGTGCTGGAATCTGTGTTTCAGGAAAAGACCAATAAGCGTATTTAGGCATACCCTTTGGGAGATGTTTGTCCAGGCCTCAAGACATGCAGATTCTGTAGGAACACACCTAGTTAATTAAGTACGCTGGCGACCTCAGGTCTAGCTTTGGAAACATTGTTTTCTCTTTCTTGACCTGTTCTTGTCTACTAACAGGATAAACTGGGGGGAGGCTTGGACTCTTTGGGATCTCTTCTTAGACACAGCTTCTGGATCCTCCAACAGCAGCTGGAAGATCAGGCCAATCGGAAAGCCGTCGCTGTTTCCACTTGAAAGCTGCCCCAGACTTCGGTAATTATTAAGGGTTGGGGTGTTTTACTAACCCGTTGCAGATGTGTGTAAGTGCTTGAGCCTAAGTAAAAGTATAGCTTTAAAGTAAGAGCCCTCTCATGTTATAAAGTAAGAGCACTCTCGTGTTATATTTGAACCTATGTAAAGTATAGGTTTGTAGTAAGAACACTTTTGTGATATAGTTTTTCTACCAGTCCATCAATCGGCTGCCCGTCTGTTTCTCCATTTGGCTTATTTCCTGACACCACCTCGCACAAAATAAAGTTACCCTGAGCTTTGGGCTGGCAGAACCCCAGGTAACATATAAGGAGGTGCAGCTATGCTCCAGTTCTTAGCTAGTGTACGACAATAACCAGCTGTATGAATTAGAGTAACTCTTAGATTGAAAGGGCCAAAGCACATGCAGCTTGTGAATCAGGCAGCCATCCCTGTCACCCCCTTGGCTCAAACTCTCCTGTGCTGAGTGAATCTTGGTGCAGGAAAGAATCTGGGCCCTGATCTACAAGTGGGGAGTTTGTTTCCATTTTTGTGTAGCCAGCTCAATCTTTGTTCCAAAAGACTGTGCTCCAAGTTCCAGCAAATCTCAAGGAAGAAATAATTCTGTCTAAAGGTCACAGGGTAGCTGCTCTTCACCTGTGACAGGTTCTTCGAAGGAGAACGAGCCAACTCAGATCCACCTGTCAGTCTTTAATTGCCTAGGTGGCTGGGCAGCAGTTAATTAGCTCCGGAACACCTGAGCTTGATAAAGGATTATAAGAGGTTACTGAGGAATTTGAGAAGATAGGAAGCTCTTGAGAAGAGGGATTTCTCAGGGTAGCTGCTTAGGAAGCTCACCAGGAAAGGTGTTCCAAAAGAGAAAAGCTATGAATCCCAGCTCCGAGGAACACCTAGTTCTAGTGAAATGGCCTTACCAGACAGTAGAAGATAATCTAGTTAGTCTACACTAGAAGCGTTTAGCTTCCCCACTGGAGCGCATCTGGTGAAGACACCCTGTGCCGTTGGGAGAGAGCTCTCCCGTAGGCCTAATAATCCACCTCCATGAGAGGTGGTAGCTATGTAAGTGGGAGAAGCTTTCCTGCTGACAATGTCCTGTCCACAGCAGTGCTTAGGTGGGTGTAATTTATGGTGCTCAGGGGGGTGGCTTATTGAGTGATAGTGTAGACCTGGCTAGATTGCAGTGGAACTACACAATGCTGAGGTCAGAAAAGCACTTCAGTGGCTTGATTTCTGTGAAGGTCCTGAGTCCAAAGAAGGAACCCTTCTTCATGTGGTGGCATAACGACTACTCCAGAAGTAGACCCTGAGTCAAGAGGGCCTTACTGGTAAAGAGCCTGTACAAATGAGACTGATAGACAAAGCCTAACCTGGTCCCCTGACTAGGACACTGGGAGAGAAGACTTGGCTACATGGCTGCTTGACTTTTGGTTAAGGAAATTATACCCCTGAAGGGGAACTGTTCTCTACATAAAAGCCTCATTAAGTTTAATCAAAATCAACCGGGGAAACTGAGGCAGAGATGCACTTGTGGTTCTGCATCAACCAGGCTGCCAGGAGCATGGGAGGTAACAAGCCAGCTTTGACACAAAGAGGTGCGCCAGAGGTGAGTGTCTGCCATACCAGGAGTTCTCTGTGTTTCATAGGCAGCTACTGCTGGGAGAATAACCAATATTTTGGTTTGGTGGCCAATCCAAACAACTAGAGAAAAACATTTTTTGATCAACCCAAAACAATGTCTTGAATTTCTCAGCAAAACAAAAATATTGGGGGGGAAATCATTTCAGATCAAACAGAATGTTTCATTCAACCTGAATCAAAACATTTTATTTACAGCTTTTTTTTTTTGGTGGGTTGGGAGGGAAGGGGAAGAGGAAAAGAAGGGTTCATTGTTTTGATGGGGGGGGTAAAATAAAATTTAGGGTCATTCCAAAACAAAATATCCTTCCAAAACAAAATCAAAATGTATCTCTTCCACATTTCCAAAATGAAACATTTTGACATTTCCAAATGTTCTTCTTTGACCAAAACTATTTGCCAAAATGTCCGAAATAGTTTGTCACACTGAATTGACACTGTCATTCCTGTTGGTATCTCAAGACCGTGGGTTCCACACTTCAGGGCAGGCTGGTCAATAGCAGTGAAGGTAACCCTTCCAGTTGTGGCCATCTCCTTAGACACACCAGCTAACCACACTGCTTATTACTCCCTTGGCTTTGGCCTGTCTCATTATATAGTTTAAACAGTTCCTTTAGCAAGCCAAGTAAGATGGTTCCTGTGATGTTAGGCCCTTTTACCATAATGTCACAGAAAATGCAAGTTCCTCTGTTCTGAATGGGCCAGCCACTTACCACAGGTCAGTTTCTCCTTAGAGTTCCCTCTGTTATCCAATAAGGTAATACCTAGTGTAATCCTGTAGTAAGCTTATGTAGGCTTTATTAATTAACTGAAAATAAAGCAAGAGCTATTTGCACAATGCTAAGAATACTAAATACCCAGACAAAGACATGAACGGAGGCTACTATCTTAAAACTTCTGTTGGATGCAACAAAATCTTAAGAGACTCAGCTTCTGAGGCTTTTCCCAGCTGTGACAGCTAGGGACCCCTCACCTGGCAGACAAAATTCTTGCCTCTTAGGATCCAGTCTGGTTAAGGAGGGGGGAGAGATTTTTTTAAATTTCCACTAGGCAGCTTTTATACAACAACTCTGCCATGCCACTGTTCTGACCCCAGGGCTCACAGAGGCAAAAGGGGTGGGGGGGCTCATGGGTAATTCTTCAATGAAGTCATCCTGTGTGACTCATCTCTAGTTGGGAGTTTCCCCTTCTCCATTGTCCTGCAAAGTGGTTTCTAGCCGCTGAATTGAAAATAGAGGATTTTCCTCTGGACACGTGCTTTTTAATGGGTATTAACTGACAACTCTCCCCCCTCAGGAGTGCCACTGTTTCTATGGGCGATTCTCGAAAATGATTAATGGCTCTTGTTATCATGGAGTTTGTCCCAGCTATATGAGAATTGTGTGACAGAAATGTACAGATATTACTCTTAACCTAAGAAATACAGAGATCAGCATGTGAGTATTACAGTCATCCATTCACCCTCATTTAGGAAAGCCCAAATGCTACCTATCTTAGTGCAGTTTTAACAACTTAATTTTAATAAGGTTCTACCAGCATTAAGACTTGACACAGTTGATACATAGGCCTAGATTCTGCCTAAACCCTGAGCATCACACATATTTTACAGCAAAAAAACCACCCCCTATTTGCATGAAAAATTTTGCCCACCTCTATAGGCAACATATTTGTGCTAATAGCTCATCCTTTCATAACTGAGGCAATGGATTATCTACAGGAATGGCAACCATTAAAGCAATCACTTACTAACAGTTGGAATGAGGTGGTACCTGAGATACTGTAGTAACTTCTTGTATGTTGAGTAGGCATCAAACTTCAGTATTGCAGATCTGAGTTATGCTAACTGATGACTTTTTAATGGAACTGGTCAGAATGTTCCTCCCCCTTACCCCTCCCATGGAAAATTTTGACTAAAATGAAAAAAAAACCAAAAACATTTTTTGACATTTTCAATAGAAAATGTTGACTTGTGTTGACAAATTAAAAAGAGGTGAAAAATGGTCAATTTTTGGCTTTCCAATAAAAAAATTGAAAGTTGTTGAGAAAAGTCAACTCTTTATGAAATTTTAACTTTGTCAACAAGCGTTTCAACTAGCTGTGCTTCATAAAGGCAACCACTGCACTTCATCTTCACACCAGGCTAATCTGGCTCGAATATCTGGTAATGGTTTAAACGGATACAGAGAACAGACCTCAATCTCTTTAAATACCAGTTTTTGATATTGCTTGGATAGCCATTGTCTATTTTTGTTCAATGTAACCTTGCTGCTATTAAAATTTAGTAGGGAAAAGGCCAAATTGGATGGGTAGCAAGACACCTGGATTCTCTTACGAGGATTCTGAGATCGATGGGAAAGAACACCCCAGGTTGAATCAATGAATAGCTTTATTGATGATAACACAAACAAACAACACAATTAACAATACTTCTCACCATCAGACAGTTAGACAATTAACACTTACACTGATCACTACTATTTATGGAAGCTTCTCTATTGATTATTCTTATCCTCGACAGATGGGCGCTGAGACAAGTCATTTAACTTATACACAACTTATGTTTGATCCTTAAACCTAAACAAACCTAACTGTTTCCCTTAATTTCCTATTAACCTTTATTCCTTATAAGCACTCTAGCACTTTGCCTAGGGGAGACGTGATCTGCAGATCTCAATTAAATCCCCCTGATTCCCTGAGTCCACAGACTCTTGAACTATACAGATACTATACTCACGGCCAGACTCTGCCTCAGCTTCTGGTCTGGATCATTGCTTCAAAACCCTCATTCTCGACAGGTGGTCGCTGGGATCTGGAGCTTGCAAGCTTCTTAGGGTTGGTGTCCTCTCGATAGACTCAAGAGTAGACCCCCCACACCTAACCACTGTCTGCTCTGAGTATTTATTTACTCTGTGGTCGAACAATTTCACATGGTACAGCTGTCTTGCAGAAGTCTGCCTAAGCACATCCGGTGTTCTGTGGGTGCTCACCTCCGGCAGATGGACTGCAGGTGAGCACATTTCTGTGGTTGAGCATATTTCTGCAATTCCGTCTTGCTCAACTGGTTTAGCTCAGTTGTTGCTCTGTTGCAAGTTCCCTATGCAACGTCGCTCTGTTGAAAGTTCCCTATGCAATTTGTTCAATCTTTGTATTTTGCCAGGCCTTGCATTTTATCAAGTCTGCTGTCCAATTTCAATTATATCATGGTAACCATGTCCAATTAATATGTCTTAGGCATGTTTAGGAATAGGGGCATGCCCAAAGGGAGGCAAGCAGGGACATGGATCCCTGCAATTGGTGGGAGCACAGAACTCCTCTAGAACTGGGGCAGGAGGAGCAAGTTCTTCCAGACCCGGGGGTGGGGTGGGAGATGACAGCTCCTCTGGCCCCGGGGCTACGGGCAGATAGTGCCTGCTTCTCTGGCCATGGGGAGAAATCCAACTTCTCTGTCCCCAGGGCAACGGTGGGGGTGATAGTAGGGAGAGAGCCAGCTCCTCTGGCTATGGGAGGCACAGAACGTGCCCCTCTAAAAGTAGCTAAATTTTTATTCCTGTGCATGACCCTGTTTGGGAGAAGTCAGAGCCCAGGCTGAGCTGTAATTTACAGTTTAAGTAATTAGGAATGCACATTATTAAACATATTTATTATGCTAATATACCTAGATTTTATATAGTGCTTTACAAAGGAGGCAGGACCATTATTCACATTTTACAGATGAGGAAACTGAGGCATGGAATAAGTGACTTGCCAAGGTCACCTGGTAGCAGAGGCATGCCTAGATTAAAATTGTCCTGAGTTTCAGGCCAAGGTTCTTGCTATTAGGCCACAAAAGTGCATAGACACAAACCAAGGCCAGACCGTCATTGTGCTAGGCACTGCACACACAGAATAATAGGTAGTCCATTCCCTCATTCGTATTCATCCCATAGTAGAATCACAAAGTCATAGAAATTAGGGTTGGAAGGACCTCAGGAGGTCAACTAGTCCAGCCCCTGCTCAAAGCAGGATCAACCCCAATTAAATCATCCCAACCAGGCCTTTATCAAGATGGGCCTTAAAAACCTATAAGGATGGAGATTCCACCACCTCCCTGGGTAACCCATTCCGGTACTTCACCACCCTCCTAGTGAAAAAGTTTTTCCTAATGTCCAACCTAGATCACCACTGCAACGTGAGACCGTTGCTCCTTGTTCTGTCATCTGCCATCACTGAGAACAGTTAAGCTCCATCTTCTTTGGAACCAAACTTCAGGTAATTAAAGGCTTCTGTCAAATCCCCCCTCACTCTTCTCTTCTGCAGACTAAACAAGCTTAGTTCCTTCAGTCTCTCCTCATAAGTCATGTGCTCCACCCCCTAATCATTGCTGTTGGCATCTGATGGACTCTCTCCAATTGTCTACATTCTTTATGTAGTTGAGGGGGGCCCAAAACTGGACACAGTACACCAAACATGGCCTCACCAATGCCAAATGGAGGGGAATAATCACTTCCCGCGATCTGCTGGCAATACTCCTACTAATACAGCCCAATATGCTGTTAGATCTTCTTGGCAGAGAGGGCACTCTGTTGACTCATATACAGCTTCTTGCCCACTGAACCCCCAGGTCCTTTTCTGCAAAATTGATGCTTAGCAAGTCGGTCCCAAGCCTGTAGCAGTGTCTGGGTTTCTTCCGTCCTAAGTGCAGGACTCTGCACTTGTCCTTGTTGAACCTCATCAGATTTCTTTTGGCCCGATCCTCCAATTTGTCACTCTGTATCCTCTACCTGCCCTCCAGTATATCTACCACTCCCCCCAGTGTAGTGTGATCCACGAACTTGCTGAGGGTGCAATCCACCCCATCCTCCAGATCATTAATGAAGAAGTTGAACAAAAATAGCCCCAGGACCTACCCCTTGAGCACTCCACTTGATATGGGCTGCCAACTAGACATCGAGCCGTTGATCACTACTTGTTGAGCCCAAGTATCTAGCCAGCTTTCTATCCACCTGATAGTCCCTTCATCCAACCCATACAACTTTAACTTGCTGGCAAGAATACTGTGGGAGACAGTAGCAAAAGCTTTGCTAAGATCAAGGTATATCACATCCATCGCTTTCCCACATCCACAGAGCCAGTCACCTCTTCATAGAAGGCAGTCAGTTGGTCAGGGATGACTTGCCCTTGGTGAATCCTTGCTGACTGTTCCTCATCACCTTCCTCTCTTCCAAGTGCTTCAAAATTATTCCTTGAGGACCTGCTCCATGATTTTTCTAGGGACTGAGGTGAGGCTGACTGGTCTGTGGTTCCCCAGTTCCTCCTTCCTTTTTTAAAAAATGGGCACTATATTTCCCTTTTTCCAGTCATCCATGATTTCCCTGATCACTGCCAGTTTTCGAAGATAATGGCCAATGGCTCTACAGTCATGTTCAGCCAACTCCTTTAGCACCCTTGGATGCATTGCATCTGGCCTCATGGACTTGTTTATGTTCAGCTTTTCTAAAATAGTCCTGAACCTGTTTTTTCACCACTGAGGGCTGCTCACCTCCTCCCCATACTTTGCTGCCCGTATTGTTAGTCTGGAAGCTGACCTTATCTGTGAAGACTGATGCAGAAAAAGCATTAAGTACTTCATCTTCCACATCATCTGTCACTAAGTTGCCTGTCCCATTCAGTAAGTGACTCACACTT
This sequence comes from Mesoclemmys tuberculata, assembly GCA_007922155.1. NCBI lineage: Eukaryota > Metazoa > Chordata > Testudines > Chelidae > Mesoclemmys > Mesoclemmys tuberculata. The sequence continues at coordinate 13,840,055 of ML675616.1, read as the reverse complement.
TCCCTAAACTTCTTGTTGCTAACATACCTGTAGAAACCTTCTTGTTACCCTTCACATCCCTTGCTAGCTCCAACTCCAATTGTGCTTTGGCCTTCCTGATTTCACCCCTGCATGCTCAAGCAATGTTTTTGTACTCCTCCCTTGTCATCTGCCCAAGCTTCTATTTCTTGTAAATTTCATTTTTGTGTTTAAACTCACTGAAGATTTCTCTGTTAAGCCAAGCTGGTTGCCTGCCACGTTTGCTATTCTTTCTGCACATTGGGTAGGTTTGTTCCTGCGTCCTCAATAAGATTTCTTTAAAATACAGACAGCTCTTCTTATAAATCTGGAGTAGTCCCATGTAAATAAATGGAGGTACTTCAAATTTACCTTGATGTAAGAGAGAACAGTATTTGGCTCTCTACAAATTGTCTTGCTGTACATTGTTAACAATTGTTCTCAGTGCTATTGGCCCAAACTTTTTAAATAACTGCTGTATGATAATTTATTAAACTGCACACTGATGATCAAACCCTAGGAGTTAGCTGCAATTGCCCATCTGGCTTGTTAACTAATTTATGGGTTATCCTGACACTCTGTAATATTACATTACCTTCTGGTATCATTATTTAGAAATCCAAAAATAGACTCCAATACATTGCATAGCTGATTCTAAATATTTAATGAAACGAGACACAAATATAATGCAATAAAAAATAAATCCATAATGTCTATTATTGTGCCAGCATGTTGATAAAGGAGAGAGCATATAGAAAATAACCAAATGAAAATGAATTATTTTAAGAAATGTGTAATCAATACATCGTCTGATTCATTCCAGAGTTTATTTTAGTCCATATTGTTGCAAAGTTTTAAAGAGTCTGACATCCTATTAGAAAATTAAATTAATAGAGAGAAAATATTGCTTTACATATGGATGTAGGCCAAGTTTTTCAAAAGTGACTAGTGCTTTAGGAGCTTCAGTTTTTGGGTGCTCAATTTGAGGTGCCTTAAGGTCTGTTTTTTTGAAATAGTAGCTCATTATTATCTTCGCAATCTTCTGTGACATTCTATAGCCTGTGTTATACAGAAAATCAGAGTAGATTATCATACTGGTCCCTTCTGTCCTGAACATCTGTGAAGCTATGTAGTGGGAATGGGAGAATTCCCACTCCTAAATTTTACTGTATCCAGTGGGCATCATGTATAAAGTTCATAATGTGTATTCATGTTAGGTTTTTTTCCTTCTCTTTCTCTGCTCCTTTTTTCACAGACTCTCCTAAGTCAACTTAATACCATTAGAATAATTTATGTTCAAACTGAACCTTTAATCTATGATGTTTGAGTAACTTTGGGAGAAAGTTGGACCATCTCTCATCCCAACCCTGCTGATGCCCTGCTAGTTTTGGAGCGCTGCATCAGCGAGTGAAAGGGAGAAACTGAATTCCCATGGTAGAGCATATCATGGGTATGAATTACACTAACCTTCCACACCAAGCAACAAGCCTGACTCTCAAGCCAAACAATTGTGTGCTTGCCTTGGTTTCTTAGGGAGCTGGAAGGATGTGCATAAATTAATCAAACCAGAAACATCTACTTGCTTAAAATTAACTGGTAGATATATTTTTGATTGAGCAGTTTTCTGATGGAAAAGGAAGATTTCTTGAAGTCAAATTGTTTTTCAGGAACATGCTGATTTTTATAGTGTTTGATGGTAAAGGGTCAAAGCAAATCACTCCAACTTTCTCATTTTGTTTCAGTACTATCACAACATTGTGTTTTGACCTTATCATTTCAATTCATATTGTTTCAAATCATATCACATTTTACTATTACATTACATTTATTATAGTCTATTTAATGATCTATATAGTTAATGTATGTGTATTGACATTATTGAAACAGAACATTTTACCTTATCAAAATTAAATATTTTGATGTTTCCAAATCAAATTTTTCCAGAATTTCCATTCTGCAAGAAATTCCAAAATTTTAACCTTTCGTTACAATTGAGAATGAAAACAAAACTCAAAATGTCACAATTTCCCAGGTAGCAGAAATTCCATTTTCTGAGCAGCTCTACTTAAAACCTGTTTCTGCCATGGCTATGACATCAGCAGGGTATGCCAACAACTGGAAATTCCCCTATCCTCCCTCCCATAGCTACTGGACAATCATATGACTTATGCCTGCATGTTCCTCAAGTCCATTAACACTTTTCCCACTGTTGGTCTAACTCCTGTTCGGCTCCTCTCGAGTTAGCAATGGTAGGAGCTATGTGTAGGTCAAGCGCACACATTTTTGCCACAATCTCATCAAACCTAGCTCAGAGCCATTTTTGCTGAGGTCCCTGAATTTGAGCAGGTTCTGACGACACATTGATAAGAACCTTTGCCCTGCATAGACTAGAGCAGGCGTGTCAAACTCACTTCGAATGGCGGGCCACATTTTAATTAAATTAAGTTCAAGGGGGCCACGCATTCCATAAAACCTAACCACCTCAACACCTAAAACAGTACACTAAGACACATACGCTAAAACACCCCGTGCTCTATTCCACTTCACATACTCTACTCTCCTACTCTCCGCCGAGAAATCTCCCCGCGGGGTTAAATTTGGTGGCAGAGTAGGAGAGTGGAACTCGGAGCAGGGACTCACCGGTGCTCGCAGGCTCCACTCTCCGCCATTAAATCTCCCTGCAGGCTTAAATACAGCGGCAGGGTAGGAGACTCAGACGGCCTTTTCCTTTCTGGGACGAGATCTCGCGGTAGCATGCGCTGCCGCGGGATCTCGCACACTTTTACTGCCGGCTCGGATACCACAAGTCAGCAGGCCGGATTCGGACCGCGGGCCGGATAACACAAGCCCGCGGGCCGGATTTGGCCCGCGGGCCTTGAGTTTGACACCTGTGGACTAGGGCAATCGCTTGTGGAACTGTGCTTGGTGGTACTGAAAACTCCCAGTGTAGATACACCTAGAGGTACAGCCAGGTTATCCCCATCATGGGATAGTTGCACTCATTGTACTGAGGATATATCCCTTTTGCTATGGGCTACAGCCAAATGCCACTTTCAGCTGTAGCGAAAGCAAGCCTTTAAGGATATGTCTACATAGCCCACAGTAGCGAGTCTCAGAGCCTGGGCTCACGGATTCAGGATCATGCGATGCACAATAAAATTAGTTGTGTAAACATTGCAGCTTGGGCTGGAACTTGGATTCTGAAGCCTAGTAGTGGGGGCTGGCTTTAGAGCCTCAGCTCCTGCCTGAGCCATAACGTCTACACCACTATTTTTAGATGTACCCTGAGGCTGTCTAGCAGTGCTGAATACAATACTTCCATGATACGATTCCCACAGTGCCCCCTTACCTAATCCTGAAAGGAAATAACAAAAGACTTCTGTCTCAGTGACTCATTAGCTAAAACTGCATAACGGAAAGAAACTTGATTATCGCATTTGTTGTGGGATTTAACGTGTGCCAGCCAAGAAATTTACACTCTTCTTGAACTCAGGATGCCACTCCATTCATTGTGTTTATAGAGTGGGAACTGGCACTATGTTTGGACTTTGCAATGCAAAGCAAGAAGATCTAGCCAAAAAACTGCTCTCCTTGAGGGAAGGACCTTCTCCAGAAGTCAATAAGAAAAGCAGCTATAATATTGCTTCTGTGTCTACTATAGTCTGGTTACACAATAACCAGCTTCTTTTTGCAGTGTACTGAAGTTAGATGTAATAGTTCCTCAGTAGCCAGTGCTTTATTTGCAAGGGAGAGAAGCCAGGAGAATTCCCCTCAGTCATACAGGCGTACAAACCTTCTTTAAACAAACCATTCTCCAGTTTTTGATGTTCAGCAACTTTCCAGCCAAGGAATGCACTTCTGGGATGACATTTTCGATGGTGCCTAAACGTGCAGAGGTTGGGTGTCTAAATCCCCTTGCTGTCTGAAATTCTAGACACTGTGGCCTGATTCAATAGCCCATCCCTATTCAGCAAAGCTCTTAATAGTATTACCCATCCTAAGCCTTCAAGAGTCATGAGTCAGACCTAAAAAAACCCATGGGTTTTTTTTTTAAAGTAACATATTTTGGGTCAGTTTTGTTGGTTTTCTAGTTCTTGGAGCTTTGGGCTACACTAGGGGAATGTTTTCTAGCTTTCCCCTCTGCAATCATCATGACTAGAATCTTTCATTTTTAAAAAAAAAAAAAGAAGGCTGATAGTCTCAGGTAATCACATGACGTCAGGAGCATAACTTCCTGTAGAACACCAAATGTCACAAGACGCGATCAAATCACAAGAGTTGGCAAGAATGCCTTAAGTATGTGCTTAAAGACTCTGGAACTGAGGACTATTTCCTGCAGCCTGAAAACGCCACCCGTTCTCCAGGGTGACTGCTAGTGAGTTACACTAAGTGTCTGTAAATAGGACACATTCTCTGCAGTTCAGAACTCCATTTTTTTAGGTCCTTTGCGTGATCATTTGCTACATCTGCCATGACGGGCTACTTATCTCAGCATAATTGACCAGTGAAGCCAGGTTTACAGCTGCTTTGCATTGGTTGCAAAGCAGCCTGGCCAAATATATTGGGATGAATTCTTTCAAATGTAGATGCCTAAAATTAGGCTCCTAAATCCACTTTTAAGCATCACAATAAGTGACCTGATTTTCAGAGGTGCTGAGCACACATAGCTCCTATTGACTGTAATGAGAGCTGTGGATGCTTAGCAGCTTTGAAAATAAGACCATTTTTATTATGTTGCTAAAATGTTATTTATTTTTTGTCTGGTGATAGTGCCCTTGGAGCCCCGATCATGGACCTGGGCCCCATTGTGCTAGTTCCTGTACAGACACAGAACAAAAAGACAGTCCCTGACCCAAAGACCTTACAATCTAAGAAAATATGGATTAAAGAGAAACTTTAGGTGACCACTCAAGTTTGAAAATTTGGCCCTTGTTTCTTTGTATATTTTCAGCCTCGTTGGTTCATTGTGCTCTCCCCAGCTGTTTGTTCTTTCAACCTGCTGTCTGTAGACTTAGATTGTAGGCGCTTCAGGGCAAGGACTGCTTCTTCTGTACGTTTGCACAATGCCTGGCCGAGGGAGGCTGAAGGGTCTAGGCACTACCAAAATGCCAATCATAACAATTCCAATCTCCGCAGGAATCTTTATCATCACAGAAACTTCCACTGCAGAATTTGGCTGGTATCATAATGACACACATTCACAGGGTCAAGCAATGCTGATTTGAACCGACGGTGGAGAAACAAGACATAACGTCAACCTGGGTCAGTGTCATTTTATTATGTGGACTCTTTGGTTTGTGTTCACTTAGTCTGCCAGTTTTAGATCATTTATTACTAATCTCACAGCCGATAAAGGAGAAAGATTAGCGCATACCACAGAACTAAACCTTTATTTTTAGTCCCTTGAAACTACGGATGTTGAGGAACACGTCCAACCCAATGTTAGTGGCTATTGTAATTAAAAACAAACAAAACAAAAAGAAAACAGACTGGGCACCACAAAGTTTTAACAATCAGGGATGAGTCAGCTTTTGAATTCCATTTTCATCTGCATCAGACTCTGGTTTCTTTACTGATGATGCTGGTATGGAGAATTGTGTCCAAAACCACTCATTTTATAGACTGGCCCAAACGAAAACATGAAACTGGAACCTCCTCACAACACCCTATAAGGCAGGGAACTGCTATTACCCCTATTTTATAGATGGTAAATTGAGGCACAGAGCAGTATGCCTAAAGTCACACAGAAAACCTGTGATAGAGCAGGGAATGGAACATTGATCTCCCAAGAGCTAAGCTAGTGTCCTAACCCTTAGAACATCCTTTCTCTCCTCTTAGTTCAAATAAGAAATTCCTGATATCAATTGAGCATAAGGCAATTCCTTACCGACAAGCTAAACTCCTATAAGCCACTCACAAACTGAAATAAGAGCATCCGGACAGGGTTTTTCTACTGGCTTCCCAAAACCATTTTTAAAGTGATTTAAGGAGTTGTCTACATGCAGAGTTGCATTTGTTTAGCTAACAGAGTGGTTTTAAACTGATTCATCGAAACTGGTGCAAAAAGTGGTGTGGACACTCTTATTTCACTGTAAAGCAGATTTTTTGGGGGTTAGGTGAAGTTGATTAGGAACAGGGTTAAGCTAAACCAAACTAAGCCACTATTAAAACATGAAAAGGCCAGATCACACTACAGACCTATATCGGTATAACTACATTGGTCAGGGGAGTGAAAAATCCAGACTCCTGAGTGGTGTAGGAATATGGATCTAACCCCCCATGTAGACAGCATTATGTCAATGGGAAACCTTCTTCTGCCTGCATAGCTACCACCTCTCATGGAGATGGATTAACTATGCCAATTGGAGAAGCTCTCCCAGTGGCATAGGAACATCTACAGAGGCGCAACTGCACTGCTGCAGTGCTGTACGAGAAGACAAGCCCTAAAAGTGTCTACACAGGTTTACACTAGTTTAAATAATCAGCTGAGTAAGACCTCAGAGTTATGAACACCTGGAGAACAGAGATTGTCCATAATTCTGAGCAAAACGTTATGGTTGTTCTTTCAAAATTTTACAACACTGACTTAATACTGCTTTGAAACTTTACTATGCAGAAGAAAAATGCTGCTTTTAACCATCTTAATTTAAATGAAACAAGCACAGAAACAGTTTCTTTAACTTGTTCAATTTTTTAAAAACTTTCCTTTTTTTTTCTTTTAGTATTTCACGCTTAACACAGTACTGTATTTTATTTGCTTTGGTTTTTTATGTTTTTGTTTCTGCTGCTGCCTGATTGTGTACTTCTGGTTCCAAATGAGGTGTGTGGTTAACCAGTCAGTTCATAACTCTGGTGTTTGTAGCTCTGAAGTTCTACTGTAGTTTGTACGTAGACAAAGATTTAGTTCAACCAGTTCAGCTTCCACAGGTAAACAAACCCTTTGAAAGTGACGGACTTCATTCTTCTGGTTCCAGACGTTGGTTTCTTACAGCTTTGGTCTCAGATCTTATTTTTTTAACTATATTTCACGTACATGAATCGGTTTTGGCCACTTGTTCTATATTTTGCTCTCCTCCTTGATGTTGTACTCTAAAATCACCACAAATCCCTAAGCCTCCAAACTCAAACAAAATAACCGTTCACTGTTTCTTTCACTGTTGAAGGCTAGGGAATGATGAATGCAGCATTGTCTCTAAGACAATAGTGCATTTCCACTGCAGAGTAACTAATGTTTAAAACCAGTTGGTTACAATGAAACATCAAGCAAGAGGGAACAGATACAATGAAGGGTACATAAAAGAATACATACCAGGAGAACTAAAAAGAGAAAACCTAATGAGTCAGGTAGATGTGAGATATAAAAATGAGGTCAGAGAGGCTGAAAAAAGCATTTAAAGGAACCATGGATGCTGGAAAAATATATCTGAAGGGTGGGGGAGACATGAAAGAGTCACTGACATATCACTGGGTCAGTAAAAGGCCATCTAAGGACAAGGAAACTCCCAAAAAAAAGCTTTGGGAAGAGAAAAGTGTGGCCAACATGGTTGTTGCTGTCTTTTAATTTTAAAAGTGAACATTTCATTTTTATTTGTATTTATGCATTGTGACAATTTTCATTTTGTGTTGAAAAGTTCCTCAATGAAACTAAAAAACAAAACATTTTGAAATGTTGATGGGAAAAATCCTATATTTACCCTTTAATTTCTCATCATCTCCTGCTCCCCCCCTTTTTTCTCTCACTGTAAAAAGGGGAGGTGTTAAAATGTGAGACAAAATGGAGAAAAAACACTTTATTTCAAAAGAGGAAAAGAGTGTTATTTTCTCTCTCACAGAGAGACAGAGAGAGAGAGACAGAGAGAGGTAAAAAGTGAGAGGGAGTGTTGCCTTTATACTTAACACTTAAAAGTGAAAAAGTTAATTTTTCTCACTTAATTTTTTTTTACTCCCCTCTTCACTTTTCTGGTGGGAAAAGGGGGTGGAATAAAAATTAGAAGAAGGTAGACAATGGGGGAGGTCCTGGATGATTGGGAAAAGGCAAACATAGTGCCCATCTTCAAAAGAGAAAAGAAGGAGGAACCAGAGATTTATAGACAGGTCAGCCTCACCTCAGTCCCCAGAAAAATCATGGAGCAGGTCCTCAAGGAATCCATTTTGAGGCACTTGAAAAAGAGGAAGATGATCAGGAACAGTCAGCATTGATTCGCCAAGAGCAAACAGACCTGATTGCCTTCTATGATCAGATGACTGGCTCTGTGGATGTGGGGAAAGCAGTGGACATGATGTACCTTGATCTTAGCAAAGCTTTTGATATGGTCTCCCACAGTATTCTTATCAGCAAGTTAAGGAAATATGGGTTGGATGAATGGACTATAAGATTGATAGAAAGTTGGCAGGATAATTGGGCTCAATGAATAGTGATCTATGGTTCCATGTCTAGCTGGCAACCGGTAACAAGCAGAGTGCCCCCCGGGTCAGTCCTGAAACTGGTTTTGTTCAACTTCTTCATTATTGATCTGGAGGATGGGGTGGATTTCACCCTCACCAAGTTTGCATATGACACAAAGCTAAGGGGAGTGGTAGATATGCTGAAGGGTAGAGATAAGATACAAAGTGATCTAGACAAATTGGAGGATTGGGGCAAAAATATCTGATGACATGCAGCAAGGACAAATACAGAATCCTGCACTTAAGATGGAAGAATTCTAAGCACTGCTACTGGGGACCGACTGGCTAAGCAGAAGTTTTTCTGAAAAGGACTGGGGGTTCAGTGGGCAAGAAGCTGTATATGAGTCAACAGAGTGCACTCGCTGCCAAGAAGGTCTAACAGTATATTGGGCTGTATTAGTAGGAGCATTGCCAACAGATCGCGGGAAGTGATTATTCCTCTCTATTCGGCATTGGTGAGGCCACATTTGGAGTATTGTGTCCAGTTTTGGTTCCCCCACTACTGAAAGGATATGGAAAAATTGGAGAGAGTCCATAGCAGGGCAACAGAAATTATTAGAGGGTTGGAGCACATGACTCATGAGGAGAGGATGACAGAACTAGGCTTGTTTTTTTGGTAGAAGAGAAGAATGAGGCAGGATTTTGTAGCAGTCTTTAACTACCTGAAATGGGGTTCGCTGGAGGATGGAGATAGGCTGTTCTCAAGGGTAATAGATGACAGAACTAGTAGCAATGGTCTCAAGTTGCAGTGGGGGAGGTCTAGGTTGGATATTAGGAAAAGTTTTTTCACTAGGGGAGTGGTGAAGCACCGGAATGTGTTACCTGGAGAGGTGGTGGAATTTCCATGAACCAACAAGAAAGGCCCCAGCCAATCATCCCCCACACACACATACAGTTTATAAGAACTGCACCAAAATGAGTCTATCCCCAAAATTATATTAATAAGCCACCCTTCCTGGTTGTGGCGAAGACATGCAACAGCTTTTGTTACTGACCAAAGATTTTGAGACACTCCAGACCATCCTGGTTGAGATAAAACACTAAACGAATTTATTAACTACAAGAAAATAGATTTTAAGTGATTATAAGTGGCAGATGTAAAGAGATCAAAAATAGTTACCAAATGAAATAAGCGGAGAAACCTCAGCCTAAGTTCTACACTCAACCAATCTCTGAATTAGCAATGTCTCACTCTTGTTAGTTGGTACAAGCATTTTCTTCAAAGCGGGCTAGCAGTGGGCAGCCTCCCCTGCCTGGGACGTCCCTCTCGCCTTCGAAGTCCTTTTGTCTTCTGGGTGTTCAGTTGAATGGGAGTGGACCCAAGTGAGATGATGTCATACTCCTCCTTTAATAACCTGTTTCAACTTCTAGATCAGTCCATGAACGTGACATGGTAGCAGCTTCCCACTGGCCAAACCACCCCATTGCGAACCTGCATCATACAATGAAGCCTAGTTGTAAGCAATCCCTGGTAGTGGGATATTTCCTTGATGGCCATTCACAAATCTCCCCACTTCACTTCTGTACCTGAAAAGCTGGTTTAGGTGGTTTCCACCTCACAACATATTCTAGTAGCATTTAAAACAATATTTTATAACTTCACATACTACGGTAGCACCTACAATCCAACAGGATATTAATGTTTAGCGGATCAAGACTTTTCAAGTAATACCACACAAGGCATTCTTTGTACAAAACATCATAATTATATGACATTGGTGAACATGGGGATTTTGTTTTCAGACACATGGGCTGCAGTGTTGAGCACTGGTTCTCAGTTGGCAGTGCCACTTGTATTTCATGGCATGATTTGATAAATGTATTTTGCTTGTGTAAATATTAGTGTTTTAATTATTATTTAAATGGAGGTAGCAGGCATGTACTTTGAAACTTACCTGTTGTATCAGCATGCCTATAAAGTATGGATGCAATCAAGTCTCTCTGGTGCTTTTCTTATGGGAGTTTAGAAATAATAAAAAATGTAATGTGGCAATTAAGTGTCATAATGATGGGATTTAAAGAAATGTGATTTAGTCAAGCAAGATATCATTAAAGACAGGAACTAACCTATACTAATTCCTAGCTCTTATATTGCACTTTCATCCATATCATTATCATTATTAAAATGACTCACAAAATCGTTATAAACACCAGCATAAATTGGGTTTTCTATTTTGTTCAAGATATCTTTGACTGCAAGAGTCAGATGGTAGCGAACTCCACAGTGTTATAGATTCATAAATTCTGGGTATGTCTACACTGCAATTGGGAGGTTGGGCTGACGGGCTATTTACCTGTGGTGTAGACATTCTGGCTCGGAGTTGGGGTACAGGCTAAACTCTGGGACCTCCCATCTCGCAGGGTCCTAGAGCCCAGACTCCAGCCCAACCCTGGGTGTCCACACTGTTGTTAAACAGCCCCTTAGCCCAAGTCAGCTGGCACTGGCCAGCTGCAGGTGCTTAATTGCAGTGTAGATATACCCAGAATCTGTACCATATTGCATATGAAATCAGTTAGGGTGCCTAATTGCAGGGTAGATATATCCTACAAGGCCAGAAGGGATCACTGTGGTCACGTGGTCTGACTCCCTGCTTAACACAGGCCATAGGATTCCCTGGATTAATTGCTGTTTCAATGAGAGCAAACAGGGCTGGCCTTAGAGGAAATGGCACCCTAGATGAATTTTTGCCTCCCTGGGTTTCCCATCCCCCCCTGGACACCACTGAGTCCCCTACCCATCCTCTCTGGTCCCCGCTGCCTCCCCTACCCATCCCCCACTAGCCACCACTACCTCTCCAAGCTCTCCATCCCCTCCCCCAATGCCCCTTTCCCCTGATGCCTCCCAGGGCTACCAACCCATGCCCACATTACCCTCATCCCGACTGCTTCCCTCCACCCCCACACAGAAGGTCAGGGCTGTGGAAGGATCCTCCTCATCCTGCTTCTCTCGGCTTCCCTCCCACATCAGCCAGCATCCCTTTCTCTCCTCCAACAGCCTCACATCCCCACCCTTCAGGAACCCCAAGGAAGGAGGAGACTGGCCAGGAGTTAAGGAGGGGCAGAGTTCAGGAAGGACAGGAATTGAGGACAGCCATAGGAAAACAAGGGGCAGGAGTCAAGGAAAGAGAATGTTGAGGCATGGGGGCTCCAGAAGGTCAGGTCTGTGGTAGGATCCTCCTCCTATCTCAGTGTCCTGCCTTGCTTAGCTCCCATCACCCCTTGGCCAGCATCCCTTGTTCTCCTGTGACAGCCCTGCACGCCTGCCCTGTGAGAACCCCAGGGGAGGAGCAGAGAGGTGAGCTGAGCAGAGGTGGGAGAGGAGGGGAGGGGGCTGAATGGGGGAAAGAGGCGGAAGGGAAGAGGAAGATAGTGCTCTGCTGGCAGCACCCGACCTTTTATGCCCCCCCCCCGGGGCTCTAATGAAAGCATAAAGGCGTCATCACCATGTGTGCTATGCCGTTGACTGTTGGAGATTGCACTGTGACAGGGCTTGGCCTTGGAATGTCTCAGTCCAGCTCTGCCCCAGCCATGGTGGTCCTGCTCAACGTCCCACCACTGCCTGTGTTGTGGGGCCTCAGGCATCATCTACCTGAAGCATGGTAAGGGGCTGGGCTGGGGTAGTGGCGGGGGGCTGGGCCTGTGTCCCGCTTCTTCCCTCTTGACCACGGCACCCTCCTGACCACAGCACCTTAGGTGGTCATCCACATCGCTCACCCCTAAGGCTGGCCCTGAGCATGTGGTTTAGAAAAACATCCAGTCTTCATTTAAAAATCTCAGTGATGGAGAATCCACAATGTCCCTTGATAAGTTGTTCCAGTTGTTAATTAGCCTCTCTGTTAAAAGGTGGCACCTTATTTCTAGTCTGAATTTGTCTCACTTAACTCCAGCTGTGGACTTTGTTATACCTTAGTCTGCTAGATTGAAGCAGTTATCAAATTTCTGTTCTCCACTTAAGTACTTGGAGGTAATGGTTTCTAAAGCGCACTAACATGTTGTGTATTAATTGGTTCATGTAGTCCCTGTAGTACTGTTTCAAACAACACTGCATTAAAGCGCACCAGCAGGGTCTATCCAGACCAACTGATGTGCAACATTTAGCAATCATTTCCCACCATAGAGTACATTACTTCATTGTGCAGACAAGCCCATAGATTATGATCAAGTCACTCCTTAAAGCTCCTTGAGTCTATCACTATAAGGCATGTTTTCCAATCTCTTAATGAGTCTTGTAGCTAGTCTTTGAACTGTCTCTAATTTATGAACATTCTGTTTGTTGTGTGGACATAGTATTGCACCAATGCCAAATGCAGAGGTAATATAACCTCCCTACTCCTACTTGATAGTCCCCTGTTTATACATGCATTTATGAAAAGCCTTTTCCAGAATGAATGCCTGCCCTTATAAAGGACTGTAAGAGAGTCAACATGTTATTGTTAGGAAAATAATTCTCAACCCAATAATAAAACAATAATAAAATAAACAACCCAAACTCTACTTGATTTCTCATTGCTTCAGCTAAAACAATTATAAAACCTCTGACAGCCATAGCAACTCAGGGAGGTAGGTGTTCAACTCTCATCGGCTTTCAAGAGCTAATGGCCTAGAGTCATTTCTTTCAATGGGAGTTGACTGTCGTTAGAAAATCCCATCTGCAATGTACAGCCATAGTGTAGACCCAGTTTAAAGTGGCCTGGCTCATTTTTTCAACACTCAGAACTGGTTTCAATACTACCAGGCAGAGCAGGTTTGACTGCCTTAAACCACATCATGCAGCATCTGTACTATGTCTGTAACCAGTTTTAAGTCTGTTAAGATAAACTGGGTTTAAAACTAGTTAGAAAATTTCTTCCCTGTATATAGGCCTATTGGGACAAAGTTAGCCTAATTCCATGAGTGCTACAGATTTATACCAGGGATGATTGTGGATGACTAGTTTTTGCATTTGTATAATTCCCTGGCTTTAAGTGAACCAAAGGTAGGCTTGGAAGGATTCTATTTTTATCAGTAAATGTTGGCAAACTTCAACTTCATTGAACACTCAAACTGATGAAAAATATTTCTATCAATAATAATTGAAATTTACAAATAGCCAAAGGAAGAAAATTGTTGCTTGAGAACTTCTTAGAATTTAATTTCACAATATTTACTTTGTAGATTATGACATGTGATGTTGCCAGTTTGTGTTTTAACGCTTAGAAAACTTGAACTTCTTATATCTTTGTGTCTACTGTCATTAAATACCTATTATCTGAACCCCACATAATTTCATTCAAGTGCGAAAATTCAAACCAATAAAAATTGAAAAAAATGCTGAAAACCCATATTTTTATGCAACTGAAAAATGTAAATTGATAAAATAAATTTTAAATGCTTCAAAATAAAAATGCAGGGCACACTGTCTCACTTCAGAGTTTCAGCAAATGCAAAGCAGTTGAGAAAGCATGAAGTGGTCAAATGAAGCTAATTGTCAAAGTCATTGTTACATGACTCAGAAGAAAGAGGTGCAGGCCTGCTGCTTGACAAGAGGATGACCCATCTAAACACTTTCCTTTACAATAGGAAATTCAGTTACTTCTGAAAATGGGAACAGTCATCAGTCCATCAATACAACGCTCCCCAGAGTTTTGTCAATGCATCGATCTAAAATGTGACACCATTACTCACATTGACTAATATCTTACCCATCAGGTAGCACCACTGAAATTCGAGGGATTGCTTGAGGAGTCAGGTATTACTTGTCCTGAATATGGGTATCATATAATTTAGCCCATAACCCCATTCTGATTATCAGATTTTTCTCTAAACTGAATTAACCTACATTTCTGCAAACCATCTCAGTTTTCAGAATATCTTACAGGATGTATTTCTCTTCAAATCCCCAGGGGATAGAATTCTATTAGCTCATTACATTGTATTATGGAAAACAAATCTAGCCCTCAGTTTAGCATAATAAATTCCTCCTTACCAATCTAATAAAACACAAATTAACTCAGTTATACTATCACTGAAATACATCTCATACAAGTACTGGAACAGAGAAAAAATGAATAAAAACCCAATGATGTAATAGGATGGATCAATCTACCTTTGTTTTTTCTTACAGTTTTTCCTTTCAATATAAGTGTCCCCAATTGACTGAGTACAGTTATACTTTATATGTCTGTAACCCTTCTGCCAGGTGTTGTTGGCAGTAAAAAGGCTGACTTCCATTTTCTAGCTGTTTCTTCTGTAAAATTAGACAACTCTGTCTCAAGCCCCCACTATATATCACGCTTTGAGTGCCTTTGATAGGCAATACTTCCCCACTTGTAAGGACTAAGTCCAGTGGGTTAAAACAACAAAAGATGTATTGCAGGGAAAGGTGGAAGAGGAAGGCAAAGAGAAGTAAAGTGGACAAGAGAGTACACTTGGGAAAGCCAGCAATTAAACATATAAACATCCCTGCCCAGGTGTTTGAGCAATAGTCCCAACCTTAGTTGACTTGCAGATGCAAGTTTTCTCCCACAGACATAGTTTTATTATGCCATTGGGAGAGCTCTCCCCCACTGGCATAGAGCATCTTTGCCAGATGTGCTGCAGCGCTGTGTATGTAGACAAGCCCTTATTGTGCAGTGACTGAATAAAAGGAATATCACAGCAGAAACCTCATGGTTGTATGCAATCTAGATGCTATGAATAGAGCTGATCGCTTCTGGTGGCAGAGATTGGTTTCCCCAAGCTAGCGTATGGTTTGTTCTGCATCCATATGCAATTAGTTTGCAGAAGTGGCCCTCGGGGCCTGTCATCTGTTATTACAAACTAATGCTCAATTAGCATCTTTATTCAGTTCTAAGAATAATGAAAAAATCAAGCTAAAATAACCACTAAATGAAAAACAAGTTCATTTTAATTAAAATTTAATGGCATTTAGGGGGAACCTTAAACTGAAGGTGAAATTCAATAGCCATTTACTTTGTTTGTGAACATCTGAAAGGTAATTAAATGCTCTGATTTCTATTGAGTCCTCACTGAAGATGTACTGAAGTCAAGACCTGGTAGCTGAAAGATCAGAAAGTCAAGTTTATTTAATTGTACTTCTATTTTGCAAAAATATATATGCTCTCATTATTAATAATATGGGTTTTGTTAACTTCCGATAGTTAAAGCTGGGTAAAATTCTTCAGACAAATACTTTATTTGCTAAAAAATGCAGTTTCAGGTCACCTGAACATATTAGCAAATTTGACACAAATTCATTGAATAGTTTTGGCCATTTAAAAAAAAAATTGTTCAGCTAAGATCCCTGTCCCTACTTTTTCTGACTCTAGCCCTGTAAAATTGCCCAGAAAGAAAATACTTCAGTTCAAACTAAACACTTTGTTTGACCCAAAATGGCCTATGTTGAGTCACTGACATTTCCAGCAGCTTTTGGTTTTGGTTTGAACCAAACATTTTTTTCAATTTTTCAAAACTGCCAGTGAACCAAAGAGTTATTTGTCCAGCTGTACTAATAAGAGTGCAACCTGGGCTGCGGTTTGTGACAGAGCTATTTGCATTTCCAAATCTCTGGTTTTTAGCCCTAGATTTTACAATGTTCATGCTTTCCAAAAATATTTGCAGGTTAATATCCAATCTGTTAGATGTTTTATGTAGGCTGCCCAAAAATGAATGGGAAATTTGGGATTTCCTTGCTAGCCTGAAGAAATTTGGGGTTGATTCTGCTTTTTTTGTTTTTTCTCCAAATGAGCCTGGAAATGCCTGTGTCCAGAGACTGGAAGAAGTTTGTTGTGATGTATTAGGAGTAGATACTGGGTAAGGAAAAGGAACAGGAAGAGATTGACTGCCGACCGGCCCTTCACCATCTTGCCTGGCATCAGACTCACTCAGGCTAGTGCAGAGCTCTTGATGATGGATTAAGAGACTTCACAAGAATGAGATTTAACCTCTCCATGCCTCAGTTTCCCATTTGTACTACAGGAATAATAATACTTCCATTCTCCCTTTGTCTCCTTTGTCTATTTAGTCTGTAGCTCTTTGAGATCTGACCCTAACTGTCTGCATGCACAATGCCTAATGCAATATTTTTCTAGATGCTCCTGTAAAAATAGAAAGTAAAGAATAATCATAGTAGTACTTAGCAATTACATCTTGGTGAGAAATTTATAGTCTGTCTAAGAGGAAGATGGGTCTCCATTCTGTGAGCTTCTCTAAATCTTTTGACAACACGGGTGTTTATCAGCTTGGATACAGTTGGTCTGAAATTAACATTTTTGCAAATGCTTCCTGAAGGCTAATATGGTTTGTATGCTTTTGTAAATTAGAGGTATTTTAATAAGGGAACTGCACCACAGATGCAGCAGCAGCATAGAACGGAAGGATATTCTGGTGGATAAGATACCATCTTGAGCCAGGCAGTCAATTCCGAGCTCTTCCACAGATTTCCTCCATAGCAAGTCACCTTAGCTTATTACATTTTAAACGCATTCTCTGTATTCTTCACTCAACTGCTGGTGAAACAAGTACAATGTCATTGAAGCCAATGGAGTTTCATCTTTTTATGCCAGTGGGGAATTTATCTTTAGCTCAATTGTGAAGTCTGTATTGCTTTTCAACCTTCCCTCGAAGAGATGGGGCCAACCCAACTGCAGCCTGTTTCAATGAATTGATTTTCATAGCTTTATCACTTTGGGGGTTAAATACAGCAGAGAAAACATTTATGGTAAGGGATAAACTCCTAAAAAAAGGCTTCCCACAATTAAATTCACTTCTACATAAAAATGGTATAAATTAGAATAAACAGCCTTTCAGTTCTATAGCTGTATACTGTGATTTATACACACAACCATATGTCTTGAAATCTTTCATTACTGGCACCAACTCCTGATGTCAGAGCTCTGGCATGTTGTTATACAATAGTGATGCAGGCTGCCGTTTACTGATCTTTTCAGTAATTAGTTTTTGAAGGTTAATCCCACTAGGCATTTCCAACATTTAGTGTGGAGCCTAATGAATTTTCGACTTCAGAACAGTACATGGTGGATACAATAGATGGAGATAATAGTCTAAAAAGTTTGAACATCCTTTATTGTTACGATTTGTGTTGCAGGAGCCCTAGGAGTCACTAGGCGCCCGAGTGAGGGAGCAGATCCCTGTTGTGCTAGGTGCTGTACATCTATGTAATTATAAGAATGTACAAGCTAAATAATCTGAACACCTCATCAATGGGTGAGGAGAGCACTTCACACCTTGTAGGAAGACAGCCTTTGTGCCTACAGGCATTGTGGCCTAGTAAAGTGGGACTTAGGAGACTCAGGTTCAAGTCTCAGCTCTACTACTAACCTGCTGGGTGAAGCAGGCCAAGTCATGCTTCCTCTCTGTACCTTCATTTCTCCATCTGTAAAATGGGAATAATGATACTGAACTTCATTAAGTGCTTTGGGATCTACTGATGAAAAGCCCTGGCTTAGAGAGACAAGGTGGGTGAGGTGATATCTTCTATTGGGCCCGCTTCTGTTGGTGAGAGAGACAAGCTTTCAAGCTTACTCGGAGCTGAAGAAGAACTCTGTCTCAGCTTGAAATCATCTCTCTCATCAATAGAAGCAGGTCCAATAAAAGATATTACCTCACCTCCCTTGTCTCTCTAATATCCTGGGACCAACACAGCTACAACAACACTCCGGACATAGATAAGAGCTTGGCATTATTGTGAATACAGAAGCATCCCGTGGAGAGAAGGTTTGTGTGTTGTACATAGTGTTTTAAATGTAGGAGAAAACTTCATTGTGCAGTGAAAAGTCTGGTTTTAGCATGATGCTTAATCATGTGCCTAACTTTAGGCCCAGTGACACCAGTATGGTTAAAGTTAGGCCCATGCTTCTGTATCTCAATGAACTGGAACCTATATTAGCAAATTCCGAAGAAAATTTGCAAGAACATCCATTTCCTCACACAAGCACCTGCTTAGTGAAATCCGACAGGGCTTTGCTGGACTCAGCTGCATGCCGTTGGTGCTAATGATCCCCAGTGACACCAGTATGGTTAAAGTTAGGCCCATGCTTCTCGGCCTGTGCGGGAAATACAAGGGATGCCATGGTTCTAGATCTACAGAGATTTTGTATTTATTTGTTCCCCTCTGCATATTTTTGCATGGCGGGGGGGGGCATGTGGGTCACAACTTTTCAGAAAGGGCTGTCCCAGACGCAAGTACAAACTACATTTTTAAAAAGGGAATAAGAAGAAGAAGCCTGAAAGAGATTTGCTAATAGTTTAGGCAGAAAGTATACAGACCTCAGGTCAGTAGGATTTTGCCATTTGAACTGCGTCTAGATTTACATGAACATTTAATCATTTACTATTGAAGTCAGCGTAGCTGCTCTGATTTATACTGACTGAGGATCTGGCTCAAGTTCTCCTTTCTCTACCCAGTTTGGATGGCAAGTTTCACTCTCAGACCAGTCATCTCATTAAGTCAGAACTCTGGTAATTAGCCTGTGGCACTCAATTCTACCAGAAGCTGGAGTGTGTCCCCGTGGAAAAGCTTCTGGAGAGACAAGTAGTTAGTCAAGTACCCTTAACCTGGCGAGATCAGAGACACAAATCCAGAGAGACTGTCAGGTCTTTAGCTCTCAAGTGTGAGGAAATTAAAGATATATTCCCTGTGCTGAAGTTCAGCATGGCTGTGTGAAGTAAAAATTATAAGCTCTCTGGGGAACACTGTGAAAAGCTGTGTATCTCTGGGACCTTCCTTGTGATGAACATATGTTGGGACTATTACAGCACCTGCTCGGTGTGGCTTTTCTCATACAGGGCTTATTCTGCAAGGTGTTAAGCTACCTCAATTCCCTCTGAAATTAGGGGGTGTTGAGGGTACTCAGCACCTCCCAGAATCATACCCAAGATATAAGGAGATTAAAATGGCAAACAGATGTGGGCCTATGCAGGCCAATTAAAAAAACCAGGTCAGTTTGAAATGAAAATGAGAATAAAAAATATATATATATTTCAGATCTATATCCATTTTCTGGAAAAAACAGACTTGCTGATATTTGCACAGTGATAAACTTCATCCCCAAAGGTATGCAAAATATTGTGAACCTCTGTCCAGTTTCAGGCAAATATGAGGCAAGGCTCGCTCCATCCTAGACTTAGGCTCACGTTAACCACCACCTACATGACCTTCTGCCACTGTCATATCCGTATCTTCCTCTACACAGCTCACCATGTTTGTAAATTTGTTCCTCTCCTAGTCTGCCATGACATCTCTTTCTTCCTTCAAATCCCTCATTAAAATTCCTCCTCTTTTCCCCAGCCTATAAGCTCAAGCCCTCCCCTCTAGAAAAGGTTAACCAAATTAGATCGTGACCATTTAGAAAAAGAAATAATCATGGAATTCCCAAGACAGGAGCCTTGCTACATTGCACAGTCACATGCCTTCTGAGAATCCCACCCACACCTGATCTTTCTTTTACAATTGGAATTTTTTCAGGGCAAGGGTATTGTCCTCATGTTTGTACACTACCATGCATACACTGGATGCCATACTAATAGAGCTGGTCAAAACTGGGAATTTCCATTCTGTGGGAAATTCTGACATTTCAGAATTTGTTTTTGTTCCAGATCAGAATGAAAATGGAAAACATTGAAATTTCCTGTGAAATGAAAATTTTGAAAATTGTTCATTTGGGGCTAGTCAAAATGTTCTGTTTTGAGAAAATCAAAACAATTTGTTTCAACTTTGACTTTAGTTTTTTGGGTTTTTTTAATCTCATTCTAATTTACAATATAATATAAAAGAAATAAATATCAAATTAAAAAGTCCTTTTGGAGTGAAAAAAAATCAGAAGGTTTCATTCTGATAAGAGCTGACTAAAACGCTTAAAAAAATTGAAACAAAATGTCACTGAAAGCAACACATTTCCATGGATAATTTCAATTTTCATGAAACACCATTTGCCAATGGAAAAATGTTCCATTGGAAAGTTTTTGACCAGCTCTCCATGTAAATAACATTAATTCAACCTAGATCAAATTTCTCTGTTCATGGGTTTGTGTAAATATCAAACAAAATTTGAAATTTCTCATGAGACTAAAGTGAAAGTAGAAGAGACTGGGGATGAAATCCTAGCCCCATAGAAGTGAAGGGGAATTTTGTCATTGATTTCACTGAGATCAGGATTGCACTGCTGGTGGTTTTCAGTGAGTTTTGCTTTGAGATTTGGGCTTCATTTAAACCTAAGACACGGAGCAAAACTCAGGTTTGAATCCAAGCAGAAGCAAACTAAAGAAAAAGTCTGTGTGGTTCCTGTACAGGCTAACTGACAGGTTCTGCAGGTTCTAGTCCTGACAGACATTTAAAATTCAGAGTGCTTAGTAAGTCTTTATGCGTCACAGGTTTTGGAGGTATGAAAAGTGCATGGCAATTAGACCCAGTAAATCTTATTATGAATTACATTATATAATAGTTGTGCACTTTAGCTGCATTATGAAGCTACATCATATTTTGAATTTTTTTTTTCTTGAATTTACTTTGTGGTGAAGGAGGAGTCTAAAAAAATTAGGCCATGGCACCTCTCATTTTGTTAGCTTTCAGGGTTTTCTAAGCTTCAATGAATTCAAGAGGGTTGATTCTTGAGCCAGTTACATTTTGCAAGTGAAATTCTCGAAAGTTTTGTTCTTTTAATATTTCTTCAGTAAAAGAAAAAAAGAAACAAAAAAATTGTTCAAGTCATATCATATAAGAACCTTGAAGGCTCCTGTCATTTAAGTCTATCTTTCACCCATAGGGTATAAAGCAAAATTACCGTCATCAAACCTTTTAAGATACAATAGTGGAAATTGTCATATAACTGAGAATTTGCCTTTATTGCTTATTTAATAATGCTATGTGCCCAGAATCAAAGACTAAGGGTAGCATTTTCCTAAGCACCTAGATTATTTAGTAGAATAAGGGACTTTTACTGTGTTGCAGCAGTGTTCATGTGGCAAGTTAGTGCACAACAAATTGGTGGGCTTAGATTCACACTCTGGCTTGCTGTGCAGTAACTCACCACATAGATGAGCCCTAAATATCATTTTAAATGTGACTTAGGCCTCTAGGCTCGTTGAAAGTCAATGGGAGTAGGCACTGATAATGATACCCAGCTCTTTTCAACAGTAGCACATTAAAAAGAAGATCAGTATCTTTAACCCCATTTTACAGATTGAGAAACTGAGGCATGAAGAGATGAAGCTACTTGCCCAAGGACAGCCATCCAGTGGCAGAGCTGGGAATAGAAGCTGAGTCTCCTGTGTCCCACTTCAATGCTCTACCAACTGGGCCAAGATGTAGACTCCTTAGTCACTTAGACATTTATGAAAATTTCACCCTAGGTGTCTGATTCTCCATTACACTATGGCCTCTTTACACCTTTCTGGCATTGTAAAGGGGCTTTAGAGTAGGAGTAAATGGACATATGTTTACACTATATGCATTTCAAAGCTCCTTTATGCTGTCAGGGCAGCGTAAAGCAACCTTAGGTAATTGAGAATCAGGCCTGAAATATTAATTATATATCCATTTGTCATACGACCCAAAGCCACATGGTAAAGATGTCTTGATCTATGTGCTGGCTCTCAAGAGGCTGAATTAAATTAATAAAATGCCTCTTTCATTTGCAGATTTATATAAATGCAGTTTATTAGCAGATACTGACCTAGTGAAGCTTATGCCATCAAAGCAAATCACCTTCCTATCAAACAAAACACATCTTTACTGGAATGGGGCTCCAGCCCTTGGCAGGGAGCCAGGGCTCACTCAAGCACTTCTTCCCTGTGAAGTCTAAGCCTGTACCAGAGCCCGAAATGCATCTTGCAAATGAAAACGAGTGCTTCAGGCTGGCAGCTGCAGCTTCCAAAGAATAGCAGCAGTGAAAGAGAAAGCCTTTGAGTTTGCTTCATGGTAGGGAAAGTCTACAGGCATGTCTGCTTAACACTGAATATCACCACAATATCCCTTTTGCTGTGGTTAAATTGCTCTTTAGACCCTATGGGCTTGAGTCTGATTTACACTAAGTCCACTTTGCCTTAAAGTGAGTATAAATGTAGGTTACTCCCACTTCAAAATGCTTTCTTATAGTTAGAGTAGGGAGGGAGTGTGGTGTAGTGGATAGAGCACAGGCCTAAATCTCAGGAGAGATGGCCTTTATTCCTAGCTTTGAACTGATCTGCAGGATGAGCTTGTACAATACACTTCCGCTCACTGTGCCTCTGTTTCCCCATCTGTAAAATGGGAATTATGATATTGACCCTCATTTGTAAAGAGCTTTGAGATCTACAGAAGAGAAGGATGATGGAAGAGCTGGGTATTTTTATTGAAGTGTGTCATGCTGGCTGGATGAGGGCGGGCGGGGGGCGGATTTATGGTATTATTTGACATCAGTACGTCAAAATCACAGTAATCCATGTGAGATCTGCCATGCCAGGTACTGTTAGAAAGGCTAGAATGTGCTGAGTAAGATGATAATGTTTGTGGCCATGTGCTATGTGTGTAATGGAAGTTATGAATATGCTTGATATATCTTTATTTCAAATTGGGCTGTTTCTAGGCCACTCCTCAGACAGGATGGCTATAACAACAGCCTGTTTAATGGCCCATTAAGACATTCACAGGTGCAAGGGGCCCAGGTGGAGAAGCCAGGGATATACCTGATGGGTCACTAGGACTTGGTCATGTGACTCTGGACTCAATTTTGGTGCCTGTGGACAGGCAGCATGGCAAGGGCCAGAGGACATAAAAGGCAGAGGTATGGGATCCATTTTGTCTTCAGTCGTGTTCAGCTTTCAGCCACCTATCTATCTCTGGATCAATTCATCTACAACTGAAGCTGTGAAGCAAAGGACTGAGACCCATCCAGGTACTGGATGTATACCAAAAGGATTATACAGGCCTGCAAACTCCACAGTTCTTCTAAAAACCTGATGTATATGGACTTTCAAATCGTTTGTATGTATCTGATTGATTTAATCCTTTAACATTTCTCTTATTGTTTGTTCCTTTCTTTTTATAATAAACCTTTAGTTTTAGTTATTAAAGGATTGGCTGGCAGCAGGGTATTTTGGGTAAGATCTAGACTTATATTTAGCTGGTACTGTGGTGACTCCTTTGGTGTCAGGAGAACCTTTTTGGTAAAGAGAATAGAGTTTAAATAACTGGTCTCTTTACTGGACCTAGTGGCAGTTTGGCAGCCGGAGACTGAAAGGCAGTAAAGGGGGCTGTGTGCATTTGTATAGTGGCTTCTTGTATAGTGTGGGGAATCAGGAGCGCTGTTTGTGGCTGGCTGGGAAGCCTGACTTCATTGTCAGGTGCTATCCAGTGCTGGGAGAATCTGCTCTCCTTTTACAGCCTGCCCTGACCTTGGCATTTTCAGGTGGCTGCCCTAGGCACAGATGGGTCACAAAGTGCCCTTCACGTAACTGAGAATCAGGGCCTACATTTATAGACAACATCATGACCTGATTTCCATGGCATAAGGAAACCTCATCCCCTTTCAGGAGACCTCACAGCAAGATAACAGCAAATACATTAATGAGTGAAAAGTTTATTGCTAGCCTCACCAGGCTTTGCCTTCTGTTTTGGTGGCTCCAATGTCACAGCTGAGTGCCCTAACCACTAGGCTAGTAGTTATTTCGGAGTGCTCTGTCTCTTTTGCTCTCTCTCTCTCTCCAGAAATCCCATGTAAAACCTAAGTAACCTTCTCAATGAATTGGCATTTTCCAACCAAATATATTTTGTTGAAAAGTTCCCAACTAGCTCTATGCATGAGCACTCAAACTATATATGCTAGATGTGATGGACACCACCAACCGGAAGCAGAAGTGTGCTCCAAAGGCAAATTGAGTGACCACATCTCTCATTACTGTAAGCAAGGTCTGAGTGTCTGAGTGGCATTGGGTTACAAATCACTTTTGTGTTAATTGCAGAGTAATGAAATGTTGTCCTTCGATTGTATGAACAAATGGCAGCAGATCTGTGTTTAGCCTGTTTTGATGAAAAATTCACTCTCAACTAAACAGAGCTCAACAAGGGTGGCAGATGGATGCTCCAGCGTTGTAAGATCAGCAGGGAGGGGGTGAGAAGTCTCTTGTTGAGATGGCACCAGCCGTGACAAAGGGCTATCTTCAGGCATGGATTAACTATCTCCTCCTACTGTTAAAAGGTAGAATTGATTAGTCCTCTTGGAGTCTTGTTTTGTTAGAAGCAGGGACATTGCTCCTGCATCAGCAGAAGGTTTTCCCATGAGTGGAAAGCTGAAATCCACTTAAAGCTGAAATCACTAGAGGGGCTAGGAAACCTTGACTGACAACCAGCAGAGAGGAGCCAGGAGTGGTCGGTGCCTGCAGACAGCGGGTGCCAGGAGCGTGGACTCAGCAAAGCCCAGAGGTGGCAGGAGGCAGCAGCGGAGATGGCCTGGTCAAGCCCAGGTCTGGCAGAAGCCTGCAGAAGGGGACTGGCTGAGCCCCCAACCGACAAGTGGACACTGCAACTCTGATGGTCAGTACAGGGGAAAGCAAGAAGGGAGGGTTGAAGGACATGCCCCTGTACTCTGGGGTGGGTTTGGCTCGTTGAGTTCATGAATTCTGTTTGCACTGGTTCTAAAACCTGGTTCCTTCCTTCCTTTTATTAAAAGGTTTACTTTCTACACTCAGACTCTGTGTGTGCAAGAAGGGGAGTATTGCCTTTTGGGGGCCCCCAGGGGATAGTGTGTGATTTCCCAGGTGTGACTGGGCGGGGGCTCGAGTTGGTTTGTTGTTGTATCATTGACAGGAACCCCTAGATATAGAACCCGGCCCTTCGCTGCTCCTGCTGGCTTTGCCTGGCAGAAAGATTATGTTACTAATTCATTTAGTATTGAGAATACAGGATGGATTCACTTCTCACATCATCCAACACTGAGAGGCACTAGGGAGATGAGTATATTAAAAAATAAAAACCCTGTTGCTTGCTTCCAGTGTGTTTTAGCTGCTTGCTGTGCTCTCTTTCTTGGTATATAGTTCATTTAGCTACTATGTTACAACTGAAAAATTCCTAGAAAATATATTCCAGAAATGTTGAGTTGAAAGGGGTGATAGGTGTAACTGAGATAACAGTGACACATGACTTGTTGGGAGGTGACTAACCCTTGTAGATCCTGTTATATTAGACATAAGATTATATTCAATTATAAAATCCGTGGAGCAGGGACCTACCTTTCCTTCTGTGTTTGTACAGCACCTAGCACAGTGGGGTCTTGGTTCATGACTGGCATTCCTAGGCTCTACTCCAATACAAACAATTAGTAATTATATGCATTTTATTGCTTTGTGGCTGCAAGAACCCTCTATTCAAAGGAAATGTATACATGGCCATTTAACCCAGCCTCAAGTCTGCTCTGCTGAAGCAAACACAACTTAACATGGTCAAGCGTCTGTCCCAGTATTTATCATGTTAAAATGAAAGCTACCTTTGGGCACAGCAGCCTAAAGTCTCCTCTTTGGCAATTAAATTCTTATGGAGTACAGTGTCTCATTTTGGCCTCCTGAAGCCAGTGCCAGATTGTTTCTTTGCATTGCTCAGAAATCGATACCATGGTGATGGGAGTGATGTAAGAACTTGAATAGAACAGTCAATTTCAACAGGGAAACAATGGAAAGACTGGCACCTGGTTGTTTTCCAGCTCAGTGGTGCTCTATATCCTCTTATTATTATAGCTAGTCTAACAGGGAATTTTGACTCCCCCAAAAATTCAGAAATGTTTCCTTTTTTCCATTGAAATTCAAAAGCATTGATTAACATTTTCCATCAGCTGCATAGCCAGCCAAAAATCATCAGGGAAAAGAGCGTGACATTTTCACAACTTTCCTCTTTGTCAAAATGTTGATGGAAAAAAGATTGCCAAAGTTTACAAATTTGTCATCCCAACTCATTTATTACTTTCAGCGCAGCTACTACCCCTCGCCGTGGAGCCTTATTGTTTCTGTAGACTGCTGCATTGCTAACGAAACAAACAAGAAAGAAAGGCAGAAACATCTTCAGTTGCTCTGAAGGATGCACCTTCTTTTGTCTCCATATCATTTTAGCCCTGTTCTGTGGATGATGGCAAGAACACCCAAATTTTGGCCTCTTGTAGCATCATAGATACCTGAGCGCCATAGCTAACACCCAGTGGTGGAGTAGGTACACGTGATGTACTTAGTGACAGATGTGGAAAAGGCTGAAGTACTCAATGCTTTTTTTTTGCCTCTGTCTGCATAGATAAGGTCAGCTCCTAGACTACGGCACTGGGCAGCACACAATGGGGATGAGATCACCTCAGTGGTGAAAGAACAGGTTCAGGACTATTTAGAAAAACTGGACATGCACAAATCCATGGGGCCAGATGCAATGCATCTGAGAGTGTTGAGGGAGATACTGATGTGACAGCAGAGCCATTGTCTTTGAAAACTCGAGGTGATTAGGGGAGGTCCCGGATGATTGGGAAACGGCAAATATAGTGCCCATTTTTAAAAAACAGAAAAACAAGGCTTTGGGGAACTGCAGACCAGTCAGCCTCACCTCAGTCCCCAGGAAAATCATGGAGCAGGTCCTCAAGAAATCCTTTTGAAACACTTGGAGGAAAGAAAGGTGATCAGGAACAGTCAGCATGTAATGACCAAAGGCAAATCATGTCTGACCAAGCTGATTGCCTTCTATAATGAGATAACTGGCTCTGTGAATGTGGATATGCTATACCTTGACTCTAGCAAAATTTTTGATTTGGTCTCCCAGTATTCTTGCCAGCAGGTTAAAGAAATAGGGGCTGGTTGGATGAACGGACAATAAGATGGATAGAAAGCAAGCTAGATCGTTGGGCTCGTTGGGTATTGATCAAAGGCTCAATATCTAGTTGGCAGTTGGTATCAAATGGAGTGTCTCGGGGGTTGGTTCTGGGGCTGGTTTTGTTCAACATCTTCATTAATGATCTGAATGATGGGGGGATTGCACCCCCAGTATATTTGTAGATGACACTAAGCTGGGAGGAGTGGTAGAAATGCTGGAGTGTAGGTACAGGACACAGAGTGACCTAGACAAATTTGAGGATTTGGCCAAAACAAATCTGATGAGATTCAACAAAGACAAATACAGAGTCCTGCACTTAGAATGGAAGAATCCCATGCACTGCTACAGACCGGAGACCAACTGGCTAAGCAGAATTTCTGCAGAAAAGGACTTGGGGGTTACAGTGGACAAGAAGCTGGATATGAGTCAACAGTGTGCCCTTGTTGTCAAGAAGACTAGGGGTATATTGGGCTGCATTAATAGGAGCACTGCCAGCAGATCAAGGGAAGTGATTATTCCCCTCTATTTGGCACTGATGAGGCCACATCTGGAGTATTGTGTCTGGTTTTGGGCCCCCCATTACAGGAAGGATGGGGACAAATTGGAAAGAGTCCAGCAGAGGGCCACAAAAATGATTAGGAGGCTAGGGCACATGACCTACAAGGAGAGGCTGATGGGACTGGGTTTATTTAGTCTGCAGAAGAAAGAGTGAGGTGGGATTTGATAGCAGCCTTCAACTACGTGAAGGGGTCCAAAGAGGATGGAGCTAGGCTGTTCTCAATGGTGGTAAATTACAGAACAAGGAGCAATGATCTCAAGTTGCAGAGGGTCTAGGTTGGATATTAGGAAAAATATTTTCACCAGGAAGGTGGTGAAGCACTGGAATGGGTTACCTAGGGAGTTGGTGGAATCTCCATTCTTAGAAGTTTTTAAGGCCCGGCTTGTCAAAGCCCTGGCTGGGATGATCTAGTTGGGATTGGTCCTGCTTTGAACAGGAGTTTGGACTTGATGATCTCCTGAGATCCCTTCCAACCCTAATCTTCTATGATTATCAATACCATGTAATACTTTCAAACTTTAAACACTGTGTATCTAATAAGAATGGTAATAGCCTTTGATCCTGATCGCTTCTCCGCCTTTGGTGGCTAAGATCAAGCGTCATGTCTATTCACTAGTAATGGCCCTCTAAGAGAGTATGGCACTGTTGGTACAAGTTAGGAGAGGTCAGGAATTTAATGTGCATATGATTTAGAGTATCACGTTGCATGTGGTCCATGTCTCTATGCGTCCCTCGAGTGTAACCCAAGGCCACCTTCTATAACTTTTGTAATGATAGCTTCATTTCCATCCGCAGTTGATCTGTGATTCTGCAGAAAGATCCTTTTATTTCACTTCTCTCCTATACTTTATTAGTTAGGCAGCTGGCTACTGTTCTTAAGTTCTTTTTTGATTTTTCTCCTTCCTCTATTCACAGTGTGTGATAACACAGTAGAAAGCTGTGCTCCAAAATTTGGGCTTCACTCACAACATAAATTGTTGCTTTGGGTGCCACTATCTCTGGCCCTCCCTGTGCCTCTTTAATTAATACCTTTTTCCTAGTGCACTCATATTACATGAAATTACTAAGCATGAATAATTATATACAACATAAAATAACTACCTCTGCCCAGAATAACAAATTGCATGTTATACTTGGAAAATGGAACTTCTGTCCAGTGCAAGCACTGACTGCAGCTCAAGTGAAATTTGTGCTTTTACAAGATGTTTTTTCAAGGAATAAAGGCCTGAAGGCTAAATATGGGGTATGTCTTTCACAGCTCTGGCTCGAAACGCACCAGGAAAAGAACTCAGTGATGGAGAATGTTATAGCTCAGGGAAATGATAATGGGATATGGAGCTTTTCACTTCTATTGAAGAATTTCACCACTCTCTCAAATCAAACCCTTGTCAGATATAACTGAAAGCTCTTACCAGCTGATGGTATTTGGTGATCTATGCAAAATGAAGGTTCTTAGTTCTTAGTCCTATTCACAGTGGACAAATATCTGCATCATATAAGCACCACTGTGGTAACATTAACTGGCAACTTGGGTAGTCTCAGAAGAGAGGCCAAGGACTGAAATGGGCAGTGAGACTGAACTAGAAACTCAGTCCTGGAAGATAATGGGAAAGAGGCACCTTGTGAGCAGCATGAGGAAGTCTGCACTGCCAGTTCTGTGATTACATAGAAATCCCAGGTTTCGGGTACTGCTGTTCTGCCACTGTCCAAGTATCATAGTTAACACCTACTGTGAGGAGTTTATATACAAGTGTTGTGCTGGAGCTCAGACAACAGCGCTCTTATGAAATAGGTGTGAGAAAGAAGAACACGTTGGGTATGAGCACAAAAGTCATCCCACTTTGGTTCCGAACATCTGCCTACAGTACCACCGTACAGGGCAGCTTTGTACTCAGTTAAGGGTTACTGTGCTACCACGTGGTATTGAGTGGCCTTCAAGAAAAAGGTGTTCCTGAGACTTTTATTGCTTGCATCCCAAGGCGTTGCCCTCTTGTGTACAATGTAGTGTTTTAGTTATTCTCAGCAGGCTCTGTGAGTGGTGGAGATGCGTGTCTCACCTGAGAAGACAGAGGATTTTGTTTATTGTGTTGTCATTTTTTTCAGTAGGTTTTCAAAACTGAGTGTGTCAGTATTCATAGAAAGATTAGCACTGGAGTTACTTCCCTTCTTCATGTCGGAAAATACGGTTACATCTTACAGAAAGTTTTAATACCATTGAAGTTGAAGCATCCTTTGCTGACAGCCATATTTGCCACTACTCCTGGGGCCTCCACCCTATTACTCTCTATTGGCTGCTTCTTTCCATTTCTTCCTAAGCCTGCTGCCCATTCCTCAGAAGTGCAGCAGGGGTTTCCAGCTTTCTGCCTTGCTACCAGACTGACTTCTCAGCAGGTATCAATGGCTTTTCTTCCAGGGTTTCCCCTAGAAGCAACAGCCTCACCCTTTCAGGCACCAGCTCTCCTGCTGGGCCACCAAAGAGTTCAGTTCCCCTTCTGGGGTGCCTCATAGTCCAGGCCACTTGCCCCAGTGACTGATACAGGTTGGGGGGACCTGGCCCACCAGTACCCCAGGTCCCTGCCCAGGGATCCTGTGGGATTGTTTGGGGCCAGACGCTGACTGCTGGGCAGACCCTGGTCTTGGCTGGCTTCCTAGACTGGCCTTGTGCACCTGCAAGCTCTGAGTTGTTATGGGAACTGCGAAGTTATTTTGATTACAGCCTCCCCCCGTGCTTCTTAGCTAGTCTTAGCCAAAAAATTAGGGTGTGTGAGAAAGCTCTCACTGCGGTGAGACTTGTTTACTGTTGTAAGAGCTGCATGTGTAATGAGATGTTGGAAAATACTAGAAGAGAGTGTGCCCCCTGAAAATAAACGACTTGGCTTGCAATCATATTGGTCGTTGTGCTTTGTCCGGCCCGCATGAACCCAAAATCAGTGGTGGCCCCGGCGGATTAACAAAAGCCGGGGGCAGACTGGGGACTCCAGGTTAACTAAACCCAACAGGATCCTGTAGATAGCAGTCATCTGCTGTGTCCCTTTATTTAAACCACACTGCTGCTCTCATTCCCTGGGCCACTTCCCCATAGCCCCACACCTTCTTCACCATTACCTTGGGGCCTTGTCCTGGTACCAGCAATCAGTCCAGAGCACCTTCTCGCTCCCCCCAGCTTCTGCTAGCACTGCTCTCTCCAAGGTCCTGTAGTTCCCACAGCTAGTCGAGCACACCATCCAGCCTCTTCCAGCAAGGAACGGATCTCACTCTGGCCCTGCAGCTCATTTTATACAAGCCTACTGGGCCCTTATTGGCTTTTTCCATGCAGCTCTTTTTGTGCTGGCTGTGTCCCGCATAGCCACTTGAGGCAGCTTGGAGGACCCTCTCCAATGCCCTTTTCTGGGACAGGGTATGGCAGGACCACGAGGCCTCCAGTGGGGACCTCAGGGGGTCTGGTACACCCCATCACACTCTCCCATCTCACAACCAAGATCTTGTTGAGAGAAATCTGCATGAAGGAGTAGCCGGAGGTGAAATGGAAGCAGAGACATAGCTTCTGCCAGCATTGGTGGGGGGTAAGGCAGGAGACACAGCAGTGATTAAACTCCCAAAATTCTGCCCATCCTGCACTGGGCTTAGAGTAAAATCTGAGAGGAATTCTTTCAGAGGTGGTCTCATCTCCAGTGGTTTGATAATCCTGTTCAGGCATCATGACATATCCCAGGATCATGCAGCCAAAATGAAGTCCTGAAAATGGCCTCTTTTTACTTTTTTGCTTCTTTATATTTCAGCATCTTCTTATACAGTGAAGAACTGCTAAAAGGTCTTAAATTTGATTCTCGAATGTTTGCTCTGTAGTTGATTCAAATCTTCCTTTGCTCAGTGAATGCAATCTGTAATCTTGAAGAACTGCTTTTCTGGATCAGTACTGACATAGTTCCTTGGGATCCAGTTTTTTTTTATTTAATGTTTCTGCTGGCTGATATTATCCACATAGGCTCAACTGTCAAAAGTGTGCAGATGGCAGTCAAGATTTATCTGTCAGCTCCTTCCAAGCCTACAGAAGTGGTATCTAATCTTACTATTTGATATTCAATCTGCATAGTTTTGTTGGAAAAATAGAGTAGTTTTCCAGGCTCTTCTTTACCAACTGGATGGCTCCTTTTCTGGTCCTGTTCCCGCTGACAGCAATATTGTCACTCAGCAACTCACTGCTGATTCAAACCCATCTTTAAAAAGCATTTCTGCCAAGAGGACTTTGAGTCTTACTCCTTTAAAGAGAAACATTTACATTATGTTAAAAAAGAATTATATTCCTCATAGCTAAACTGGAGGTGTGAATTACACAATGGGACAAATTCATGTCTAGCATATCATTATTTTATTTTGTTGATAGTAGCACACACAGTGTGCTGGACACTTCACTTCTGTTTATTTCAGTGGAATTACATAATGGGTGAATTATAAGTACAGTAACAGCATAGAGAGGTCTCATTGTGGTAGGTGTTGTTTATATAAGTACTAAGAGATGTCCTACCCTGAAGTGATTACAGTCTAAACATACCTAGAGTCAAGAGCGGGAGGAAGGAAGTATTATTAAACCCATTTTTTCACAGCTGGGGAACTGAGGCACAGCAACAGTAAGTAATTTACCAATGGTCACAAAAAGAAGCCATGGCACATCTGGGAATTAAACCCCAATCTACTGAGTCTTACTCCAACATCCTAACCACAAGACCATCCTTCCTTCCCAGGTGGTCCACTGTATACAATGTGCTTTCCATGAGAAATGGCTGCTTCACTAAGACCAGTATTTCCCTCCTTTTGTGTTCATATACACACACCTATACAATTACAACGGTAGCAAGGCACCAAAGTGCGTAAGAACTTCAGCTGATGCCAACAGTTTCCTTGCTTCCTTAAATGCACATGCATATGCTTTAATCCACTTTCATTTTTTTTGTTTGCTTGTAACTGTTCATGTAAAGGTGCCCCTACTGTTGCCCAAGTAGGCAGAAATCAACCATAGTAGTTAAGCAGTCCTAAAAATTAATGTAATTATGACACGTTCTCTCATAAGGGCACGTGAAAGAATCACCTTGTCTTTCTCTGGTGATTTCCTTAAGCCCATGGCATCAATTACATGTCCAAGGTATTCAATGGAAGGTTTGAAAAACTCACCTTTGTCTTGACGTGCTTTCAGTCCATGGTGTTCCAAACGGTGCAAGACATCGTCCACATTTCAAGGATGATCCTTTTGATCCTTTCACGTCACAGGGATGTCATCCAAGTAGCACTGAACTCCACTCAGTCGTATCAAGATCTGATCCAGAGCTTTCTGGAACAGGGCAGCTGCCAGTGTGATACCAAAAGGCAACCCACTGTAAAAAAAGCATTTTGGCATGATGATTCTGAGATATTTGCATGATGCTGTATCAGTCTCCGTTTGTAGATGGGCACTGAGAAAATCCAATTTACTGAAACACTGTCCTCCACTAAGAGTAGCAAACAAATCTTCAATGCAAGGTAGTAGATATTGTTCTGAACATAACTGGATTCAGTGTCACTTTGAAATCTCCACAAATTCAGACTGAGCCATCTGTGTTGATCACTGGTATGATGGATGGATGGATGGATGCTCTGTGTTGCTAATTGTTGTCCTGAGTGGCAGGTCATGGGGATGTGCCCTTTCTTCTGACACTTTCTGCAAGTTACCTAACATACTTAGCAATCCTTCTCAGCATGCATAATTTGTCCACAATGGCCACATGGAAATTGCCATTCCTGTAGACCTCTGTCTCACCAATTCATGAGATGAATTTCTTGGTTCACACTCAATTCCAAAGAATCCTTCTCTGTGGTTTCCATTGCAACTGCTACCTCAACCGCCGCCTTGTACATGAGCGCTGATACATCCAATAACTTCTTCTGGACCTGGCGATTGTGTAATCCAGAGACTACCTGGTCACACGGGGCATCGCTTAATGTTTGTCCAAACTGACAGTGCTCTGACATCTACCTTAGAGCAGGAGCAAACTGTGCTGCTGATTCTCCACCTCCCTGATGAAACCGATAGTGTCTTGCTAACATCAGTGGGATAGGAGAAATGTGTTCCTGCATTGCTACAGTAATTGCAGAGCACGTGGCATCTCCAGGCATAACTGGTGACAATGGGTCACACAGCAGTCCATATGTCTTCAGATCCATCACTGTCAGCAACGTTGAAACTTGTTGTCCATCTGGATCGTTATTGCAAGTTACCAATTGCTCAAAACATTCAAAGTACACCACCATGATTTGCAGTTACCGTTGAATTCACCGACATTGCTCGCATAAGATTCCATTTCTCTGCTATCCTGTTGGACTTCACACCCTCCCGGATGTCTTCTCTGTCACAGGGAAATTCCTTTTTTTGTTACTGTGAACGACCTGTGCTCGACCTGCCTCTTCTGGCTGGGTGCCAACACTGCAGACTGCAGAATTCTTCCTTTGGCTGTATTTGGGTTCTCTTTGCTGGCTATAGGCCCTCAGTGCAGGCTAAGCTGTTTCTTGGTCTGCCTGCTTGCCCATGGTCAGCAAAGATAGTTGCTATCATCCCCCGGAGTGCTTTGTTTGCAGCAGCCTATTCTTTTGCTTGGTTTTAAATTGCCAGTTCCCCTTCTCTAGCTAGCTGGGTCATACCGTCTCAACTGCAAAAGCAGCAGTCTGTCACCTTCTGTCTCTAAGTGAACTCTTACCCACTTTTTACTGTATTATTTACTTACTTTTTTATCTTCAAGGACTGGAATCACATGGGACAGAAATCATTCATCAGCAAATGTTACCTTTGGACTCAGCAAAGAAGGAGATAGACACAGACATAGAGGGAGCTGAAAGAAATATCACTATCTGCTGTGGTGGTGGTTTTATTGGTCAGGCAGCAAAACTGAAATCAACACAAAAGTGACGCTTTTCACTAGGGAAGGGGAGTGCTCAAATGTTTAAAGAGACAAGACATCACGGGCCATGCCTGAATAAGAACATAACAATGGCCATACTGGGTGAGACCAATGGTCCCTCTAGTCCACTATCCTTCTTCTGACAGCAGCCAATGCCAGATGCTTCAAAGAGAATGAACAGAACACGGCAATCATCAAGTGATCCATCGCCTGTCATCCAGTCCCAGCATCTAGCAGTCATAGGCTTAAAGATACCCAGAGCATGAGGTTGCATCCTTGACCATCCTGGCTAATAGCAATCAATGGTCCTATCCTCTGTGAATTTATCTAATTTCAGTTATAGGTTTGGCCTTCACAACATCCCCTGGCAACTAATTCCACAGGTTGACTTTGTGTTGTGTGAAAAAGTATTTCCTTTTGTTTGTTTTAAACTTCTTGTGCACTAATTTAATGGAGTGAATCCAGATTCCTGTGTTATGTGAAAGGGTAAATAACACGTTCTCCATACCTTTCATGATTTCGAGACCTCTATCATATCGCCCTTTACTCATCTCTTTTCCAA
This sequence comes from Mesoclemmys tuberculata, assembly GCA_007922155.1. Classification (NCBI taxonomy): domain Eukaryota; kingdom Metazoa; phylum Chordata; order Testudines; family Chelidae; genus Mesoclemmys; species Mesoclemmys tuberculata. The sequence continues at coordinate 13,804,755 of ML675616.1, read as the reverse complement.
ATTGAATAGTACCAGTATTTTTAAATCTCTCCTCATATGGAAGCTGTTCCATACCGTTAATCATTTGTGTAGCCCTTCTCTGTATCTTTTCCATTTCTAATATGTTTTTAAGATGGAGGAATCAGACTGCATTCAGTGTTCAAAGTGTGGGTGTAACATAGTGACATTAGATAATAAGACAGAAAATATCATATCTCTTTCCTAATGGTTCCTAAAATTCTCTTAGCTTTTTTGACTGCCACTGCGCATTGAACAAATATTTTCAGAGAACTATCCGGAGCAACTCCAAGATCCCTTTCTTGAGTGGTAACAGCTAATTTTGACCCCATCATTTTAGATGTATAGTTGGGATTTTGATTTCCAATATGTATAACTTTACTTTGAGTTTCATCTGCTGTTTTGTTGCCCAGTCACCCAGTTTTGTGATCCCTTTGTAACTCTTCAAAGTCTGGTTTGGACTTAACTATCTTGAGTTATTTTATATCATCTACAATCTTTGCCACCTCACAGTTTAACACTTTTTCCAGATCATTTATGAATTTGCTGAACAGCAGTGGTCCCCATACAAATTCTTGAGGTAGGTTGCTATTTACCTATGTCCAATCTGAAATCTGACCATTTATTCCTACCCCTAATTTCCTGTCTTTTATACACTTAGTGATCCATGAGAGGACCTTCCCTCTTATCCCATGATTGCTTAGTTTGCTTAACAGCCTTCGGTGAGGGACCTAGTGGAAGACTTTCTGAAAGTCCATGTATACTGTATCCACTGGATCACCCTTGTCCATGTTTGTGGGCAATCAGAGAATTTTAATACATTGGTGAGGCATGATATCCCTTTACAAAAGCCATGTTGACTCTTTCTCAACAAATCAGTTAATCTATATTTCTGATAATTTTGTTCTTAACTATAGTTTCAACCAATTTGCCAGATATTGAACTTAGATTTACTAGCCTGTAATTGCTAGGATCACCTCTGGAGGCTTTTTTAAAAGTTGGCATCACATTAGCTATCCTCCAGTCATCTGGTATAGAAGCTGATTTAAGTGATGGGCTACATACCATAGTTAGTTGTTCTGCAATTCCATAATTGCATTCCTTCAGAACTCTTGGGTGAATACCATCTGGTCCTGGTGACTTATTGCTCTTTAATTTATCAATTTGTTCCAAAACGTCCTCAACTGATACCTCATTCTGGGATAGTTCCTCCGATCTGCATCTGAAAAGAATGGCTCAGGTGTGAGAATCTCTCTCACACCCTCTGCAGTGTAGACCGATGCAAAGAATTCATTTAGCTTCTCCACAATGGCTTTGTTTTCCTTGAGTCCTCCTTTAGCACATTTATCATCCAGTGGCCCCACTGATTTCTTGGCCGGCTTCCTGCTTCTGATGTTCTTAAATTTTTCTTTGTTTGTTTTTACTATTAGTTTTTTAATCTTTTGCTAGTTGCTCTTCAAATTCTTTTTTGGCCTGCCTCGTTATACTTTAACACTTGACTTGCCAGAGTTTATGCTCCTTTTTATTTTCCTCAGTAGAATTTGACTTCCAGCTTTTAAAGGATACCGTTTTGGTTCTAACCACTTCTTTTACTCTGTTGTTTAGCCATGACAGCATTTTTTTTTTTTGGTCCTCTTACTATTATTTTTAATTTGAGCTATATATTTAATTTAAGCCTCTATTACGGTGCTTTTAGAAAGTTTCCTTGCAGGCATTTCACTCTGGAGACTGTTCATTTTAATTTCCATTTAACTAGCTTCCTCATTTTTGTGTAGTTCTCCTTTCTGAAGTTAAATGCTTCTGTCATGTGCTTCTTTGGTATTCCCCTCCCCCCACAAAGAATGTTAAATTTAATTATATTATAGTCTGTACTACTGAATGGTTCAGATATAGTCATCTCTTGGACCAGATCCTGTGGTCCACTTAGTGTACTAAATCAAGAATTGTCTCTCCCCTTGTGGGTTCTAGGATTCGCTGCTCCAAGAAGCAGTTATTAATGGTGTCTAGAGTGAGGGAATCACAAACAGTTCCGCCTTTTGTTTAGAGTCTGGCACAGAGGTTTTCAGCACTGGGTTCTTTTGTTACTTTGCTTTTTTGTGATAGATTGTAAAGTGTTGTGGAGCTGCTTTAAGGAGAGGGCCCTATCTACCAGTATATGCAAGCAGTAAACTGACTTCTTGAATATATTGTAGTTTTAGTAAAGCAATGTATTTACATTATTTTAATTAAGGAAACTACGTGAAATAAAATCCAAAGTGCTGTAGGAATCTCAGTCTAATCCTACACTGGCTTTGTGTATAAAAAACAGTAGATTTTGAACCTCGCTTTGCTTGCATGTGAATGTTACTTGCATGTGAATTGATACAGAGTTGCCTTTCCCAGCTCAGATTCCTGTTTGGAAGTCAAGAATACAGATTGTTAAATTAAAAAGAATAAATCATTCCACAGCGGCTGAGAGCCTGTTAAAGGCTACCGAGTTTAAATCTGACCCTGGGTAGAGATGACAAAGAGAAATGGTCATATCATGTGGAATTCCATGCACCATGAGTGCACTCCTCCAAAGAGAGCTGTTGTTGCATTTTTTTCTCTTTGACTACTGTGTGCAGGGAACTGCACAAAGGAGTTCATTCCATGCTCAGGGCCATACTGCGAATCGCCATCACACTATTGGCCTGATCCTACAAACAATTACTAGTGAGCATAACGCTCGCTATATGAGTCATCCCAAAGTCTAAATCAGAGGTCATGCTTTTAAGTTAAATGAGAGTTTGAGACAGGTGATAAATTCAAGAATGATCGGGTGCAACAGAATATCCCTATGAATGTTGGAAATTGTTCTAACAAAAGACCAAGCCTGTAAGCAAAAACAGTGCATCTAGCAAGCGAGAAAGAATTTAAGTGTTAAATGCATGTATGTATATATGTAAAATATTTTGAATGTATAAATAATGTACCTTTGAATTTTGTTTTAGGCATTACAGATTCACAGGGGTTAACTTTGTAAATGGTGCTTGAGAGTTATGCGCATAAATCATATCAGCTTATAACAGGATTTGTGTCTGCAACTCCCACGCACCAGTTTGAATATTTACCTCAAACATTCTAACTAGGTTTCCCTTCCCAAACTCTTCTCCAAGTCTGATTTACTACTCCATGGAATGTGGTAGAGATTGGCTGGCAGTGCTTTTCCACTCTACCTTATGTCACCATTTCTCAGCCAGCCCACCTGGTACTGACTGGGGACCAATTTTTCACAATTGAACGTGGACAATTGTGCAAATGGCAGTAATTTCCGAGATTGTGTGTGCAACCACGGTAATGTGAGTGTAAATGATGCACACATTTTAATGCATGCAACTGAACGTATTCAGTTAAAGCATTTTTCCTTGAAAGATTTTACTGTGTTATGGATATCTGAGTTACTATGTAAAGTGAGCTTGCTGCTTTTAAATCATTTCCTAGTGCTGAAATGTACACAGCACAAAAACACCAAGTAACTTCTTCAAATTCAAAAAGCTGTTTATATTTCCTTCCCACTGCTAACGTTCAACAATACAATCCCCATGTGGAACTGTGAATTCCTACACTGTCCTCCCAGTAATGCAGGGGGACTGCCACAATAATGCTAATGTGGGGTAAGTCTGGACTACCCATCGCTCCAAATTCTCACCTATACCAGGTTCCTTTTATATAGTAGTGTCAGGGGGCCTTAGTATAACTGAGAATCTGACCCAGTATGTGTGTGGGAGTATAAATACCGTGTTTTATTCAATTATACTGTGCCTCCTGGGATACACCCAGCTCGGCACCCGCAACTCTTTCCCCTGCCTCCAACCCCCCTCAAGCTTTCAGGGAACATCGCTTGCTGTAGGCTGCCTCTTATCGCTTTGTTTGCTCTTCTCTTTCCTATTCTTCTTTTCAATTCGCCACACTTGAGATAAAGAGGCGTAGATATCGCATTTGGGTGATGAACCCTGCCTCCTTCTTCCTGATAGGTGGAGGCTCAATGCTATACTCAAGACTGTTGCGAGGTAGAAGAGGAAAAGAGAAGACTATGGTAAGGCAGATTACCTCTGAACAAACTTTCCTTTGCATCCTTGCTAAAAACGTCCCCCAAAAAGTTAGATGCAGTGTAGGAGGAACCATTTTGGGCCCAGGATATTAGAGAGACAAGGTAGGTGGGGTTATATCTTTTATTGGACCACCTTCTGGTGGTGAGAGAGAGACAAGCTTTCAAGCAAAACGGAGCTCTTCTTCGGGGCTGGGGAAGGTACAAGCAGCATCACAGCAAAATGGAAGGTGGAACAAATTTTTTTTACATCAGTAGTTAGCACATATTATAAGGGACATTAAATGTCTATGCCCTTAACACCTCTGCAGTCATAGACAAAAAAGAGGGGGCTAGTGGGTACAATTTGTTGTACTAAATCATAAAACCAGAGTCTCTGCTCAGTCCATGAGTTTTAGCGTCTAGCAGGGTAATGAATTTAAGCTCCCAGGTTTGTCTTTAGAAACTGGTGTGCAGGTTTCCCTTGAGGATGGGGACTGAGAGGTCAGATATAGAGCGATTGCATTGTGAAAAGTGTTCCCCACATGTGACAGAATGTTTTTGTCTTTTATCATTTTCCTGTGTGAGTTCATTGAAGAGCCAGAGATTGTCTGGTTTCACCCACATAGTAGTTATTAGGACATTTAGTGTACTGGCTGAGGAACACCACCTCAGCCAGTGCACTAAATGTTGTGATCCGCATATGCAGGACCCATGGATTTTGAAAGGTGTACTGTGGGGGGTGTTATTCATTGTAGCAGTGGAGATATGTCTGCAGGTTTTGCATCTGTTGTTCTGACACAGCCTGGTGCTGCTTTGAGTTGGTGTGTCCTCGTCTGTGGGGAGCTTGCTTCTGATGATGAGCTTGGGGGTTGTTTGAAGGCCAGCAGAGGGGGTTCAGGAAATATTTCTTTCAGGATGGAGTCCCTGTCAAGTATGAGTTGTAGCTGTCTGGCAATACCTCACGTGGGTTCCAGTATGGGATGGTGAGTGACAACTATGGGTGTGCGGTCAGACAGGGTTTTATTTCTGTATTGAAGCATGTTCTGTCAGGGTATTTGGGTGGACCGTTGAATGATGTGATGTGCTTCTCTGATGGAGTGTCCTTGTTTGGTGAAGGCAATTTTAAGTGCATTAAGGTGTATATCCCAGATTTTCTTTTTGGAGCATATTCTGTGGTATCTGAGTGCCTGGCTGTAGCTAACAGATTTCTTGGTTTGTTTGGGGTGATTACTGGATCTATGAAAATAGGTGTGGTGATCCGTGGGTTTCATGTCTATAGCTGTCTATTGGGTTCCATTGTTGAAGTGGATTGTGGTGTCCAGGAAGTTGGTGCTAGTGTGTGTCAGAGAGAGTTTAATGGATGGGTGTTGAAGTTGTGGTGGAAATCTCTGAAAAAGTTTAAGCCATCTGTCCAGGGGATGAAATATCATCGATATATCTTAGGTATAGCATTGGTTTTGCGATGCATTTATTGTTGTGGCTCACAGGCCTCAGTAAAGATCACTCTCCTCTGGCCTGTGACACCCTTTTTCAAAGGAACATTAAAACCCTTTTTGAGTTATTATGAAACCACATTTTGGGGGCAAGTTAAGGCACTGTCAGTTATTATTGGGTAGGCTTGCAGAAAGGCTGAATGCCGACATATCTACTTGACAGAGCAATCCACACCTGCCGGGCGTGCTCTGTTTTCACATCCGCATAATGAATCACGAGAGAAATTCTGAGCACTTGTGCCTCTAACTAGCTGATTTGTGCCCTCAGTTAGGCAATTAGAGGCCCAACAGCTTAGATCTGCGCCCGCAATTCAAGTGCAAATAAGAAAACTGCAGCCACAAATTATGCCTGCCAATGGGAGGTTGCGGCAAGTGAATTTCTAAATCTCCAGCAGTATAAAGTCTTGTCTACACTACAAAGATAAGTTGACCTATGTTAGGTCAACTTACAGCCATCCCATTAATTTCTGTGGTGGCTGATGTCCACACTACCCTCCTTGGGTCAGTGAGTGCATCCTCACCAGAAGTACTTCCACCGACCTAAAAGGGGCAGTGTGAGGAGCTGAGAGCCTGGTCTCTCAGCTTCGTTGGCAGCTGCCTGCCAGGATCCCAGCTGCCCCACATGCTTCTGGGCTCCCAGGGGGGCTGTCCCTCCTGCATTTCCCATTCCCCACTGGAAGCCTCCCCATTTCCCATCAAAAGCCAGGGGAGGCAGCCTAGGGCTTCTTCCCTCCCTGCGGGGTCCAGCTGCTCAGCTCTCCAGGGAAGTAGCGGACAGTTGAGCTCTAGCTGCCTGCTGGCCCCATGAAATTGATAAGAACGACAGCCAGTGTAAGGGAATGCAGTGTCTACACTGATACTGCGTCGCCGTATCTACACCAACATCAGCCTGCCACCTCTCATTGAGGTGGTTTTATTATGTCGGCACGGCAGAGGAGTTACATCGGTGGGAGGAGCATTGCAATGTGCACACCTCCTCTTTTGTCAACAGGAACTCTGTAGTGTAGACAGCCCTTAGATACGTGCTCTGACCATGACATGGAATTTGAAGAACCCAGATTACAAACGCCTGTTCTTGCTAGCTGTGCTCGCTCTCCCCTAAATGCAGGGTTCATCACTTGCACTCGAGACCTGATTTTTAAACCAGTTAGGCACGATTATATAATTAGGTCCTTATCAAAAACCCACTGAACTAAATGAAAAAACCCCATTGTCTTTAGTGGACTTTAGATCAGGCCCTTAATTTGCATAAACATTTATCCCAAATTTTGCCCACAAATTGTGACAGATGGAGGATTGCGATCCTTTAGGTGCAATTGTAATAACTGCATGTGAAAATCACCTGTGCAATTGCATGTATATTGTGCAGCTGCATAGACAACTTGTTTGAAAAATCAGGTCCCACAAAGCAGTTCTATAAGAATTATTATAATTGTCAATTACTTTGCGGTCTAATCGGTAGTTCTCCCAGTGTTTTTGTCACTGTAACATGCTTAGGCAATGTAATAAATTAGTTCCCTTTCTAATGGTGACAGAGGAATTTCTTTCCAAAATTCACTGACTAATTTTATTACTTGTATTCAAGTAGCTCTCAGAGGTTCAAAGCAAGTTGAAGGCCCCGTTGCGCTAGGTGCTGTACATGCATATGGTAAAAGATAGTCCCTGCCCAGAAGAGCTCAAGAGATCATTTTAACTTAGTCTGATTCCCAGCCTAGATAGTCCTTCCTTACAGTTTTACACCCCATATTGCCTCCTTCAAGTTGTACTGTCATAGACAATGCCCCTCTGTCATTTCTGGCTCCTCAGTTCTAGTTTTGACTTCTTAAAGCTGAATCAGGGCTTGAAAAGGGTGTACTTCAGTTCAGTAGCCTCAGGCTCAATGGACTTTGTATCAAGGCCTTGGATTCACTTTGATTGTTATTTGAACTGTGGACCCATGGCCTGGTCCATTCAGTGTTTCTTACCCTTTGAATGAACTTTGTCAGAAATCTCTTTTTGACTTCTCATTTTCCTGGAGATCCAGAAACAAGTGATAGTCTGCTGTGAGTTTTAAATAAATGTTTGATAGTCTTTTAACAGAAGTTTCTCAGTTTTTGCATTTGTCTTGGCCCTATATAAAAAGAGATTTTCTTTGGATAACATTTCAAAGAATTCTCTGAATGGAATCAAATTTCAAGTCAACCTTTATTTGAGAATTATATTAGACAAGAATGAGTCTTTGAGCTCCTCCACAAGATTTTTGATTGTGCTTTGCAGAAATCTCAGATCTGAAGTGGATGACATCTTTTGTCATGCTAACACATGACAATTAAGGTGTTCTTGATGTTCCTATTTATATTGCCATTCAAACAGAGATAACTAATTACCAGAACAATTGAGCTGTTTTCCAGTGGGTACTGCAATAATCACTTTACTGAGGCCACATCTACACGACCACTTATGCCCCACAAAATGTATGTCACTCCGGGGTGTGAAAAAACACCCCCTAAGCGACATAAATTTCACTAACGTAAGTGGTGGTGTGCACAGCACTATGTAAGTGGGAGAGCTTCTCCTGCTGATGAATCTACCGCCACTAGTTGAGGTGGTTTTGTTATGTTGACGGGAGAGCTCTCTTCCATCAGCACTGAGCAGCTATATGAGCGTTCTTACTGTGGCACAGCTGCATCCATACAGCTGTGCCTCTGTAAGCTCGTTAGTGTAGACGTGGCCTAAATGATTTTGTATAGTACATGGGTATTCATCAGAGAGTAAAGCTAGGGTGCAACAGTGGCCATTTTGCTATTGAGTTAATGGAGCCAAGATTTCACCCCTGGCTTTTGGATAATGTGACACTCACTTTCCATTTAAGTAACAAACATGATTTCTGGGCACAGAGGCACTCATTTGTAAGGAACATTGCAAGAATTGTATATGCTCTGTCACCAGGTGGACTGGGCCCTTAAAGTGGGAACTGGTCTGGCCCACCTGGGCCTCATTAAGAGTCTTGTGATGGGGTCTGACAGAGAGCAACTGATGTCTATAAAAGTCTCTGAAAAAGAGAGGGGAACAAGAAACAGAGAAGAAGCTGTGGCAGAGGCTGCAGAAGAGCTGCAGTAAGCAGGAGGCTCCGGCAGGAGATTTTTGTCTGGGAGAAGGGTCTGGACCTGAAAAGGCTGGGTGTGGCCTGCTACAAGCAGGGAATTGAGTTGATCTTTGTAGATTTGATTTTGGGACCTGGAGTTTTGTTTTGAATTTTTATGTTAAGAAACTCCATCCCTAAGGAGGGATGTTTGAACAGCAAGAAGCCTGTGTGTGTGTGGAGTTTGAGGATCCCTGAAGAGGTGGAAACTGAGGCAAGGTGCTGCAAAGCCACCCCAGACCACACGTGGGCAGTGTGTGGAGTGTTACAGCTTCATTTGTTTGTTGGATGAATAAGACAGCTGTCCACAGCAATTTATTTATTTTTGTAAACGTTCTTCTATAGGTGACTTGATTAAAGGAGTAGTAGTTAACTAGCCAGTGTCAGTGGAGCTTTGCCTGAGTACAAGGGGCTTCCCATGCAAAGCTCACTGGGAACTGAGGCATAACTGGTTATACAGTGATTGGAACTTATAAAAGTCTATATAAATGTGTCAAGTGATCCACTCACCATTAGGGTGCCTCCTCCTAGTTGCTCTGGGGATTAGCTCTTCACAGGTCCAACTCTCTGTCTTCTATCTCCTCTTCTGAGACACGACTGCTCCTTTGTGGTTCAGTCCTCCAGCCAGGTCACTAAATCCCATTAAAACCCCTCCAATCATAGCAGGGAAAAGAAGGGGGGAGGCAAAGACACCTGGTGGGTTGTTAGTGGGTTAGAGATTGTTGTAATACACCATAAATCCAGTGTCTCTATTCAGTCCATGATTTTTAGCCTCTAGCACAGTTATGAATTTAAGCTCCCAGGCTCATCTTCTGAAAATGCTGTGCACGTTTCCTTTGACAGTGAGGACAGAGAGGTCAGCTATAGAGTGATCACTTTGTAAAGAGGGTTTGCCTACAGGTGATGTGGGGTTTTTGTCTTTTATAATTTTCCTGTGTGAGTTCATTCAAGAGTGTAGCGATTGTCTAGTTTTATCCACATAGTTGTTACTGGGGCATTTAGAGTACTGGATGAGGTACACTCATGTTGTGATAAGAATGTGTGGGACCTATGGATTTTGAAAGGAGATCATTTTATCAATGGAGATATGTCTTCAGGTTTTGCTTCTGTTGTTCTGGCAACATCTGGTGCTGCTTTGAGTTGGTGTGTCTTCATCTGTGGGGACCTTTCTTCTTCTGATGAGCTTGGAGAGGTTGGGGAGTTGTCTGAAGGTCAGAAGAGAGGATTCAGGAAAGATCTCTTTTAGGATGAGATCCCCATCAAATATGGGTTGTAGTTGTTTAATGATACCCTGTATGGGTTCCAGTGTGGTGTGGTACATAGCAACTTGGGGTGTGAGGTCAGAGGGAGTTTTATTTCTGTATTGAAGCAGGTTTTCTCGGGGCACTTGGGTGACCCATTACATGATGCAATCTACTTCTCTGGTGGAGTGCTCCTGTTTAGTGAGGGCAGTTTTGAGTGTGTTAAGATATACCCCAGACTTTCTACTCGGGGCATATACTGTGATACCTGAGTGCCTGAGATTTCTTGGTGTGTTTGGGGTGCATCAACTTCCTGGACACCATGATCAGCTTCAATAATCGAACCCTACAGATAACAATATACAAGAAATCCACAGATAGCTATGCCTGCCTTCATAGATCCAGTAACCACCCCTTTCTGCCCCCTCTTTTCTTTCCCCCTCATGACTGGAGGGATGTTAACAGGCCACTTCACCTTGAATGGTCCCTTGAAATATGTGTTAACTACTTATGCTAAACAATCTATTCCACCTTGTATTTAGCTGTGACTCTGAGTACCTTTCCCAGACCAGAAGAAGAGTTCTGTGTGGCTTGAAAGCCTTTGGCCAGGTCTACACCACAAATTTACTATGGTATAATTATGTTAGGATGTGCATATGGGATGTGAAAAATATACACCCCTGAACCACATAGTTACATCATCCGAACCCTCAGTGTCAACAGTGCTGGGTTGATGGGAGAACTTCTTCCATCAACGTAGCTAACTCCTCTAGTGAGGTGAATCAACTACACAGATAGAAAAAGCTCTCCTGTTGGCATCGTAGCATCTTCACTAAAGTGCTGTAGCGCTGAATGTGTAGACAAGCCCTTACTCTCTTATCAACAGAAGTTGGACCCATCAATGATATTGCTTCCCCCATCCTGTCCTTGCTGATGAGAATTTTCAGGTAAAAGCACCCTACAGGCAGTTCTGCTTTAAGAAGGGTGCCGGGCTCAGGTGGAGATGTGAGTTTTTAAACAGGGGGATTAGGTTTTTGTAGGAACTGAAGTAGGTAAATATCAGTTTTGTGGAATGGCCTCTCATGCTGAGCAATGTTGCTGGTTGGTTACTGCTTGACACTATGGTTTGTATCTTTGTTGGAGTGCAATTGAAAAGCTAGATTCTGCCACTCTTACTCATCGTCGGAAGTATCTCACTCTTACAAGGAAGGTATTATTCAGAAGAGGGAAGGCAGTAGAATGTGGTACGTAATAATTTATCCATGGGGCCTATAACTTGGGCTAGGAAATTTTTTTATAAATTATGCAGTAAAATCAAAATAAGTAGCTACACAATTATAAACCCCAGGAACTGACAACCAGAGTGGCACAGCAAGTATTGACCAACCCAGTGAAGGGAAGAGATGGTCAGGGTCCCAGACCATTTGAAGGTTTAGACTGTAAGAACACCTTTATCTTTATCTGGACGTGATCAGACAGGTAAGGTATAAAATGGAGTATGATGTGCTTCTGATGCCCAACTGCCCATAAATAGGACTAATGGGATGAGACTGAGCAGAGGGACATTTAAAAATGGAGAAAACAGTTCTTTACTCTGAGGGACAACCTCTGAAAGAAGGGATGGAAGCCCCTTCACTTTAGTCATTTAAAAGCAAGGCAAAGAGGGATGGAATAGCTCCAGGCAGTGGTCATGGGGGCTAGAAATAAACTTTCACCTCTGTATCAGGGGCTGAAGCCCAGTCTAGACCATTAGCGACCTGGTAACACTGGAAAGCTGTTTGATTCTGGTTAGGATTGCCAGTTTTGGTTAGATGTGTTTCTTGAAGTTTCCTGGAGGTTTCATCACAAGACATTATCTTTAATTAAAGAGTAAATCTTTAATTCCTGGAGATGCTGACAACCCTACTTGCAGTCGTTGAAGTGTTGGTATCAGTCCAACTTTTAGTGACGAGATATCAACATTATAAAACCACCACCACAATTAGCACAAGTTAGGATTGCAGCATGCCAACAATTAGATGGTGGGGTGAACAGGAAGAAATACTCATCCTGAATGATGGCTCCCTGCAGGTCAGCTAAGGCACACAGAGGGGCAGTATGGGAAAACTTGCATTGACCCTTCCTGTGCTATACATCTTGTGTGGCCAGAGCTCCACAGGGCTGTCAATTTGGTAACATTCTCAAGTAGCATTCTGTCCCTACCTGTGTGTACAGCTGTTCTGCTTCCATATTTTGTCACAGCAACTGGATGAACTAATTATTCACACACATTTTTATACATGCCATTCTTAACATTTCCATGCCCAAATATTGAAAAAGAAGAAGACTAGGCTGGAGCAGCACTTGGTAATAAATTTAACAGAATTTTCCTGATTTGGGAAGGGTGCAGAAGATAGCTCAAGGTCCCTTCCATCTCTAATTTAAGTCATTTTCTTCCAGCTATTAAAACTAATTGACTTGATTTACACTATCCAGTTGCTTTTATGGTACACCGCTGTGACTGGCTCGCTATAATTACTACGGATAGATATTATCTCAAAATTAAAGAGTAAAAAATTCTATTGGAGAAAGAAGTGGATAGAAGTCAGAGTTACACACATACGTTGCAGACTTCAAATGTATAACTTCATGGCATGGTTGTATACTGCAGTCTCATTTTGTTCCTGATCTAGACAAACTCAATGTCATGGCAATCCCATTTATGATGTAGGAAAAGCCCTATGCAAATGTATCTCTTGTATACGTTTATTATGCAATCAGGTCTGGACCCAAATGCCCCCTTTGCCTATTTACCTCTATATGAATTGCGCATATCTTCATTACAGAATTTAAAAAGAAGAGCAATATGACCTGCACCTACACATTTTCCTTCCCGCTCTTGGAGATTGAGGGCATAGGGTCACAGAGAATGCAGCGGCGAGCTTTGCAACACAGCAGTCACACCACAGTCCTGCTTCACAGGTTGGGAGGAAAGAACACTTTAAATATCTTTGGCTCTGCACTTTGTCTTTTTAGCAGCACCAACAAAACAAAACAAACCTGAAGAATTGAGGCATCACATTTACCTTTTACCAAACAGCTCATCCTGCTGATTAAATATTAGCTTGTTAGCAGGCAGTATTTATTTTGTGGCAGTTTGTTGCCCTTCAAGAAGCAGAAGGACAGCAGTGTTTTTCCATTAGTGACTTAAACTTTCTATTTAACATTTCTGTCTGGTTTAATTTTGGTGCTAAATGGCATGGAGATCCCTAGAGAATACAATCTGCATTTGTGCATGAGCCCTGCAATCTCTGTGCAGTATATTGATCCAAAATATCATAAATGCTAGGGCTAAAGCGTGGCTTTAAACCACTGTCTTGTGGCTCCGACTATTCAGGAAAGCAGTGATTCAGCAATAACTCTTGGGGGCTTTATTCTTTAGGCAGACGGTGCTTGCAGAAGTGATGGGAACCCCAGCCACTTCTAGGCCTTTTGCTCCAGACAAACACACAAGTACTAAGTAAAATCCACACACACAGGGAGCTGGGACTACAACCCTAGCTCTTCATTTCCAAAAACACAGGCATCTGCCACACGAGCCAATGGAAAATGATCTGAGCCAGCCCTAGTAGTACACCCTTTATCCAACCGGTGGGTCATCTACTAGAGCACTGTCACTCACGCATGCTTACAAAGAGCCAATATGTACAGCTAGCACTGTCCACAGCTGGCATGATACAGACCCTCTTTAATCTCCTGTTTCTCCCAACTGTCATGGAAACCTCTTACCCTATTGCTGACCTATAGCAGCTCAGCAGATTTTGCACACCATGCTGTTAAAATCTTATGATTCCCACTTCCCCTAAGAAATACCAAATGACTAATCGATTAGCAGGCAAAAAGCTGCATTTGCAGTTAAGACTGAGAGGACATACCAGTGCTTTAGGGTTACAAACAGCCCAAGAATTTTTGTGTCTATATACAGTCCATGCCAGAGATGAGATCATTCACGACTAAAGGTCTGATCCCCTAGTACTAAGTGTCTTAAAGGGCTCGTTTTTCAATTTTTAACTCATAAACTTATTAACAGATTCACTTGTAAATAATCAGAAAATTCGTTCTGTGCCTAAAGAGTATATGCTGTAATCTTGGGAGAGTCCCATGTATTCTTCATATGTAACAGAGTCCCTGCTTTCAATGCAAACCTTACCTATTGAGCAGAAACCAGTGCCTCCAGAATAGTGCATAAAATGTGCTGCTAGACTGTATACAGAGTATAAATAGGGCATTATGGAAAATACGAAGGACCAAGTCCTTAGCTCATGTCGGTCCTCATAGCTCCATTGAACTATTTGATTTATACTAGATAAAGATTTTGGTTTCCCTATAGGGCCATATCTGGCCAGGTGCTGAGCACACTCTGTGTGTCTTCCTCAACATGAGTCAATCATGCGATGCTGTTGCAAACCAATCCCCGCCCCAAATTCAATACTAGGTTGCATTAACAGAGGCATAGTTGTTCTCTTTTGCCACAGAGGGCATGACAAGAGGCAATGGGCTCCTCAGACTACAGCATAGCAGGTTTAGATTAAATCTCAGGAAAGGTGAGATCAAAATAACCCCAATAGGCACAAGTTTCTAGCCTCGAAATTAAATGCGCTCCAGGGAGTTTTAGCAGCATGAGATTGCCTTTATCCCGCTTTGCCTATATCAATAATAAGCTTCTGTTCATTCCTCTCCCCAGTCATATGATAAGGGTCAGGACTGCAAAAAGTTATATATACACCCCTGGCATGGTCATAAGATGTTGAATCCAGTAGCCACTGTTGCATATTTCCCCCTTTTTGTCCTTTATTCTGGTCATCTTGGTGACTATGGCCTAGATCCTTAATGTGAGTTAGGAGCCTAAATACCTTTGAGGACTGGAGCCTTTCTGAGCATACCAGCCACTCATGTTCTTATAACAAGTTCTTTCTGCAATGGCCTATTCGGCAGATCCATCCAATGCACCCTTTGTTTGCTGCTCCTCATGTTTTCAGTGTCAGTAGCTCCCCATGTGGACGTTGCTTTTGTCACTGAAGTGGTAAGGGTTCCTTTGGAAATAATAGCTTGTGACCATGTAATTTAAGCCTATCATATTGCATACACACCAGGGGGCCCAATTAAAGATGCACAGGCAACCTTCAGGCAAGCAGTTCCTAAATTTGGGTGCTTGACTTTGCAATCTAAATATTCCTTTAACACGAACCATATCTACACTACAAACTTTGTTCAGAGCAAGTTACGCCAGTGTACAGCTGTCCAAGTTTGTATATTGCTCAGGCATGTGCATTCTTGGCTGCTTGTGTCAGTGGTATGTGTACTCATCAGGCATGCTCATTCTGGTGGAAAGTGCAGTGGAAAGTGTATGCCATGCACTGCTCTCCAGGGCAATACCCTTTCAGAAATTTTCACAAAGTGTTCTGGGATCATAATAATTCACCCAGGGATCTCTGAGAGCTAGGGGTCTAGTTTCCAATGTGCATTACTTTGCATTTATAAATATTGAATTTCATCTGCTATGTTGCCCAGTCACCCAGTTTTGTGAGATCCCTTTGTAGCTCTTTGCAGTCAGGTTTGGATTCAACTATCTTCATTTTCTGTTGTCTGCAAATTTTGTCACCTCACTGTTCACCTCCTTTTCAAAATCATTTATGAATTTGTTAACAAGCACTCTTTCCACTATAGATCCTTGGGGGACCCCACTATTTACTTATCTCCTTTGTGAAAACTGCCCATTTATTTATGCTTTTTATTTCCTGTTTTTTAACCAGTTACCTATCCATGAGAGGACTCACGATCTTATCCCATGACTGCTTTTCTCATTGAGACTGGATCTTAGTGAGAAAAATGTCCCAGTGGTAATAGGTGCCTGTTGTGTCCTGCGTAATAGCTGTCAGGCAAAGTGGAAAAGCATCCACCTAGGTAGATGGTTGAGACGGAATGTCTGTCTGCTGATTTTGAACTGCCAGACACAAGGGCTATTCCAAAAGCCTCATGGAGGGAGGCTTTCAACAAACTTTCTGTACATAATAAATAGGACTGGGTGTTTACGGAAGTAATGAACTGTGTGGTCTTGGTGTGCATTTACAAGTACTATTTGCATTGACTACCACTATGCACTCTGCAATACTTGCTGTGAACTCATAAAGATAATTTGATTCTCCAAAAATAGAACTTTATTGACTGAGACAAAAAAGGACAGAAAATCAATCTGCAAAACCCTTAGGCAAATTTTTAACATAATGGGGTGACAATTTAAAATTAGGAAGTAAATATTTATGTCCATTTTGATAATACAAATGTAGTCTGTTGTGGCTAGACATACACCAGCTGTGGTTTGCTTTGCTGTGCTCAGGCACGGAGTGGTAGCGGGACTGATGTGCCCCATGATGCCGAGTGGAATGTTGGGTGGTGTAAGGAGTGGTGGCTATGGAGATTTTGAAGGACTGCAAAGAGTAGAGAGTCTAGGATTTTTGGACCTGTTGGTCAATTAGGGCCTGCATCATTGAGGCTTGCGGCCTGAGGAGACCCATTATGTCCTGGTGCATTTCCCATTCCTTGTCCTGCTGGGATTCCGGTCCTCTATCTTTCTTCATGCTGTTGGTCATACTGACCCTCCACACCCTTTGTTGGTGGTCCAATGCAGCACTGAGATGCAGGATCTCACAGAACATATCCTCCATAGTCCTCTTCTTTCTCCTCCTCTCCCCCTTCCCTCAATCCTGGCATGTTTTATGGCTTGCTCAGCCCCTGTCCCCAGCAGTCAGGCCCGGGCAGGGAGCGGACGGGATGTGCTGCCACTCCCTCCTAGCTGGATTCTCTCAGGCACTGCCATGCTGTAGAGAGGAAGTGGCCTAGAGCGGCCACCCTCAGCTGATGTGAGAAATGGCTCTGTCCCACTCCCCGCCCAGGCTCGGCTGCCAGGGAGAGCCGCTGAGCAAGCTCAGCAGGTAACTGGTGAGGCGGGGAGAGCACGGGGAGGCAGGGGCATTGCCCGCGCCCTGTGCCTTCCCTGCTGAGGTGTCTGCGAGCTCCTGGGAGACACCAGTGCTGTGAATCTCCTCGGGCCAGGGCTAGTCTCAGCCTGGCCCAAAAGCATGTGCCTCCCATTCCTGTGCCCCCAGGAGCTGACAGTATTGGATGCCCTGCCCGAGTGAGATGGAACTGGAAATGCCTCCCACAGGCGACACGTGGGGTTGTCACACGTCCCCCTCTTTACATTGTGTCCCCCGCATATCAGGAGACACGAATCGTCTACAGCCACCATTAAATCTTAGTTCTGTGATCAGTTCCTCTTTATCTGTTACGACAAGGTCTAATATAGAATTCCCCCCCAAGTTGGCTGCAACACTTTTTGAGTTAGGAAATTGTCATCTGTAATGTTGAGCGATTCCCAGGGTGTTTCAGTACAGGCAGCAGGAGACCAACATATGTCACTCAGACTGAGTGTCCCCCATGATGACACAACTTTTTTCCTACACATTGTAGGTAGGTGCGTAAGGACGCAATCACCTATTCACTAGTGTGATTTACCCCATCCTAACAGCTTTGTCTGTTAGGACATTGATCCAGACACATTCAATATCATTTTCTCCTAAGTTATCAGTGAGTCAGAAACAGGTAATGCCATTTTTGACATAGAATGCCATTCCCCCTCTCCTTTGGCCCACTCAGTCTTTCCTAAACAGGTTATAACCGTTGTTATAATGGTTGTATTGATCTATTGTTGGGTTCCCTGGCTTTGTGGTATCCCAGGCAATTGGCAAAGCTCCTCTGTTTTCATGCAGCACTGCTGCTGATCCCTATCATGCCTGCATTCCCCCTGCAATCTGCTCATAGATGTCCACATTTCTACAACTGATCCCTACCTGTGCTTGCATGGCCTCTCCTTCCCACAGGCCCAGGAGATCTAATACTTCTTGTTTACTCCAGACAGGAGCAGATGTAGTATATCTCTCTGTGTGTGGAGCCAGCATAACCAGCTGGGCAGTTGCACACAACAAAGGTGAACTGCTAGGTGTCTGATATAGGAGGCAATCAGAAAAAAGCATTTAAAAAACATGTAGCAGGATCAAATGGAGGAGGGGGTGGCTTCCGGTTATGGTGACCCCTGAGCAATGAAGTCTAAAATTGTGACCAGAACGATCACTGTTGCAGAAATGGGGCATTGTGGAAAGCTGTGTGAGGACTGTTAGGGTTGAAAAAGGTTATTTAGTGCCTATACTCACATTGCATTGACTTCAGTAGGTCAACCATAGCTCTAAGACATTCAGGGAGGTGGTTTTACTGTTGCTGTTATGTTGTCTGGAGACAAATTCGAGTGTAGATACAGGCACAAAAATGTTGATACCAGGTAACTTACATCAACCTATCTGTATAGTGTAGACCAGGGCATAGTTTTTTATAGATCATATCAATGGCCAGATCTACAACACGAGGGCTTTGCTGGTGTACTATGCAAGCAAACCAATCAAACCAAGGATGTTGTTTATACTGACAAAGCTCTGCTTTTGCTAGCATAGTTTATTCCAGTCCTACCCAAACAAACCAAAACATCTACCTAGGGACTTTTGATGACACAGCTACGTCAGTCAGGGATCACACATCTTCACATCCCTAACCAATATAGCTATGCTGGCAGAAGTTGGTAGTATAGAACTGGCCTATGTGTAGCTCCTTGGTCAGCGTGATATGTGCACCCTCTCAGCCCTTATCCTCTCACAGAGGATGGAAGTTTGCCAGTTGCAGAGGCTGGTGTGATGGGTACGGCAATTTCCTGCAATAGCTTTGGGAGATCTTATTTCATTTACTTTAAGTAGCTGGGATTGTATATAGCCTTTCCAGTGGGGAAACATGACCAGTGTAAACCCTGGCACATTTTATGAGCGTCACAGGACTATTTTAAATAATGTGCCTGAGAGGAAGGAACTTTTGGGACAAACAAAGCTGAGTGGGTTTCCTACAAAACACTTGGGAGAAGGTGAATGCATATACTCATCTTTGGACTCAACCTTTTGAAGCTACGTCCCGAGGAGAAACCCATTGTCTGCTGATTATTTATTCCTGGAATCTGAATTCCCGCCCGATGCTGCATAACAGAGGGATTCGCAGATTCATGGGAGTGCTTGTTCTGAGCTAACAGCTCTTATGAACTTGTAACCACAGAAAACCACCTGAATGGGGTTTGAAGGACTAGTCACCTGCCAGTGCCCTTGTTGGAGCTGCAAGTAATCACTAGTCAGTAGTGTGCCATGACATTTTTAATAAGGTATGCAATTCTAGACCTGTAGGCAAAGCATAATCTTGCAAATATAGTCCGTGCAAGGCCATGCTGTGTGGAGAATGACATTTTGTTCTACAAAATGGTGTCCTCCATGTGCTTTTGGGGGCTGGGCAGAATCATCTCATGGACACAGCTGGTCCTGAGGCATGTGATGCATTTGTTGCATACATAGCCATCATGGCCCTGTCTCCAGTAAGCTTATTAGCATGAATAGAGGTTCTTTTATTGTTTTTAATATGTTTTCTCTGTAATACTTTCAGCTCAAGAATAAATGTGCTAACTTAGAAAGGACTGCATGGTAACTTATAGCTATAGGCCATAGTTCTTTAGAGTCTCTGAGGAGAAAGCGAAGCAGACTCGCTCAGGCAGCCTGACTTGCTAGGGACCTCACAGTGTAGGCAGGGACTGTATAGTCTGGAAAAAACCCAGCCAGGATGGAGAGAGACACAGGTCGCTGCTCAAGAGAGGTGACAGCTAAGGAGCCAGGAGCCTAAAGTAGGTGCCCTTGCTGGACCACGCATGAGAAATAGAGGTGTAGTTGCTTTGAATTGTGACAGTTGGCTCTTTAGTTTGTGCTGTGGTGACACAAGTGTTTGGGTCTAGAGGTCCTTGTTACAGTCCCTTCTGTTAGCCAAGATGGTGGTTGTCATTTATGTGCACTTAAAAAAGCCTGTTTCAAATATATGGCCCTCTATGTCAGTTGTGCATGCTTATTTTTGATAATATTAATTTGGCTTCACTGATGTATATTTGTGCTAATTTAGGGCTGCTTTATGCATTTGCCTGGAATTTACAAAATTCCATTTCCCCTCTTGACAAGAACATCAGACTTTTTTTTCCATGGGTGTGTAAAATAGAAGTAGCTTATAAAATAGGCTGTTCTTGGGCATCCCTCATCAAGGTAAAGGGGAGGTAGATTTTGTGCATAGGCTGCTAACCTTTAAAAAAAATACATTGAAGGTTTTAATAATCATTGGAAAATCTGTAATTTAGCAATCGATATTTTGACTACATTGTTTAATTAAATCCTTTCAAAATCTATTTTGAAAATAAATTTGAGCCACAAAGGGCACTTCCAAACCAAGCTAATAATAAACATTGAGTCACTTTTTCTGATGTCCCTTTTTCAAAAATAAATTCCCACAACCTGAACAGTGACAAACCTGCCCATTCAGATGAATGAATTTATCATCCCATAGACTTGCTTACCCATTATCATCCTGGAGGCTGAACAGAGTTAAATTAAGCGTGAATATTTTTAAACACGAGCTACTAAATAGCTGATTTTTATCTAGAGAACATAATGTTCTGCCTACAAAATTCTCCTCTCCACCCCACTCCCCCCGCTCTATTGCCCCCCAAAATTATTATTTTGCCATTTAGATAACACTGATGAAATGCAGTGGTATGTTTTCATTTTTCTGATAGCAAAAAAAAAAATTTGTTCAGCAAAGGGGTTTATAGCATCTGTAGCCCTCATTCAGCGCACTTATTGCTATAATGAAAACCAATCCTCGGTTTATGGCTCATATCCAAAATTAAGGGACGGGCTAGAAATTGAGCACAATAATATTTCCAATTGCTTCCCCTCTCTGCCTTTCCCCGACCACCACCAACCACCTTGTTTGCCAAGAAAGAACAGATGGTTAAGTAATCAGCTATGTGTAAAAATATGCAGCAACGTTGTTTCACACATCTGATACCAGTGAAAGCCCTGTTAGAAATATCTCTTGGAAGAAAAGGAAGATGATACTTTTTTAATTGGATTTATTTTATTAGGAAATACTTCAGGTTTGTATGCATGAGTAATTGGAAATGACCTAATTTATTAATTATTTGTTCCACTATACTGTCCAAAGGACCTCACTGTGTTAGAAGCTATATAAACACATACAGACATTCCTGCTCTGAAGAGTTTACAATCTAAATAGACAAAGGAAGCCTTATTATCCTCATTTTACAGATAAGGAACTGAACTGCACAGACAATAAGGGACAGATTTTTATTGGTACTTAGATGCCTAGCTCCCGCTGATCTAGGCCCTTCGCTGCCTTTACAGATATGGCGCTAAATGACTTCGCTGAGTTCACCCTGGAAGCCTAGGGCAAAGATGAGAACTGAAGCTAGATCTCCAAAGCCTGTTTAGCAAGACTACCCTTGTCCTTTCTCCTCTCCATTAAAACAAGGAGAAAGGTCACTTTGAAGCTTAAGAACGTAGGTGCAAATCCTGCCCTGAGACATGGAGAACCCAGCCTACGTTACTGCCGTGGACCGGGTCATCACCGGAGTTTGAATGTGGGACCATCAGTACCAAAGCACCGAACTCTACCATTTGAACTAAATGAATAGTTGAACGAATTCTTGCATGGCTGGTAAGGGTACTGGGGGTAGCTGCTAGAGGGGGTGCAGCACACCCAGTGTAAGCATAGTAACAGATGCATTCTGTTGGACTGGTGTGGTCCGGCTGCATGAAGGGTTGGGGGCTGGATGCCATGAACCCATCCAAGGGGTGAATGTTGCACAGTGTAACTCTACAGTGGCTATTTCTGCACTAAGGAGGAGAAGGGATTTTTTAATTGTGGAAGGGTGCTCGGGAGTGTGTTTGCTTGTTCACAGACTCGCCCACGCTGGAGAAGGCAGACACTGCAGTCTTGAGGCTCTGCTGCCACTCTCGGCCTGGAGAGAGGGTGACCCCTCCCTGACGCCAGCTGTCTCCTCACTGCTTGCAGCCCCACCCCCACACATACACACACCTTACCTGACATGCCCAATGGTAACATAGGGCATCATCTAGCCCACAGTTTTCACTCAGTCCTGCCTCAGACAAAACTACAAGTGATTTGAATAAGGACTGAGGGATTTGGCCCCTCATAGCCGGGTAGAGGTGGGGAAGAGGGCAGAGGCTTTGTGTGCCACAAAATAAGACGTATGTTGCATCAGTTCACATAACTCCAGGGAGCCAGAGCAGGTATTCATGCCAGAATGGTAGCTACCTACAGTTTTGTAGGAAATCCTTTCCATTACAAAGAACGCATTTAGTACTAGATTCCAAGCTCTAATTTGTGGTGATTTCCATCAGAGGAAATTAATTTCTTTGCCATAACCAGCCAGACAACCTATTCAGTAAATAACGTGAGGTTTCCTTTGAGAAACAAAAGGCCAGCCAAGCTTCTTTGTCAAGTAACGAACAGCTAATTAATAATCCCCATGTTGTTTTAAAACAGGATTGGTTATTGCATCCAGCCAGAAGAGTTTGTGGGGAGGGGAGATGGAGGGATTGGGAAAGGGAGGAGGAGAAGTGGCTCAGTCTTTGGCCAGCTGAGTGTACATGGTCAAGTCATGTCCACTTTCTGTGCCACAGTTTACCTATCTGTAGAATGGGGACAATGATGCGGCTCTCTTTTGTAAAGCTCTCTGAGATCTATAAATAAAAAATGCTAAATAAGAGTTTGGCACTAACATACAATTATAACCTCACTATACATTTTATTAATAGAAAATTATGGGTCTTATCCACAGACCATTGGAGTCAATGTCAAACATCCCATTGACTTCACCAGGTTTTTGATCGGGCTGTAAATCCCTACTATAGAATTATATTGGACAGTTTAAAAGCCTTATAGAAAGGCTTATAGAAATTCCATATGTCTTTAGAGCAATTTCTATAGAATGTCTATGGATCACTATGGGGTTCATCCTGATTAAATTCTTAAGGAATTTTGCCAAATGGGTCTCTTTCTGATCTCAGATGCTCCAGTGAAAATTCAGTGTAACTCCATTATTCTGCATTTACAGTGGGATAAATGAGATGAGAATTGTGGCCTTTATCTTTTTTATAATATTCTGTTCTCACAACAATCTGTCCCCAGTTAGAGGGAAACACTTACTTGTTTTACTATTGATTCATAGCTACATATTTTCTCAATGCTGTGGAAAACTGAGTCTCATAGTGAATAGCTAAACTTTTAGCCCTAGTATATGGGTCATCGAATCTTCTAATTTGCCCCGAAACTTCATGACTCCTGCACATAAAGCCATTCTCTGTTTCAAATGCTATAAAACACACCCCATGACATATCCCATCAAACTAGAGCCACGTATTTTTAAACTGCATAGCTACAAACTTCTCACTTCTTTCATTTTATTAATGTTTTCCAGAAATGGTTTACTAAGGAGACTGACTGGCTCAGGGAATTAAGCTATAACAGAGCCTTTCACTTCTGTTTCCCATTCAAGTCCAGCCCTGGTTGGTAGTGGCTTTAAGTTATTACTTGTGGGCGAGAATGCTCTTACCTCTTGTGCACCTGAGAAGTGGGAATAGAAAAAATGGTTCAAGAAGCCTTACTCCTATTCGTGAGAGTGCATGATCTGCTCCCTGCATGTACTCCTGGGGATGGAAGTCACCCCAAAGCGGGTGGGGAGGAAGGTGTGTCATTCCAGCCCTATTCCCATACACACAGGCCAGCCACAAGGCACAAAGAAGGGGAGTATAATGCACCATCCTAAAACCCTTTTATGGAAGGCAGGGTCTAACAGCCAAAAGCTGGCCATGGGAGGGCTGGTTAATGGCTGTGATGTAAAGTGAGTTTGGTGGTCTTGCTTCTTTTCCCCATGGAAAGGTGTTCGCATCACAAACACCACCATCACCATAAGTGGTACTAATTGACACACTGCGACCCGCCTCCACTGCAAAGGCAATGAAGGAAAGGCCATGAGAGCTCCACTGTCTCACTCTTTCTTTATGGAAAAGTCCTATAGAATTTAATGTATTATTATAAGCGGGGTGGGTAGCACCAGCTATTATTAAGGTTACCTGTTACAACCTATTATATAACTTTGCCAGGCTTTAATGGTTTGGGCTGAACTATTCCATGCTTGGAGTCTGCCACAGTTTGATATTTAGAGAGAGCGAGAGAGAGATGAAGAAGAGGCTTCAGCCAAAATGGTACAGCCATTTTTGAGAATGACATTTGGAAAAAATGCATTGTTTTGCAATGTTAAAAAACAATCCTGGGATGATTTTTGAGATACTCGTTTCTCTCTGTGATGGGGTGGACCAGGATGTGAGGCCCCCTGCTGGAAGTTGGGTGGCCTTGCCACACCAGAAAAGGGCATTGAGAGGGTCCTCCAAGCTTCCTAGAGTGGCTGTGTCTCACACAGCCAATTAGAAAGGGGCTGGCCCAGCAGACTAATATAAGAAGGGCCTAAGTGAGATCAGTTCCTTCCTGGAGCTGTAGGAGTGTGGATGGTGTACCTGGCTGGCTGAAGGAGTGACAGACTCTCAGAAAGATTACTGTCCCCCCCACCAGTCATTGATAAAGTGACCTGGACTTGAATTCACCCCAGAAGGGAAACTGATCTCTTATAATGCTCCAAAAGGAGAGCTGGGGCTCAAAAGAAGGCAAGGACACTACTCCAGAGAGGGAGCCTTGGAGTATGTGTCAATGAAAGACTGTTGAACTAAGTAAGGGCTTGAGCCCAGGGAGGGCTGCAGGGAAGAATGGCCAATCAAGGGGTACTAGGATAGTCTCCCCTCCCCCCATTGGACTGTTTCCCCAGAAGGCATTTTTATTTCACACACAGACTGACCCAGCTGGAGGGCTGAGTCATTGCAGCTGCACTAGAAACTGAGAGCAGGCACATGTGCTCAGATGGGGGTGCTTATGAGAGGAGTGTGACCCCATTATGTTCCCTTTGTGGCAGAGACTTGAAGTTTGGGATGGGTTGGCCATTGTCAGTGATGTCTGTTGTTGTTCCTGTGAAAAATCTGCCCATGTTTGGCCAAATAGTAAATCAGAGGGAATCTCAGTTTGCTCATGCTCAGTAAAGGCTTCTTAGAGTTTAGCAGCTAAAATCTCTGATGATTCCCTGGGCATGTTACAGCGCTTCACGGCTTCTCATGCTGACCAGACTATGCTTGCGTCATCACAGAGCGCATAAGTATTCTCCAGTCCAGGGTTGCAGAGGTGACAGCAAATTTACCCTGTAATTGCCACTCTCAGTTCGGATGGGACAAGAAACCAGCACTGAGAGCAAGGGGTCTCTGTCTTGTTCCCTCAGTGCTGGTATCCAGCCAGCATGGAGGAAAACACCACCTGAGTTGAATGCAGAGGTAGCTGGGGGGAAGTTAAAGAATAGACTGGGACATGAAGGAATTCTGCAGCTTGAGGTCTTCAAATCTCACTTTTGAGGATTTCAATAACTCAGTCATGGGTTCGGGGTTGTTATAAATGTGTATGGGTAGGGTTTTGTGGCCTGCCTTGTGCGGGAGGTCAGACTAGATGATCATATTGGTCCCTTCTGACCTATGAGTCTATGAGTCTATGAGTCTATGAATTGGGACTGGAAAAGTTAAGAGTGAAACTGAGACCAGGATCTAGGTGGGAGAGGAGGTGAGGACTGACTGGGCAAAGAAACTATCTGAGGGAAAGGGGAGGAGGGACTGGGAGCCAGCTGAAGGGGAGAACACTGAGACAGGATAATGAGCCAGTACGAGGAAGGCACTATATGGCAGCCTGAGTTGAACTTTAACTGCTTACCTGAGTTAAAAGCCAAGGTGTCTTAATTGTCATTTTAATTGGAGTTAGCTAATGTGGGTTAGCAAACTTAAGTTGGAAACGCACCTTTTTTTTACTGTGTAGGTATACCCACATATATAATGCTAAATTCTCTGAAATTATTCTGCCTTCTGCTGTATCGTGTATCATGTTGCCAACTCCCTCAATTTTCTCATGAGTCTTATTTGATGCTTTTCTTAAAGCTCCAGCTCCTGGAGTCATGTTAGGTGAGAATCTCAGATTCTATTCCTTCTAAAAAGTAAATTTCTGGTCCTCCTTTTTTTGAGGGGGAAAAGTTTGTAAACTTGACTCCAAAGGCAGAAGCCACAGAAAAAGAATCCCCCAAAACTTTTTAAGCCAGTCTCAGATTTTGGGGGTCTGATTTATGATTTTTAAGCACTTGGAGCTACCAATGCAGTAAGCCACCTTAATTCATTTGGATAGTCCTGCTTTGAGCAGGGGGTTGGACTAGATGACCTCCTGCGGTCCCTTCCAACTCTAATATTCTATGATTCTATGATTTTATTATTCTTTTATTTAAACAAATAGAAAGTGGGATTTGAACTTTATAACAAGCCCACCAATCCATCTACAGCTGTGATCATAATTCAGAATCACTGATTGTGAGAATTTAGACACTTTTATCCATAAACAGACTGCAGATTTGTCTTTTATTCAAACAAGTGTTGAGAGATTGTGACTTCCCTCCTTTCCCCATATTTCTAAATGGGAAGGGCTTCCCAGCTAGTGCCAAACTAGAAGGGTGGAATCTGAGAGACCCCATTATGGAGAAGGCTTTCTTGGTATGGAAAGGGTTGAAAACCTCTGCCTCAGTGGATACAAAAATAACCCTCTAGAATTTAGCCAGTTCTCTGGTTTAAAATGATTTGGGAATTCACATTAGAATGGTCTGCTCTCTACCCCTGTGCTGAATTTAGGAAGATAATAGTTAAGAACATTGTGTTGTATAGGAATAGAATAATATCCCTTTAAGTAATTTGTGAGCCCTCTAGTGGCTCTCACTGTGTTCTAAGACCTAGAAGCCACCAGATCCATCGGAGTGGCAGTATGTGTGCAGCTAGCCTTGGCATATGTGTGTATAGTTAGTAAACATGGTTTATTTATCACCCAGCTGTGCCCATGTGGTCTGTCTATAATGAAGAGTAAAGAGCCATTGACACAAGAAACACGTTAACTTTGAAGCAACTACATTTTACCAAATTGTTCCTTAAGATTTCAAGCTGATCTTCCTTTTCTCCTGTGCTATTGAGAGACCATGCTCATGACATGTCCTCAGTGCAGACTCCATTAATAAGGTTATTTGGCACAAAGTGCAGCTTCAGCAGGAGCGTGGCTTTTTCTCAGTGAGGTCGGACACAAAGTTTAACCTCTTTTATTTCAGTAAAAAAATTTAAGTTTATAAAAAGCAACTTTGCTGAAAAAAATGCTTCTTCAGCATCGATCTCCTCATGTACAGGCTTGGCTTTAATCAAGGATTTGGAAGGCAAGCACAGAGGCTATAGAGTTCTGTCATGTGTGAATGCCAGGCTCCCTCCCCTTCCAAGTACTGGCAGCTGAATTCCAGCAGTGGATAAGAAACCATCAGCCAGATGCAACTAACACACATTCGCAAATTAAGGTGTAGATTAAGTGTTTCTGCCTAAAATAAAATCCAGAGATGTTACAGGATGAAGAGCTAAAAAGCAGTTCAAGACCAGTCAGACTGTAATTTTGCATCCAAACCTGCAGACATTGCCACCTTGCTTTAAAGGATGTCACTCCTAAGTGTTGGGTCTTTTAATTCCTATTTATCCTTTGAAGATACAGTATGCAAATTATTAATGAGGTGGCACAGGAGGGGGCATGGGAGAACAGCAGCTTATACAATGCTTCCTGCAGGGTTCACCTGTAAAGCTGAGGAAAAACAAACAATCCTTTCCATCTCAGTTTCTAGCATACCAGACAGCTCACCATGGGAAATAAAAGCCAGGGTGTTTCATGTGCTGTATGAGAGGTGTGGAGGTAAGAGTGAAAGCAAGATATGAATTCATCCAGTGATGATAGCAGGCTGTCTCCCCCCTCTCAGGTGCTACTCAAGCCTCCATGATGAAAACTATTTTGAAATAAAAACATAATGCAAATATTTTACTAGTGCTTCTCTCACTCCTTTATATTCTGCTCTCCTGCCTTGGCCCCACCGCAAGCTATCGGCCAGATTCAGTCTCTCATACTCCCAAGTAGTACCTTATTCCCCATGTAGTCATGTATTCTCCACGTTTAGGGCTTCGCAACTTGTTAGCTGAATGTAAATGTCACACCTGAATGGAAATGATTCAGCAGGCACATTTATTTAACATGGAGAGACTGAAAATATAGTTTAAATATTTGGTGCTTTGACACCTTACTGTGCCAGCATGTTAATTAAATGCATGATGTGCAGTCCCCTTCTCTTACATCTCTTAATAAACACAGCTGAGATTTTCTGCATCCAGTCCACTTTTTGCTTCCTCTGCATCATCCAAAGACACAAGATAAAGGAGAGGTTATTGCCGGCTAGGCCACTCGTGAATAACTGTCACTGGAACCCATAAAAATAAAGCAGTGTGCTGCATACACCACTTCCCCTTGCCCTGGTGGCAGCACGCCTCTGTCTAATCAGCATGTGCAACTTTGATCCCCAGCGGCTGGGGGTTCACCCGACCCTTAAAACAAAGAGCAAATTCTGCCCTGGCTTACGTTCCATGCAACCCCAGGGAGCCCAGTGGGGCTGGCAGGGCAGAGCACAGCTCCAAATTTACAGGCACAACGAAAACAGAATAAATCTAGTGAGCAACGGCTGGACTTGGATGGTTTCTGCAGGCTCAATCTATAAAGAAAGAAGTAAAGCAATAGCTGAGTGCAGTTGCAGGGGTTAACTTTACTTCCTGTCATCGGCTACAGGCCCGATTGCATCATTAAAGCTGTGCCAATGCAGCCTCATTGCTCCCAGTGTAACTCAGCGGGGCACAATGCCCCCTGCAACTCCTAGGCAATGCAGCCACTGGACATCCCCAAGGACAGTGTGTTACTTCCACCCCTCCATGGTCAGCCAGCTCTGCTGACTGGGGCAGAGTAGAGTGAGGGGAGGAGCCAGCCTCCTTCTTCCCTCGCTCCTTTGAGAGTGGTTTATGTTTGCCAGGGGGACACTAGCCAACAGTGGTGCATGGGCTCAGGAGGGTAATAATAGACTCATAGACTCATAGACTCATAGGTCAGAAGGGACCAATATGATCATCTAGTCTGACCTCCCGCACAAGGCAGGCCACAAAACCCTACCCATACACATTTATAACAACCCCGAACCCATGACTGAGTTATTGAAATCCTCAAAAGTGAGATTTGAAGACCTCAAGCTGCAGGGAATCCACCAGCAAGCGACCCATGCCCCATGCTGCAGAGGAAGGCGAAAAACCTCCGTGGCCCCTGCCAATCCGCCCCGGAGGAAAATTCCTTCCCGACCCCAAATATGGCGATCAGCTAAACCCTGAGCATGTGGGCAAGACTCACCAGCCAGCACCTAAAAAAGATTTCTCTGCAGTAACTCAGTTCCCATCCCATCCAGCATTCCCACAGACCATTGAGCAGACTTATCTGCCGATAATAGCTGACCCCTGAATGAGGGGCAAAGCTACAAAAGGTTGTTTTCATTCTTCCCACCACTCAAGGCCAGCCGCAATCCACCCTCTTCATGGAGAGGGGCTCCAGCCACAGTGTTCAGCTCTGGATTCTGAACATTCCCAAGCCCTAAAATTATCATGTCTGTGGTGATGGTTCATCCTCCCCCTTGACCTGCATCCTCTTCCCAGATCCACATATGGAGTGGTCCTTCCACTCATAGTCTCCCTTAAGCTCACATGGAAGTAGGGGTCAGCCGCCTTCTGTTCCCTTCCCCCAGACTCCTCAGAGGGTGCACAGTGGGTCTGACGGTGATGCAACATGAGGGGGAAGAGGCTGAATGGGCAGGTGAGAGAAATAGGCCAGGGGTGGAGCCTGGCAGAGAGACACAGTCCCCATTGTGGAGCTTAACTGAGAAATAATAAAGCCTGGGGCTGTATTATCTTTTCCATGGAGCCCCTAACCAGTGTGATGATCAGCCCCACAGCTCAGTTTTGGAAGGCAAACCCTACCCCATGTGACTGTTCTTGGGGTACCCAAGGCTGTGAGTTACCTTGTTACCTCTCTACCTCCAGCGAGAGGGAGACTTGCTTGTGCTTAACTGTGTGCCAGCTCCCTGACACCACCAGCCTGTTCGCCACCCAAACAACCTCCTCTGAGCCATGCCAGCCCTCCCTTTGCCTCTCAGGTTACCAGTATGTGCACCCTAGCCCTGATCTCCTTCAAAGCATCCCTTTGTAGCATCCAGGCCCTTGTCCACAGGACAGCCACAGAACTACCCGCTAAGCTGTCTACAAAGAAACAGTGCACACACTGATTTGTTTGATTCAACTGAGGAGCCGCTTCAATTTAACATCACGGCACAGAGATACATTTACAGTGAAACCAGTTAAGATTTAAGAAAGAGGAACGATGACAAATGGACCCACAAAATGGTAAAAGTGTAACACGTCCTAGAATCTAAACTTAATAGGCTAAACCCACGTCCAAAGAGGCTTGTCTCGCCTGCAGCAATCTCCGAGCATTTCCAACCAAGATAGCGGGGATCCTCCTTTCATAACTGCAAAAAGTGCTGTCCTTTTTGTTTCCTCGCTGAAGGATAAAGATGTGTTCCTTGGCTGCCTTCTGACATCCCTAAAGTTCATTGTTTTGCCCTCAGAGTCAGGCTGACCCTGGTGGATTATTACCTGGTGACCATCCTTATTCGGAAGTCAGAGGACTAAGGTTGTTACGACTAAATGTAACAGGCTAAGCTTCTGTCTAAAAAGGTTTCTCACCACAAATGTCCTGTGCAGCGTTTCAACCAAGACTGGTTGTGACCCCATTTTCATGAATGTAAATGCACTACCCATTTACTTCCTCAGTGCAGGACAAGGGTGTGTTCTCTTTCCCTTAGCCTTATATTCCCCAACATTTGTTTCTCTGGTCTGAGGCAGTATCACCCTCATGTCCATTGCTCGTTTTTTTCCTTTGTGGTCTTCCTGTTGACTTCACATGTCTTTGACTTTGTATATAGATGTGCAACCATTGCCTTGACTTCCCATGCTTAATTTACATGCTGACAGAGAGACAGGTGAATAAACATCCTCTATCTGAGAGAAAACCTTTTTGTCAGCTCTGCCTTATACAGACTTTAACACATATTTTTCACTACACAATATATACACCTTACATTGTATTTGTGCATACATTTAACAATGACAGTAAAGACCAGTGTGAGCATGGCTTTCATTTAAGACCCCCCATAACAGTCTTTTGTGAACAAGAATGTACATCCCATAATCAGGATGTTCTTACAACCCCCTTGCCAGTTGACATTGAGGTGTTCTTAGGTCAAATCCCAACAGAACTATGGAGTAAGAATTCCAGGACAGGATCCTCAGGAAGATATCTGCTCTCCCTGTTTTTTTCACACTTCAGGGGATGAGTTAGGTCATTATAAATACAATGTACAGTGATGAGTCATCCCAGAACTACAAGCTGCAGCAACCTTGTGCTGCAATTGCTGAGAAAATCCTGCTCAGTCCCAGACTAAATCATGCTCACTGAGGATGGAGACTTGGGGAAATTAGCTGCTAAAATCTAATATGTCTCTAAGGAGCATGTTCAAATTGTTTACATCTTATAATTTGGCCAAATTTAAGTAGATTTTCATGGGGATGGCAAAAGGGCCCTGACACAAAGTCCACCTCCTTGCCACATTTGAAGTCTCTGCTCCAAAGTATGAGGGTACCAGAGCTTCTCAAAGATTTTTTTTAACATGGGCAAAACAACAGATTTTCCTCTAGCCTCATTCTCTGAAACAGCTGAACTGATGTAACTAAAATAATTAAATTAAAAGTTATCCTGACACCCAGAATAGAAAATCTCAGCCACATCAACATGCTTTGACAGTAGAGGTCAATAGCGCCCAGTGTCAATGACCACATTGTATGGCTTTCTTCTCTGTGTCTAAGAACTCCACAGAATTATTACTTATCTGCTGCTGCCAGTTTAATTGTTGGTAACTGTGTTATCTCTGCCAGTCCATGACTGGGCAGGGTCCTCTCTTGTCCTGAAGTCTGATCTTCAGCGTTAATTTGTCTCTAAGGCAGGCAACATTACTAAAAAAGGCCAGCCGGCAGAGCTCAATAAAGACTTCAGTTCTCTCAAGGCCAGGTCCCAATGATACATCCCTATTACTGATGAAGTCAAACCATCTTGTACCCAATACAATTCATATGAAATGCCTCCAGCCTCCTGATGTCTTGTTTAAACAACATCCACATTTCAGATCCATGTAAGAGGAGTGGAAGACTGCAGGTTTGATAAATTCATACTTTTGTATATAGTTTCATCCTTTTTTGGCTTCAGACCTTATGCACGTTCTTCATGGATGAGGCTGCCAAACCAGTTTTCCTTAAGACGGTTGGCTGTGCCCATTTGATGACAATTAATGCCTAAGTAGGTGAAATTATGCACTACTTTCACAGTTTGTCCAGGAGCACAGATGTCTTGTATAACAACTTTTGTGCTGACACACTGCATTGTTGGTTTTGCCCAAGAAACCCTTAACCCAAGGGCAGCTGCCTTGTGCTGGAAGCTCTCTAATGCTCAAAGAAGACAACTCCAACCATACAATCTAGGTCGGCAAAAGAGGTTGAACCAATAATTATACCAATTTTTTGTACATTGCACAGCAGAACAGGGCTGAGGCCAGGACACACCCCTTCTTCACTCCAGATATAATGTGAAGCCTATCAGAGCTACTGGTCCCACAATGAACCTGTGCCCTTGAGTCATTATGTACATCTTTAATTAGTCTCAGGAGAATGCCTCATAGGATCTTCAATGACCCAGCTTTCTCAACAAAATCGAAGACCGCCTTAATTCTACATAACAAAGCCAGTTAAATTCATGATGGATCTCAGATAATAGATAAAAAGCAAGTATAGTATCTATTGATGAGTTTCAGGGAGGTAGCCATGTTAGTCTGTTTTTAGCAAAACAGTGAGAGTCTAGTGGCACCTTAAAGATTAACAAATTTATTTGGGCATAAGCTTTTGTGGGCAGAAACCCACTTCATCAGATGCATGCACCATTGTATAGCATACACTGTAGATCACCCATCAGTGAAGACCAATTGCTCTGAGCAATGGCATCCACAAGGAGAGTCTGAAGCCAGGCGAGTACGATGTGTGTGAAGTGTTATTGGTCTATAACTACTGCACTCAATGCATAGGCCTTTTCCATTATAAAAGACAGGGAAATGATCCTTTCCTTCCACTCCACTAGTATTTTCCCAGTAGTCCAAGCCCGGGTAAAAGGTTGATGTAATGTTGCTCTTATGGACTCATTGGGCTCAGGGGTTCACAGTGATGTGCTTTTACCATGTGGGTGGGTACTACAATGACCAAATGTCCCAATTTTATAGGGACAGTATAGGCTCTTATTACCCCTCACCCCAGTCCCAACTTTTCACACTTGACATCCAGTCACCCTAGTGTGTGCTGTATAAATATCTTCTTTATATCACATACATCAGTGCGTCATTTACATTGGTGTTACTGAGAAGAACCTGGCCCACCATTGTCCAAGATCTGGCTGATCCACAAAGATAAATATAAATACCTTGTATTTAGTGATGTTTTAGATGTTCAACAAACCAAGAAAAGTAAAAAATTAAAGTTCAGATTGGATAACACTTCATCCATAGCTCATGCTGTATCTTTTTTCTATACGTGATGTAGAGTGTTTTCATAAGATAGATGCCATTGGTTTCCATGAATATAGATTTGTTTTAATCGTTGTGTGAATAATTCACTATTTTTCAGACCTTAACAAAGAATATATCTATATATATAGTAAAATGTGGATAATATGCATCAACCTTTCCAAGGTGCTTTGAGATCTATATAAGAAAAGCTTTATAAGTTCAAGGTTGATGATGATGCAGTAATAGCAAAGGAAAAAAAGGAATAAAAGCCATTTTATAAAATGTTCAAAGTCATACTTTCTAATCTTCCTGCCCAAAGTATCATTACATTAGATCCTGAGCCAGCTTAAATCACTTAAGCACATACTCGTCAAATTAAGTCTATGCATGTTCAGCAAGGCACAGAACCATACGCTTAACTTTTAGATGTGCTTAAAGTGCTTTGCAGAAATGGGGCCCCAATACAGAGAGAGAAACAGCAGCGGACAATATCTGGTATAAACTAGCACAGCTCCATTGACATCTTCCCTGAGGATGTGGCACCATATCCTTTGGCATCCAAGCCAAAACGTTATTTTCCAAATTTTTCTTCCTGAAAATGACTGAATGCTTTTTTTTTAAGCTTCATCATTGAGAACTGCAACCTTATAACTCAGAGTTAGCCAATATGTCTAAAAAATTATTATGATAATATGCAAGTTATCTTTCCACCACACTTCATCAGTCCTTATTACGTGAAACATCAACTGCTGACTTAATGGTTTTATAATAATCCTTCTTGTACATAGTGTGCCTTTGCCTGAATAGAATCCATTGTAATATGAGTTTTACATCAAACCCCCTTGATGAGCAGAACAATATGAAAGGAGAATACAGGAGTCTTCTCTTTTATTTACAACAGTTAAAAAGAACCTGTTTCATTTAATCATTCACCTCTTTTCTTTTCTTCATTGTTCTACAACAGATGTGTGTCACGTTTGGAAATGTAGGTGGGAATAGTTTTGAGCCTGATTCACCTTAATGATTCACAAATCGGGTTTCTTTTCATATATATGTTTAACTCTTACTCAGTTCAGTGCAAACAGCATGTGTTTGTTGAAGCAATAATTAATCTTTAGGGGAGTGTGCAAAGTCTTGCAATTGTGCTGTGGTGTTATTAGTTTGCAATTTTCACAGACTTTTTAGCATCTCGGGGACACTTCCATTTTGGATAACGGGACACCACCAGAAACCAGACTGTGTGTTAGTTCAGTCCTATAAATAGCTTTCTGAGCGGAAAACACCCAGTCAAAACATAAGGACAAATGCAAATATTGAGATAGTGTGTTTTCCCATTCTCTTATATATTGAAGTTCCCGCAAAGGAACAATCTAACAAGCTTACCATTATGTTTAACAAATATGGCCAACATGGGGCAAGTTCTATGGCTTGTTTTAGACACAAGGTCAGACTAGATGAACACAATGGTTCCTCCTGGCCTTGGAATCGCTGAATGATGCTTGTATAGTACCTGCTTTAAGGTACACAAGTAGCAATTATACCTCTCTAGCCATCAAGTGTACTGCAAATGGCACACCTGCTATTTTCTCTGCGAAGGTCTGTTATTTTCATGGTACTTGCAATATGTGCTGTAATAACTTTTTAACAATGTCTCTATACTTTGAGCTTTCCCCAGAGCATTGTTTTTACAAGATGTAGAAGCGACACAATTCACTTTCAAGTTAACTGGTTGTACCATTCTGTCACTTTTCTGAAGAAGGGTAAATCATAATAATAATTAGTCCTTATCTTTTCATCAGTAGATCTCAAAGTGCTTTACAGAGGAGGGAAGCAACGTTACCCCTATTTTACAGATGGAGAAACTGAGGCACAGGGAGTGTCTGTGACTTGTTATCTAGCAGGCCAGTGGCTGAGCCAGGAATAGAAGATAGGCCTCTTAAATCGCAGCCCCAGTCTCTATCCACTGTCACACTGTCCCATCTCTAGTTTGCCTGAGCATAGGCTTAATAGACGAACATTTTGGTTAAGAGATTCAAAGTCACCAAGGAGAGTCAAATGCCTGGTTCTCATTAATTTTAATAGGAGTTAGATAACCAAATATTTTGGGTAGCTTGAAAATTTTCAGCCCTTACATGTATGGAACACTTGGACCATAGCGCCAACAAAATTATCTTCAGACTTATCTTAGTCGGATACCTAGCTGGAAGAACTGATGTTAATACTCCTGAACTAACAAACACAAACAGTACCTGCACGTTTGCCTAGTTCCATTATTATTGTCAGCTGGATATGTATTTTTAAGATAATTATGCCCCTTAACCAAGCCATAGCATCAGTGGTCTTGACACTAGTTTGTCTTCTGCATTACACATGCCTGCTACATTCACAATCTAATTTAAAGTACCTGTTAAGGGTGGGATGAGCACTTGAGTTGAATACATTGTATATATATCCATTAATATTTTAGATACATTCAAAATCTCTCTGGTAAATGATGGTAAATAACAAGGTGATGCTCTGATTACATGTCACGCCAAAGCGGCCAATTCCCATGGTAGAGTATCTCATTGTTTTGAGTGCAGTTCTACTCTGCATTGTGACTGGAAAAATGGAGGATGAAATCTTGGCCCCACTGAAATCAATGGCAAAGCTTCCATTGATTACAAAGAGGCCAGAATTTTGTCTAGATTATTACTCCTCAGCGGATCTGCTTCGGGTTTGTATTCCGTCATGTAAGCTGTCTTGAATAACAAAAATAAGTTTTAATTGGGTTTTTTTTACTTCTCTTAGCCCTGTAGAGCATCTACACAAGGGGAGAGTAAATTGGATTCTATTATTTCCTGCTCATCATGAACAAAAATTTTCTAATTTCTATTGTTACAATTCTACAAATACACTGAAGGTAATAGAATGTACAAATATCACTTAAAATAAAGCTGGAGACAACCTGGCTGTACAGGTGTAAATGAAGGCAACATGATCCAGTATGGAGGACAACGGACTGGGAGTCAGGAAATCTGCATTCTGTTTATGGCTTCAGCAAGATAATTCACCTCACTGTACAGCATGTTCTCTCTGTTCAGTCGGAGTAATAACACTTTCCCTCTTTTATAAAGCACTTTGAGATATACGGATGAAAAGCATTATATAAACTTAATCCTGCCAAGGACTGAGCATAACAGCCCAATCCAGCAAAGCTCGTAAATGTAAATCCAGATAACTGCACTGAAGCCAACGGAGTTAGTCCAGATTGATTTCCTTATAACCAAGAATGCAATTTGCACATTTATCTTTGCACTGTGCTGAGCGTGCCAGTGGTGCTCAGTAAATTATTGATAACAAGCAAATTACGTTTTGGTTGTTCAGAAAGTACCTTTTTCGTCTCTCTGAAGCTTCTCAGTCTTGCAGGCTTTACAAGAGAAGTGAGAACTTGTGTTTCTGGTCTCTAGTTATTCTTCAAAAACGCTGCCTCTCCGCAAATTGAATTCTAATTTTAAAAAAAGGTATAAGAAGCCAAGATTTCTGAGATCTCACTTTCCTTATTCTCAAAAGGAGACCTCTTGTCCAAAAGGCCCCATAAACAGACAAGCTAGCAAAGTCCTTTAAGAAGATTTCGTCCTGACTTCAACATCTAGAGCCATGCAAGACATCCCTGACTGCCCCTCATCCTCCTGATGCCTCCGATACTGCATCCTAAACTCCCCATTCACTCTCCTCAACTTTGTGGATGAGATTTGGTGAGTAGAAAAATGTGTCAGCTTTTTAACAGTAACTACTCACCTTTTATTTTAAATCAAAACCTGATAAAAGTGAATGTGCATGATGGCGGCTAAAACAAATTCCACCATATCCAAAAGTTAGTCTATATCCCACGCTTTTCCTTCTACAGTAAAGGGGAGAGCTCCAAGACTCTGTAGACTGACGCTGCTATACATGGAGCAATCTCAGGCAGGACAAAAACTTGGGGCACTTTATTATCTCATTGTAGAAATTGTCTTTGATTCCTAGTTCTGTGTTATTAATTATTTTTATCATCACTTATTATTATTACAGTACTTAGGAGCCCTGGTAATGGACCACGACCCCATTCTGTCAGGCTCTGTACAGATGCAGAACAAAAAAAATGGTCCACGGCCCAAAGAGCTTACAGTCTAAATCTTAGACAAAAGCCAACATGTGAACACAGAGAGGGCAATATAAGGAAACAATGATCCAATATTGGTCAGCATGACAGACAGCAGTGTCAGCACGCCAGCCACCTAACCAATGTCGAGTTTTGCTAGGCATCATGGCAAAGGAGAGCTTAAAGTGAGATTTGAAAGAGGATAATGCATTAGTTTGGCAAATGTTTACAGGGAGCTCCTCCCAAATCTGAGGGGCAGTATGGGAGAAAGATGAAGGTGCTTGTGTGAAAATGTAGCAAGTTGACAATGGACACTGCATCATGTGCCGATCAGAGGTGGGAGTCAGCATCTTGATAGTGAGTAAGCAATGATAAATACACTGGGGACAGACTGTGGAGGACCTTGAAAGTGAAGACAAGTACCTTCTGTTTGATGCGATAGTTCTTTGCTCTTGATTTTTGTGGGTGCAATCCCTGAACATTTTGGATAAAGATAGGTCTTAGTATGATGTTAGGTTCAGGAGTGAAACTTTCCCAAATTTCCAGGTTGTTGGTGCCCATAGTTTTGGTTCAGGCTTTTGTCTCATATTGGGGAATTGGGGTAAGAGAAAGACAGAAAAAAAATGGATGTACTCTACATCACTAGCTGAACTGGGCTTAAAATCACTAACTGCCCTGAATTCTTGCTTCTACCACTGTTCATGTCTATAATTTTGAAGGTCAGCAGTCAGTGAGTGGTGAGTTATGCCTATCAACAATAGCCACAGATGTTGATTTATACTAGATCTGTGCAAAATAAAATGGGCCAACGGGGGTGACGCACAGTTTAAAGTTATGCTGAAGGGCTTTGCAGGATTGGAACATTAGTACTTTCCCTGAAGTCAGAGGATCCTGCATCAAAGATGTTTTATTATACTGAGCTTTTACCCTATTATGTTTGTTTTATAAACACCCAATTTTGTGAGAAACTTGATTTTTTAAAATAAAAAATACAAATTTGCCAATCTTCACCAGGGCTAAAATAATCAGCACGCTAGCCTTCCACTACAATGTCTCATGTTGGCTGCTCCATCTATTCAATTACTGAATAACCCCCCGCTGGATTTAATTTTGAATGTCGTTCTGACAGCTTAAGCAGGCATAAAATGTTATAGATAGAAGACGTGCTAGAACGTTCAGATCATTTTGCCCAAGCATTCAGTACTGTCAAACAATACACCCTCTGCTCACAGCCCACTATTCCTCCATCTAAACCTGACCATGTGGTGGGGAGATTTCTCTCAAATTAAACTGAACTTCAACAATGAAAAGGCTGCCAGAATATGATTAATTAAACCTTTTATCTCAAAACAAAGGGAACTTGCAGTATGGAGGGAGAGAATTGGAGGGAAAAAATCCTGTAACACAAATTAGGTTGGGAAATCTATCTCAATGAGAAAAAATATGTTCCAGGTGCCACCTGGGCACACCAGATAGGAACACTTATTAAAAAGAGATATAGGCACTAGACAAAGAAAAGTGTGATCATTATATTTCTCTTTGCTCTGATAAGGCTTGTCAGCTAGCATGCTTAACTTTAGTATGACTTTCCTATATATCTCCTCCTCTGACATTTGGTTGGCTCCTTGCTGTTTGACAATGCCAGTTTCTTCTCAAACTAACCTACAGAAATGTGCTTTGACCCCCTGCCAGCACTTGAAGTAAGGAGAAGAGGAGGGAAAAGGATAAAATATGGGTTGTATCTGATGAGAAACAGTCAAAGGAGAGTCCCATTCAATTACCTCACATAATGGAAGACAGCTAAAAAAATGACAATTTTTGAAAGTGGTTATATACAAACGCTGGAAATTTAAATACAAAGAGGGGTGAACTTGAGTGCCTTGTATTAAATGAAGATATTGATATAATAGGCATCACAGAAACTTGGTGGAATGAGGATAATCAGCACAGTAATACCATGGTACAAAATATATCGGAAGGACAGAATAGGTCATACTGGTGATGGGGTGCACATTGTGTGAAAGAAAGCATAGAGTCAAATGCAATGAAAATTACGTAAACCAACCTGTGCCATAGAATCTCTATGGATAGTAATTCCATGCTTGAATAATAAGAATATAGCAGTAAGGATATGCTACCAACCATCTGACCAGGATGGTGATAGTGACTATGAAATGCTCAGGGAGATTAGGGAGGCTAAAATAGAAAAAACTTAATAATAATGGGGGATTTCAACTATTCCTATGTTGACTGGGTCCATGTCACCTCAGGAAGGGTTGCAGAGATAAAGTTTCTTTACACATTAAATGACTGTTTCTTGGAACAGCTAGTCTTAGAACCCAGAAGAGAAGAGGCAATTCTTGATTTAGTCCTAAATGGAGCGCAGGATCTGGTCCAAGAGGTGATATAGCAGAACTGCTTGGTAATAGTGACCATAACATAATAAAATTTAGCATCCCTGTGGGGGGAAAACACCAAAGCAGCCAACCACAGTAGCATCTATTTCAGAAAGGGAAACTACACAAAAATGAGGACATTAATTAAACAGAAATTAAAAGGTACAGTGCCAAAAGCGAAATCCCTGCAAGCTGCATGGAAACTTTTTTAAGACACCATAATAGAAGCTCAATTTAAATGTATGCCCCAAATTAAAAACAGAGTAAGAAAACCAAAGTTGTGCCAGTGTGGCTAAACCACAAAGTAGAAGAAGCAGTTAGAGGCAAAAAGGCTTCCCTTAAAAAGTAAAAGTTAAATCCTATTGAGGAAAATAGAAAGGGGCAACTAGAAACTCTGGCAAGTGAACTGTAAAAACATAACTAGGAACGCCAAAAAAGAATATGAAGAACAGCTAGCCAAAGACACAAAAAGTAACAGAATTATTTTTTAAGTACTTCAGAAGCAGGAAGCCTGCTAAACAACCAATAGGGCCACTGCATGATTGAGATGCTGAAAGAGCACTCAAAGTAAGATAAGGCTATTGCAGAGAAACTAAATAAATTCTTTGCTTCGGTCTTCATGGATAAGGTTGTGGGGGAGATTCCCAAACTGGGCTATTCTTTTTAGTTGAGAAATCTGAGGAACTGTCCCAAACAAAGGTATCATTGGAAGAGGTTTTGAAACAAATTGATAAATGAAACAGCAATAAGTCACCAGGACCAGATGGTATCCACCTAAGAATTCTGAAGGAATTCACATGTGAAATTGCAGAACTACGAACTGTGGTATGTAACCAGTCATTTAAATTAGCTTCTGTACCAGATGGCTGAAGAATAGCTAGTGTGATGCCAATTTTTTTAAAAAGGCTCCAGAGGTGATGCCACCAATGCCAGGCTGGTAAACCTAACTTCAGTGCCAGGCAAATTGGTTGAAGCTATAGTAAAGAACAGAATTATCAGACACACGGATGAATACAATATGTTGGGGAAGAGTCAACATAGTTTTTGTAAAGGGAACTCAGGCCTCAGCAATCTACTAGAATTCTTGGAGAGGGTCAACAAGCAGGAGGACAAGGGTGATCCAATGGACATAGTGTACTTAGATTTTCAGAAAACCTTTTGACAAGGTCCCTCAACAAAGGCTCTTAAGCAAAGTAAGTGGTCATGGGATAAGCAGGAAGGTCCTGTCCTGGATCAGTAACTGGTTAAAAAATAGAAACAAAGGTCAGTATTCAGAATGGAGAGAGGCAGGGGTCTGTACTGGGACCAATATGTTCAACACATTCATAAATGATCTGGAAAAAGGGGTAAACAGTGAGATGGCAAAATTTGCAGATGATACAAAACTACTCAAGATAGTTAAGAACAAAGCAGACAGTGAAGAGTTACAAAGGGATCTCACAAAACTGGGTGACTGGGCAACAAAATGGCAAATGAAATTCAATGTTGATAAATGCAAAGTAATGCATTTTGGAAAACATAATCCCAAGTATACATATAAAATGATGGGGCCTAAATGAGTTGTTACCACTTAAGAAAGAGATCTTGGAGTCATTGTGGATAGTTCTCAGAAAACATCCACTCAGTGTGCAGCAGCAGTCAAAAAAGCTAACAGAATGTTGGGAATCATTAGAAAAGGGATACATAATAAGACAGAAAATATTTTATTGCCTCTTTATAAATCCATGGTATGCCCACAACTTGAATACTGCATTCAGATCTGGTCACCCCATCTCAAAAAGATCTAGTGACATTGGAAAAGGTACAGAAAAGGGCAACTAAAATGATTTACAGATATGGAATAGCTTCTATATGAGGAGAGATTAATAAAACTGGGACTTTTCAGCTTGGAAAAGAGACAACTATGTGGGGATATGACAGTGGTCTATAAAGTCATGACTGGTGTGGAGAAAGTAAATAAGGAAGTGTTATTTACTCCTTCTCATAACATAAAAATGATGGGTCACCAAATGAAATTAATAAGCAGTAGGTTTAAAATGAACAAAGGGAAATATTTCTTCACACTATGCCCTGTCAACGTGTGAAACTCCTTGCCAGAGGATGTTGTGAAAGCCAATATTATTATTAATTTATAACTAGATAAATTCATGAAGGATAGGTCTATCAATGGCTATTAACCAGGATAGGCAGGGATTGCTGTTTGCCAGAGGCTGGGAATGGCTGAAGGGATGAATCACTTGATGCTTACCTGTTCTATTCATTCCCTCTGAAGCACCTGACATCAGCAACTGTCAGAAGACATGATACTGGGTGGATGGACCATTGGTCTGACCCAGTATGGCTGTTCTTATGTTATGTTCTTCCTGTTAGCAGCTTATTTTCATAAACAGTTTTTCAGAAAGGTGTACAGACCACCAATAGAGGTTCAAAAGTAAATGTTTGCAAGGGGCAGAAGAAGGGGAAGGGGGAAAGACCCCGCGACTTATAGTGGGAGAATTTTGAAAGTGATTCCAGGGTGGAGGCCATATTACATGTCATTTGATTGGTGTCATAGAGCAGTGTCGATCCCACCCATTTTTGGCTTCTGCAGGTCTACGTAGCCTCAGTTATGTAGCCTTAATGGGAGGGGGGGATACGAAAGTAACTCTGTAGGATCATATTACATAAATTTCATTTACCCCATCAGATTTTGAGTGAAAATGTGGTATACATAGCATCTTTCAGATGTGCAATAAAAGAAGCATGTTACTGTTGTTATTGTGGTTGAAATTGTGACTTCCAGAACTTTTCTTTTTAGGACTTGAGCACTGTCCCCTTCCTGTGCATAAGACAAGTCCTTTTAACTGAGACCAGCTCCAGAAATCAACTCAGACCACTGTTCTTCCATCAATTATAGCATGCATGCCATACATAGCTGTCTTCTGCCAGTCGTCTTATTACACTTGACAGCCTTAATATATGGTACTTTCATTGCAGAGCTAATCTAACAAAATTCTATACATCTCAGAATGCATTCCAGTTGCTGAAGAGGAATTTGCATCTGAGTTAAATGAAGGGGATCGAACTCATAAGAAAATAACATCCCCAGAGGAGCAGATTCCCCACAATCTCCTGTCCAGAAGTATAGAGATTTATTTTGGAGGCAGCATGCAGTGGTGAAATAAAATAGGATTTGTGCCTGTTGTAGCATCTTTATGTGTAAAGAACGACTGAAAGGATTTCTCTTTGTGTTTTATCTTAGAAATTAAGATCTACCATTTTTCCTGGAAGACTGTAAGGATGACTGTAGAACTGGTATGATTATGACATCAAAAACACCATGTGAGTAAAACCTAAATGGAAGGGAAATGATTTTTAATTAGAATATATAAATCTCTTGATTTTTTTCTTGGTTCATTACCAACTATTCAAATGCCTGAGACAAACTGGGGAGAAAAGATCTAGGGTGGGATCCTGACACCATTGAAATCAATGGGAGTTTTGCCATAGGCTTCAATGGGGCTGGGATTTTACCCCTAATTTTGAAAGCGTCAGCACTCCCCCTGCTTTGGTTTGCATCTGACAAAGATCAGCATGCACATCTGTAATTCCTCCAATTAACGGTCCAACAAACCCAGAGAAGACCATTTTTGCTATTTCTAGGGTTAAAAAAAAAAAAGCAAATACAAAAAACCATTTTAAAAAGTCACCCTTCTTTGTACATCATAAAGAAACAAAAAAGATGCACTTTGTTTTTCTTTCATTTTAGCCTAAATGTTGAGAATCCAGCTTACTCCTGCTCCTATTGAATTCAATGGGCACAGGATACAGCCCCTCATTCTGATCAACCTTCTTACACCTCACGCCTCTCGTAGTAAATATAGTCACCTCCATTAACACTCGAGAGTGAGTGGAAAATTTCATCACATTTTTGAATGTCTGTAAAATTTAGACCAGTGTATAAGCAGGTCAGGAAAAAAACTATATACCCAGCAACACTTCTGGAAAAAAAATTGAAACCGCTGTAGAAATTTTAAAAATTAAGATGTTTAACCAGCTCTGATAGTAAACTGATTACTATGCGGGGCGGGAGGGGAACAGTGTATAGTGAAAGTTCACTGCAGTCAACGGGAGTTTTTCCATTGCTGCAATGGGGTTTGTATCAGGGTCCTGAAGGGTAACCATGCATAATGAAGCCTGAGTTTGTAAAGACCACAGTGTACCAGACAAGCTTGATTGTTATAATTTAAAAAATTGGTAGACAAGGGAAATGCAGCTATTGTCTAAT
This sequence comes from Mesoclemmys tuberculata, assembly GCA_007922155.1. Classification (NCBI taxonomy): domain Eukaryota; kingdom Metazoa; phylum Chordata; order Testudines; family Chelidae; genus Mesoclemmys; species Mesoclemmys tuberculata. The sequence goes on along the minus strand of ML675616.1, from coordinate 13,760,356 downwards.
GTGTGGATAAAGATGAAGCATGCAATATTCTGTCTCAAGATGGCTCTAACAGTAATCACTGGAGTCTTGATACCTTTGAACTCTGAGCCACGTCAGACGATTTTGACCAGGATATTATGTTCAGTTGTCTCTTCCCAGCACTCCCATATGTCACACGATTATCACATTGGCTATGCGCATATGCTACCATTAGCAGCCAATGCTGCTTGGCAGAAGATCAGGCTTCCATATTTTCCTGCTCAAAGGACCGGCACTATATCACAGCACTCTAGCCTGCCACAGCAGGATGCTTCCTACACTAGACACATAACAGGCAGCACCGCTCCCCCTGCTGCACTGGCTCTCTTCATTCAGGCCAAAATCTAATCCAAAGACAATAAAAATACTTCGGTGTCCTTATGAGATGGAGTTGAAGTTGACAGTAACCGCCTATGAATGCTACATCCACAACACATTTGTCTGAGCATTGTAAAGGTGTTTGCAGAATGTAGTTGTTGAGTTAATTCAGTATAGCACTGTAAGGAAATGCACCCTCAGAACGGGGAGGGCGGATCCAGAGAGCTGGCTATCGATCAGCTCTCAACAGACGTGTTGGCTTGATTCCACAGGTTTTTGGCAAGTGAGGAGGCCAAGTTTGTGGATCCTAAGAGCAAAGAGTTTTCCCTGTTTTAAAAGGACATTCCATGAAGCGAGAGAGGGACAGATTTTACAGGGGACTGAAGTGGCCTCTCAGACAGAAGGCGAGAGAGCCAAGATGAAGGGAAACTGAGGCTCAGACCGCCAAACCTGCTACAGTTCCTGAAGGAGTGAGCCTGCCTAAGTCACCCACATTAGTAAGACTCAGCAAGATAGATCAGCACACGGAACTTTTCCTGTTTTAATTTTCTCTGAAATACTTTGTTCCTCCACAGACAATAGGTTGGTTTAAGAAGGATGTGCTGGTCACTGAAATCCACTGGACACAAGCTCCTGGAGACGAACAAGAGCCACAGGTACACAAACCTAGTCAGACCTGTAGGGTAGGAATAGTTGGTATGCAGCGTGCTGTAGCCAGAGCTCCAGTCGGAGAGTGGGAGAGTCGTGTGATTCCGTCTTGAGAGGTAAAAGGCTTAACATACAAGGGAGGGGGTGCTCAAAGAGATCACAAAGAGGACAGAGTCCTGAGCCATGACAACTTATTTACTCAATGCCTGGGTCTATTTATTGCCTAACTGTGGCCCATAATAACTGCAGAAAAACATTCCTGTTATTAAATAGTAATCAGAATAATGGATGACAGCAGTTTCACACAAACCCTTTAACTATAGTTTTAAATCTGGAAACTTGTAAGGTTCTGTTGGACCAGAGAGGGATGCCAGGAACCAAGCCTGCGAAACCCTTAAATGCCATTCCACCCCACCCCCTCGCGTCTGGCAGAGCTCAAAGAAGAACCACTGTTGTTTCATCTTAAATTGTACCAGTCTAAATCACTGTACCTAGAATATTGTCAACCTTTCCTTTTCTGTGGTAAAATACCACTTCACTTTAGCCACATGATTGAGTGGTTATTAGGGACACTCTTATAGGGCCTAGCAGCAGAATGCCTTCAGTGTTTGCCTCAGAGTCATACTATAGACCTGACAGTCTATAGTACTTAGAAGTATGGCGTTCTGTACAGTTATACCTGAATGTATGGTTATGATACTCTGTATAAGAATATCTGATAATAAATGGACATTGTCACATTCCTCATCATTCATAATACAGTCCAGGATACAGTTGAGGATAGTGTTGTGTAACACAAGAGCATGCCCTTGAATTTCCTGAATCAAATGGTTAATTTTTATTTAACTCCAAAGGGAAAGTCCAGTCAGTTTGAGAAAACAAGACAGTAGGATCTGTTAGCAACTCCTGGCAGCTTCTTTTTTATCTTCCTAGAAGCATCTCTCAGCTCAAAAGTTGTTCCGTGCCTTAACAGTTTTGTTTTGAGATTCATTCACTCCCAAGTCCAGGTCCAGCTCCTTTTGAAGTTGATGGAAATGGAGATGTGTTAGACATATGCTCTGCAGAGTGTTACATTTTAATCCAATAAATAAAAAACTAATGAACTCCTAGTGTATGAATGTGTGCTAACCTAAAGAAAGCTGAGAGTCTCCTATCATCACAGGACACTAGGATCTGGGATTTTAAGAAAACATAATCATGAGATGTGTGTATAAATTATATGAGTTGGAAACATTGAAAATATGTACTGCAGATTTGTAACAAATATATGTGAGTACCTAAGATATTATAGTGCTCCTATCATTGTAGTATCTAGGCACCTAATGTACACTGTCTGCATGCTAGCTCACGTGCTTAGAATGCAGTTAGAGAGGCACCCAGCTATCAAGTCAGTGAAGAAAGCCCTATAAAGACCTCATACAGATAGATTAGATACAAACGTGGGCTGAAGTCAAATCGCTCATAATTTGCTGAAGCGCTCATATATTAATACTTTGGTTTTTATTAAATTAATAATAATGTTTACAATCTGATAATTGATATTTAACAAAGGATGAGTGAAGTACAATGTTTCCTTTTATAGCTAAATATGAAAGCTTTTTATTTAAATATAAAGCTCATCTTATTTTTGCTGGCTATTGTTATGAAGCAGAAGCATTCAGGAATGTACAAAATCCTTGGATCACAAGAACCTGCTTTCTTCTTCCCCGCCTGAGAAGAGCCTTGACTTGAAAAATGTTTTTGAAAAATGACTACCTCGCATTAGCTGGGGACATCAATGAGTTTTCACAAATATATTATAAAATTCCAGATCACTCCACCATTCCTATCTTATTAGTGGAGATTAAAATCCATATTTCCAAAGCATCTGTTGTATAGAAATAACCCTACTGCAAATGTAGAAGAATGGTGCAAAATATACTGGACAGCATGACCATGTTACCATTAAAATAAACTTGAAGTTATCTTTTTTAAAATGAGAAAACACCTTTTAGCTATTTTGCACTGTAGTCCACAGAGAGAAAATTTAACTCAAACAAGACATTTTGGTTGAAACATCAGCAATTTTAATGCAGCTTCGCTTTTACAAAATGGATATTTAATTAGAGCTGGCTGGATATTTAATTAAAGGTTATTTTCCATCAGAATGATGAGCTACAGAAAGTGTTCCTTTTTCACAACACTGAAATTTTCCATGGACCAATTTCAACTTTACTGAAGAATGTTGATTTTCCATCACGAAAAAAATCAGGTGACAGCTCCCTATCTGCCCACCTGCAAGGCTTTTGACAATTTCACTTGAATATTAGGTCAACATAGCTTCCTTGGCCAGGAGTGTGAAAAAGTACACCCGTGACTGACATAACTGCTGATACAACCCCAAGTGTGACTGTAGCTATGTTGATGGAAGAAGACTTCTGTCGTTGTAGCTATCTTCACTCAGGGAGGTAGTATTCCTATGCCAGCACAAAAACCCCTTCTGTCAGTGTTGGTGGCATGTACACTATGGGGTTACGCTGCCATTGCTAAGGCAATGTAGCTATGCCAGTATAGTCTCTTCAGTGTAGACATACCCTAAGTGGAGCCAATTACACTGCATTCTAGACAGCAGTCTGCCCAGGAAAGGTGCTTAACATCTCACTGAAGCAAATCACTGAGAGTCATCTGGGGTTACTCCGACTCACGGTTTCTGGCCCATCCCCATAGAACAATGATTTATCTACAAAAGGGGCAGCAGATGGAGCAAGCATGACAAAGCAGAGGCTTGAGCATTCTAGCTTGAATGCATGGCAAACAGGAGAGACACCACATGAGGTTGGAATACTGCTCTGTGCAGGGGACTGACAATTGCCATACATAAGAAGAACTGGCAGGAGAGAGAGGGCAAAGGGGACTTTGCCCAGACTGAAATGCTAACAAATCTTAGTTGTTTGCAGTGTAGTTGTAGCCATGTCGGTCCCAGGATATTAGAGAGACAAGGTGAGTCTCTCAATATCTTTTATTGGACCAACTTCTCTTGGTCTCTTTTGAGCTGCACAGGTCTGAAGCAGAGCTTGTCTCTCTCACCTACTTAATAAAAGATATCCCCTCACCCACCTTGTCTCTCTAACAAACTTTAGGTGAGATCAGACTAGGAGAGGGTGTGTCTCAAGACAGCTGTAGTTTTTCAAAGATCTGTAACTCTCAGTGCTTTAAAAGTAAAGTCTCAGTGGTTAAGAAATCCCTTGGCGAAGCCCATGTTCCTTTATTTCCCACCCAATTATGCCTGAAGGAGTTAAAGTAGGAATCCAGAGAGCCCACAGCCAAGGTGGCATTCTGGGGGATCATGTGTAAATGACTGAGGGGCTTGGGAGATCTCAGAGACTAGTTTTAAGGTCTCCAGGGTGGCTAGGGAAGCAGTGTTTCACATCCAATGGACAAGCATCCAGCAGGTGGTCTGAGCCTGGGGAGTGTGCCCTAGGGCCCTAAAGCTGGAAATACTGACTAGACTCTTCCCAGACCTAATTGGCTTCGAAGCACATAGGACTAGGGTTGCCAAGCCTCCAGGATTGTCCTGGAGTCCCCAGGAATTAAAGATTATGTAATGATGACACCTCCAGCCAAATTTTGTCCAACCAAAACTGACAACCCTACATAGGACCTAGCTATTGGATCCACCGAGCCCTGGACAACACAGCAAAGCTATGTGAACCTAAGTCAATTTGTGTTGACCTCGTTGTGTAGATGTCTGCACCAAAATTGGTTTTCCTGTCCCATCACAGCAATGCAGTAACGCCACCTCCCCGAGCAATGTCGAGCCATGGTCAGAGGTAGAACAAACAGACAGATTTGGCTTCCACTTTACAAGGCTTTGGCTATTTTGACCAGGCAGGGAAACTGCTGGAGAGGGAGGGGCATGAAGAATACTTTGTTTATCGAAATGGGAGACATCTTTTTTATCCTCTTGAACGAGCTGAATGAAACTTTCATGGAGATACTCTGCAACCTTCTCCCTAACATTTCTAGGTATGGCAGCCAGCTTTCCTCCCCCACAATAGAAGACTTTCCTATGCCACCCTAAGTTTAGTTTGGCTGGCACCATTGTAGAAAGGCTAGCAGCATATGGGTCAACTTGGTTTTGGGACACCACTAGCAGCTGGGTTCTCTATGCCTTTGGCATCCCCACGAGTGAGATATCAGACAAAAATCACCACTACCTGTGGAAATATTGGCAATATTCACTGCACTTTCTCTATACCTGTACCCAGAGCCGCCCAGAGTTTAAACAGAAACAAGAGTGTGGAACAGAACATAATTAACCATGGTTTGGTGTGCAGAGCGATACTGTAATGAGCAGCTCCAAAGCTAAAGTGACACTTAGGATTTCCTATTAAAAGTATTTATGGCAATAATGTAATGGAGTTTTGTGACTAAATCTATTGATGTCTCTGTATGTTTTCGTCAGCAACCTCTGGCCTGGTGGCCTTCAGAAGTGCCCCCTCCACACTTGCTGAATGTCTGATCCTGATAAGGAGAAGAAAGAAGTGGACAAGGGAGGATATGTTCTGCAAGATGCTCCAATCCCCTATGTCACTGGATTATTAATGAAAGGACTTGAAGGGGCCATATGGCTCTGATGTTAGAGAAGGACCAAGAATGGAGAGTTGATGCAGGAGAGGGAAAAGGACTGGGCGGCACCAAGGACTGAAATGCACCAAGACATCATGGGTTTGCTTGGGCAACAAACTCAGGTGTTGCAGAACATTATTGACCTACATACCCAACAATCCCAGAGTCAGAAGCCTTTCCAGTCTTTGGAAAACTCCATGGTTGGTGCTCCCAAAACCCCACAACATAATAGGTCAAAGCATAGTACAACCTTACCTCTACCACTCCACAGTGGAGAAAAGCAAGCATCTTCATGCAAACATTATGTACCTTCCCTGGCCAGACCATGCTGATATTAATGACGTATCACCAGTGATCCACTAGTGCTTGCATAAGCATGGAAATATATCCCTTCTGTTGACGTATTCACTGGCAAGGTAGACTGGTGCCAGAACATGGATACACATGTCATCCATAACTCCACCGTGGTTTGGGAACCCCACTGCTGCAAATCTAGCCACTATTTCCTGAACATTACTGAGAGTCACAGTCCTGTGTAGCAGCAGATGCTTAATGTTCTTACATATGTAAGAGTCCCAACTGTGGCTTTTCCTATTCCAAATTGATCGGCCACTGACTAACAACTATCTGGCGTTGCAGGCATCCATAGCATGCTCACCACTTGCTTCTCCACTGTCACTGCAGCTCTCATTTTGGTGTCCCTATTCTGGAGGTTTGGGATGAGAATGTGACCCAGAAATGCAGCCTTTCACATCCAAATTCTGCAGCAATTGCTCATCATCCCAAATCCACATTACAATATGATCCCACCAATCTGTACTTGTTTCTTAAGACCTGATATGGCGATTCATCATGTGGAACTGCTCCATGAATGCCTGCTACAACCTGGCATTTTTATTCACTGTGTCCTTCAGCATCCAGCTATTGTGTCTGAACACCTTCCTCATTGCATTCCCAGTTGTAATAGTGCCCATGCAAGTTCTGCAACTTCAAGAGAATTGTGGATCCTGTGTTAGCAACTTTAATCAGAACTAGCTGATCTGTACAGAGTCCAGGCTTCTTCCAGAAAGACAGTGGAGGTTGAAAAGCGGTGCATGGAACTGTGGGAGTTTAAAAAAAGTTACAACAATTATGGGCTAGGAAAAGCATTATGGGATGGAGAAAGTGGCATGGTGTGAACTTAACCCCCAACTCTCAGAAATCCTTGGGCAAATTGCTGGTATCCCAGAAAACACTGGGAAAATGTCCCACAAGGCATTGAGCCAGACAGCACCGTGGGATATATTGGAATACCTACCCACGTTGCACCACGTTTTTAAAATGACACAACCACTTGTGGTAAGTATGTGCAGCATCAACAAAAGCACCCAAGTGTGCAATGCCTGAGCGATATGCAAAAGACAGTGACTGTACGTCAGTGTAATTTGTGTCAACCAAACTTTGTAGTGTGGACATGTACAGAGGTGTACCAGGTTGTAACACTGAGAAATAAAGAACTCTGTATCCAGAAGAGCAGCCAACAATAGGTTTTGTAGAACCAATTTCAAGTTTGGAGTGAAAATGTTTCCAACTCGAGCATGAAGAGGATAATAAAGGAAATGCCAACACAGTGATAACAATAGCAGCATTAGTAGTGAGTGAGTTTCACTGGATTTGAACAATACATAATAACCCAACATTACCTGCCTCAACAATATCATTTCTGCCACCAGCAATGAATCACTTCGCAAAGTGTTTTATTTGGAGGAAGGATTTCTGAGAGTTTTCACAAACATACCATTGTGGGAGAGCTTGCTGCCTCCTTGTTATCTGCTTGTCTGAGCTTGTTTTCCTCAATTAGTCTCTGTCATTTAGAAGGAGGATCATTTTGATGGAGCACAAGACAAAAAGCTAGAACAATCTAATAAGTGCATTTCAAAATTGTGAGAAAAGACCCATGAAACAAAACCAAAAACTCGTTTAAATCTAGTTTTATAGAGGTGAGGGGTGGGTAAAGTTTTTATCTCACAGTGCCACTACTGTAAATTACAGCCGTTACTAATGGAATGGTCAAACATTTTCCTCAGAAAATTTGACTGAAAATTGGGTTTTTGACTAAATGAAATTTTCCATAAAAACTGTTGAGGCTTTTGCGTGTGTGAGGAGGGGCGGGGGGAAGGTGAAGGAGAAGGAGGTTGCTTTTCTTTGTTTGGTTTTCGGTTTTTTGTTGGGTTTGGGTTTTTTTGAAAAGCAAAACATGTTTAAAGTTTTTGGCCAAAAACTGAAATTTTAGCCCTTTTGGACAAAATGTCACTTTAGTCCATTAAAAGTTAACACAAAAACTAAAGAGTTTATTTTGTTTTTGTCGAAACTTTCTACAGGAAAATTCCCATTTTTAGCCCTCACTCCTAATAATACATCTTTCTCACGGACAACTGTCCATCTGAGGGTAAGTATCATTGTTTTCCTCACTTCACAGATGGGGAACTGAAGTGCAGAGGCAGATTAAAGCCAGTGTTTCAAAAGCGCTCAGCAGTCACAACTGGGGTCATATTTTCAAAGGTGCTCAGTTTATGTAGGTAAAGTGGCCAGTTTTTCAAAAGAGTTTAGCACACTGGATGCCTGAGCTGTTTTGAAAAGTCTGGCCATAAATGTCACATGGGAAGGTCAGCACTTGAAAATCATCCAACAATAACTTTCTAAGGCCACATAAGAGTCCTTGATGTGCTATTGGGAACTATGCTTTTAAGGGCTACGTTTTCCAGCCAGAGGGGCTGAGCAGGGCCTCCTGAATTTCTTGGTGTTGTTATGAACAGCCAGGTTGAGCCGGACACAGAACAAAGCAGATCTTTTACAAACACCTTAACTGCTGAACAACACAACTGGCAGAGTCAACTACCAAACCAGATCTCTTGACTCCTAGTCCAGGACCCCTACCCACTGGACATGCTTTCTGTAGAGTACTAAATCTTTTTCAAAAATGAAGGGTCTCTTTCTCATCAGAGTAGAGTTTTCCATAACTGTTAATAAATACGCGTCATATCCTGCTAATGAGATTCACCTTATCTCTTTCTTTACTTCTCTCTCTCTCATAATTTTGCTTTGTATTAGCTTGGTGGTGTGGCTTACTTTTTATAGGGCTTTTTGCACATGATAGAGTTGACTCTGTAGACATGGATGTTGGAAGAATACTTCATTTCAAGCCCAGTTGGGTATCTGAGCAAAGAAATTTGCTGGGATGCAGAGATGTATTTTCAGTTCTGGGCTAGGCAAACAAGCACTTTAGGAAAGATTCCAACTAGAGATCGGCCTAAACTGTAACTAAACAAAAATTTCTTCCTGTTTTTTAATCAAAATTTTGAATTTCAAAAATTTTCAACCACAGAATGCCCATGAAAATTTTCATTGAAAATTTCAACCTGTATTTTCAATCCCAATTTGAAATGAGTGTAGTTGCTTAATTCTAAGAGGTGGAAGAGCAAAGACCAGTTGGGATTCCATTATATATCAAGAGCACTGTGATTTTATTTAAAATTACATTCAACAGAATCTTACATAAGGGCATATAATACCCGTTAAATTAATTATGGTCATTAAGGGCTTGTTTTTTGCTGAAAAACTCTGTTACCTCCAGAGATCTGACCTGCACTGAGTCCTGAGTAGAGCAGGTCAGGAAATTTTCTGTGGAAAATTTAGACAAATGAATTTTTTCATTTACATCAACGTTTCAGCATAAAATATTTACTTTTTGATAAAATATTGAAAACCAAAATATTTTGGCTGAAAACTGAAATATTTAAATTCAAAATGGCTCTGCGACACCTAATGGGAGTTGTAGTTTGACTGTCTTATGCTCCTATTCTCCTCTATGGGCCAGACTAAATCTATCACCAGTAGGGATCTAGCCAAGAATTTGAGAGAGTTGTGTTCAATTTCTTGCATCACTACAGACAAGTTAGTTCGATTCAGCGCCTCAATTGCCCATATGTAAATTAGAGATTAGTACTTCCCTATCTCACAGGGATGTTGTGATTAAACATTTTGAGGTGCTCAGATACTATGGAAAGGGGAGGCATATAAATATGTGAGAGACTTTTGACTTTTAAAACACCCTTAATAAATCAATACAAAATCATAGTAAAAACAAGTCACAAATTCAAAAATAATTGACCATTTCAAAAAGGACAAAGTGCATTTCCAATTGCCCACCTCTGAATACACTGAAACAAATCACTTATAAGATTATAATACCTACACTCCAAATGAAGGTGTAAACCCACTAAAAATCTAAAATGCCAAAGACCATGAGCAGCTCCAGTACCAAATAGTTTACATCATCTACTTTTAAAATGGTCGTTGTTTCACTCAAAATAAAATTTGCCAGGCATACCACAGACCTATTTGTGAACCTAGATTTAGCAGTAAAATAAATATAGTAGGAGAAAAATCATGGGACAATAACCCAAAAATATCCTGATATAAAACAAGTAACCTGGAACAAGTAAGAGACATATGAAAAATAGTCTCCTCTGTGTCACAGAAAGGACACAACACAGAAACTTCCATAGTCAAACTATGCACAAACACATTTGTGGCAATGGCCCTGTCACAGGGCAGGTATATCTGTTCACCTCCTTGGGGCTTTATGGCCCGGAAGCCAGGTCCAATGCATGGTCCCTCCTGGGCAAGGCAGCTGGAGCCTGTTGCATCCAGTCTGTGCCACAGCTACCACACCCAGCACTTTACTCCCAGAAACCCCCACATTCCCCAGGGTCACTATTCCCAGCAGCAGCTTGACTCTTCTAAAGGCACCGACTGATCAAATGTATCAAACTCACACAGTGAAAACAGCCCAGGTCCTGAGTGGCAACAAGCACAACGTAGTCACACTCCCTGTACTCCGCTGGGACGGAGGGTTCGTGACCGACAGCGAAAAATAGCTAAGTAAAAGTGTTTTATTGCATTAACAGAAGCTGGGCAAAATTCCAAAAGCAGGAGTGCTAGCAACCACCCCTCCAGCTATCCCGAGCGGGAGCTGGGCAGTTCCAAAAGAGTAGCCCTAGCAGCCACCCTCTCCAGCTTTCCTGAAGCATAGGAAGAAAGCACCTACCAAAAGCAATAGAGTGGGGAGACCCATCAACCACCATCTAGGTGAGTCGCCAACAGGGAACCGACTTGCCCAGGGCATCCGGTAAGCGCTTGACGGATCCACGGAGAGTCTCTCCGAGCGGTTCCCGGGGCCGCTTGTTATACCCCCGTCTCCCTTTGTCTTAGCAAAATTTTCCTTCTAGCAACACAATATGTCGCTCTCAATCCCGACTAGGGATTGGGTCTTAAACTTGTTTTCCATTAGTCTATTGCTTAGTAATTACAGGCAACTAGGCTGGCAGCAGGAGAGGGGAAGCTGCCCGTTACTGATATTTATTTTAGTTCTGCGGTTAGACATCTTGCTTGCCTGTGGTCAGTCACCCACTGCTTATCTCAGACACTTTCCGCACAGCCAGCTATTTTATGCTGAAATAGCAGACAAAGGTTAGTTCCGCTTTTTAGTGCAGGGGCTATCCAAGCAGTTACAGGCCTAGTCTTGCTCACAGCCTAAGCTAGATTTTTAGGGCCTAGCCTTGCCAACTACACTGGTTCCGCGTGACAAATTCTTCCGAGCCCTACGCTCCCCAATCCTGTACTGCAGGGAAACTTGTAACACTTTGGAAGCATTGTTTAATATCATATAAACCTACCCATGAAAGGACAAGGCATGCTGAACCTCCGGGGCTTCACAGCCAAAGGAAACCACCTAGCAGCGCTAGTGATTTTACCATAATTCGCCAGGTCTCTAGCCACCTGCCAATTTCCTGAAAAAGGAGGGACATTAGAGACAGTCACTTTAACAGCAGGTGTTGAGAGGGACACCCACAAAACAATCACCTCCACAACCACCTGCTCAACAAGATGAAGCATGGCAAAAACACACAACAGCCTTGTTCATGCAGGAGGCATACGGGGCACATTTAAACCCAGTCCCCTTCCCCACAGCTAGACCACACTCCTCCAAAGAGGCAGAATTTGAAGGCACAATCCACAACCCTGGCCGTGGGTTAAATCCTCAGAATCCACAACTATCTGAGGTCTCTGCCTTGCTGGGGTGGCCATGCCAGTGTGAATACAGGGCTGCATTCAGTCACAGAACGGCACCCTTGTGCTTGCAGTGGACCTGTCACTCAGAAAAACCTCTCCTCTCCAATCAGCAAGCAAATCAGTTTGGTTGCCTGCATCTATGCATGCCACAAAACTCAACACACACACACACACAAACCCCACCCACTTCCCCAACAGAAAGAAACAGAAAGAACAGCAAAACACATCCACTCTCAGTCTCACTCCCACAATCCTTTGAGAGAGAAACAGGGTTTTCCAAGGCTCCTGGTACTAGAGGAGTCCAGAATACAAGGGAAATAGTTCCCTGAAATAACTGTTCACGAATTATTGCCTGTAGTCACATTAGTCAGCAGAGCACTTCCTGGGTGCCAAAGGAGAGCTGACTGGTCACATGGTTCTGACTCGTCACCTTTTTCCCCGTTTCAGCTACAGAAGCCCAGTCTCTTCTTTGCGAAGAAGAAACTAGAGCCCTGGAAACACACTGGAAACAAGAAGAAGCAGCCAGCCTAGCTATGTTCACTAAGGGCTGTTGCTATATAAAGGCCAGATCCAATGCCCGTTGAAACAGATGTGAGTCTTACCACTGATCTCAAAGTGCATTGGATCAGGTTCTAGGAGAAGGACAGAAAATAGGAGCTGGCTCAAGAGCAATTACCATCAGTGGGACAAGAGCTGCCATCCACCGTGAGACAAGAAAGTTCATGAAACGAGGAAAAAAAGAGAACCCCGGTGACTGGACAGCATGTTCATGGAAGGATGAGAGAAAAGCTTATGCCTGCAGAAATTAAATTAATTAGTCTTTAAAGTGCCACAGGACTCTCATTGTTTTTGCTATATACAGACTAACATGGCTCCCCCTCTGGAACTTTTCAGAAAAAAGAATGGAACCAAATGGCAGGGAGGCATGTGCAGGTGATAGAAGAAGGTGATCAGGTGTCAAAGAAGCATGGGCCGGAGTTCAGAGGCAGAGGAAAAGTAAAGATGGGGGTGGAGGAGAGAATAGAAGAGCACAAAGAGGCGAAACGCTTATCTTAGAGACACCTAGAAATACTTAAATCCTTTCCCAGTATGACACTTCCATGGGACTGAACTGCAGTGGTTCCCACAGGAATGTGGTGTAGCTTTGACTATGAGATGGGCAGGCCATGAGACCATTCTTTTCTCAATAATATCTAGCTTCTACAGTACTTTTTGATCAATAGAATGCAAAGCGCTTTACAAAGGAGGTCAGTATCATTATACCCATTTCACATTTCACATTTTCCTCAGGGAACCTGAGGGACAGAGAGATGAAATGACTCACCCAGCAGGCCAGTGTCAGAGCTGGAAATAGAACTCAAGATTCCTCTGTCCCAGTCCAGTGCTCTATGAAACATTGTCTCCCTATAGAGGTGTTCCACTCTCTGGAAAAATTGTTTGTATGCCAGACCATAATGCCATCACACTGAACAGAGAAGTGAGTGGTGTGGGGTTTTGACATTATTGTGCACTGCATCACTGAATATTCCTGTCAAAAATATTTGACAGAGCAGTGTAGGATTTGTATAGTAAATTAAAACTTAAATTTCCAGGGAATAATAATACTTCTTTAATCGCCTGACAGGAGCAGGGTTATTTCTCATATTTCTTTCTGCACAGCTGAATAAACCCTTTCCTCAGGAGACAATATATTCCATTTAATGCACTGCACTGAATTAATGTATTAAAATATCAGAAGGACCTTTAATAACGGGGTATAAATAAAGGTATTTTTCACCCCTTTGGAGAGTCAAGAGAAAGTTTCCTGTAGTATAGTAGGTCCTTACTGGGCCACATCTTGATAGGTTCTAGGAGTTGTCAGCGCCTACTGTTTTCAATGATAGTTGAGCATTTAAGGAATTGTTCTGCACCTCACAGTATTGAGTTCAAAGTCAGTTTGGATCTCAAAGCAGGAAAAGGAGATAACGTTAGAGAGAGTATGTGTCATCTATATTTTCATGACTTACTAGTAAGATCCCATCTAGCTGCAGCAGCCTCTGATAGCCAAACTACTGGTGTGGTAAGTCCTAGATTCTGTGTGTTTATGTCCAGGGCCTTGTGCAGAAAGAGGCACTGGTGTGATGATAGGATTTTGACTTGGGGTTGTTTTATGTAAAGGGCTTGAACCCGGAACCTCTGGCTCAAAAAGCATGATCGTCTTTTGCTCATGCTACAAAAAACCTTTGTACGTGGTTTAGCCACTGGAGGGGACAAACACTCACACTGGTATTTGTGTGGCTTACGTGACCTGATGCCACGAACTCATGAGTTCCATAACCCCAGCTCTGACACCGACTCTCTGTGTGGCATCAGGAAAGTCCCTAAGAGTATGTCTACACTTCAAGTGGGGAGCATGATTCTCAGCTTCAGGCTACATGCCCACAGTAGCTCTCATCAAGCTCACGTGCTAGCCAGAGCGTAGCCATGGTGGTGCAAGTGTTGGGACAGGCTAGCCACCCCGAGGATGTGCCTAGGGTCTCGGATGGGTACATACTTGGGGCAGCCAGCCCCTCCTATACTCATGTGGCTTCTCTCTATTTTTACCACACTAGCTCAATGAGAACTAGCACGTGTCTCCTCGAGCTGGGAATGACACCCCTTGTTCCGTGTGTAGACATACCTGAAGGGAAAATCCTGCTCCATTTTGTGAGTATGTAGAGCCCTCATGCAACATGATTCAGTTCTGCTAGCAGGAGTCAGCGCCTGGAAAGCTCTCCACAGCCATTGCACCCCCTGTGCGCTGTTGAGCACAACTCACAGGGACTCTGTGCATATCAACATTCACTCCGAATCTGGGGGTCAGGATGGAACCAGAGCTGGAAATCCTCTAGTCCTTCCCGCGTACGAGTGTCTGTGTAAGCAATATGGCAGCTCCTCTAATTCTGGGGTTGCAATACAGCCCTGTGGGAAGGCTTCTCCCTCTGCCCAGCCCCAGAGAAATCCCCTGTGTGTAACGTGAATGCCCAGACTGTGTGATATGGGAAGAATATGGGCTTAACCATGATACCTTAGTCTTCCTATCTGTTAAAGGGGAATGGTTATCTGTGTATCTCGCCTCACTGATTTAAATCTCTTCCAGGATCTCACCTCTTCCCTCCATGATACACATAAGAATTGAATTTATTGCATTGGAGGCATGGGGAGAGACTACCTTCTCTTATCCCTACCTCTGGATTTCCCTGTGTCTCTTCCCTTGTATCTATGCGCCTGAGCCAATGCCCACTCATGTCAATGGGATCCTTCCCATTAATTTCAATGGGCAATAGATCAGGACCTGTGTGTCTCTTTCTTGTGTCTGTAAAGGATCCTGGAAAGGGACTGTCAGGTTTTTTTATCCTGTGCAGCACTGAGCACATTGGCAGCACCAAGCAAAGAATAATTCTTAATTAGCTAATGGCTGAGTCTCTGTGTATTTGCCAAGTGTTATTATTCCATCCATAAATATCTATCAACACATCAGCCTCTATAGTTATAAGAAGAAATCCTGGCTCACTGAAATCAATGGCAAAACTCCCGTGGAGCCAGGATTTTGTCCATAACACACCCCAGTCTTTCACCCTCTGCTCCAATAAGCAAATAATTGTCTTAGAAAACACATGTGCTCAGCAGGTTCCTTCAGCATCCTTGCAGTACCAAGCCTTTGAGGGTCTGCGACATGTCTAACATTATGCTCAGAACAGACGGACCAAGTAATTGACACAGGAACATGGATTGCTGCATGGGGTGACTGGATGGAAGAAGACAGATTTTTCTTAGAGCTATAACAAGCTGCTGACCAAAGAATCAAATTCTAGTGAACAAACCCCCGTAGGCTTCCTTGGAAAAGTTCATAAATTCAGTGTTATCTGCCTGTTAGCCTCAGCTGGAAAAGGAAAGTTAAAAGCTGCCACTATTTATATACTAGGCTTGCTGAGAAAGTCCTTACGCAAAGGCAACTAGACAAAGTTTTGGGGAAAATTAAAAAAGCCTTTTAAAGGATTCGAAAACAAGTGTAGCAGCAGTTCCAGATGGAAAATGGTATCTCTGGGGAAAAAAACTGGAATATTGGAACAGTGCAAGGGCCTGATCACAAGTAGTGGCACTGGGTTCCCCCCTCTAGCTTGTGACAATCGCTGTACCAAGCAGAATCCCTCTCATCACTTGGCTGCCCTAAACTTCTGCAGCAGGTGCTGGTTCCATATCATAAAGTGGAATGTGGTGGCAACTTATTAAAACCTTGATTGATAGCTGTACCGCTGTAGTGCTTGTAGTGTAGACGTACCCTCAGGCCGTACATGTCCACCGTTTGTTTGGGGTATTTACTGTAGTGTGTGTGAAAGGAAGAGAATCTGTAGGAGCCTTGCTGACCTCCTTCTGCCTCTTGTCCACCTCTTCCAACCCAGCAGAGCCCCATGGGCTTCCCTGTGATGTGGGGCAAAGAGGGGCATGTTGTGGGTTGGATTCCATCCTCCTATGCCTTCAGGCTTCCCGCAACACATAGACTCAAAGAAAAGCTTGGGGCCCAGCCCTCCTGACTCCCGGTGCAATATCTGGCTATCTACCATAGTTACTTATCTGGCCAACATTATCATGGAATCTGATCACCTGTGTCTGTGGGGAGCACCTCACCTATGGACATTTCAAGTGACTAACACACCCTTTGTAAGCATATAGTTTACTTTCTACCTCTGTAGCCACTTAGATGGCACATACAGATGAGACAAGCCAGTTCATGATTAACTTCCACAGGAGTTTTGGCGGTATGATGAATACAGAGTGATAATCTACGTGCAGTGAGTTGGTAGCCTTAGTCTGGTTCTTTTCCCTAGTTCATTTCTCAAGTTATTCTATAACTTCCTACTTCAGGGTTTCTTGCAAATTCCTCAGAAGCAGCTAGCAATGGCCACTGTTAGAGACAATATACTGGATTGGATGGACCACAGATCTGATCCTGGGTGACAGTTGATAGGACAGGTTGCCTGCATCACAAAACTGTTATCACAGTTGGTAGAGCCTGCTTTAGGATTGTAGAAAGAATCAGTCTGGTGATTCTTTGATGATTCTCTTCCAAAATTCAAGGACCCTGTTGCTGAATGACCCAAAAGACAACCCGAAGGCTGGGCAGTTATAGGCAATGATGCACACGGAGCATGTTGGCAGGGAGACAGGGGATGCTTTCACTGCCAATGTCCAACTCCCAACACAGTCAGTGTGGCACCTTTTATGAGTATAATAGATCTGGCTGTGCAAACCTGACATTGGTGAGCACAATCTGACTTCATGGGACTGATGATGGTTATCGCTCATGAACGAGTAAGATTGTCTTCCAGGGATCTCAGTAGTGTGTCCGCAGTGACTCCATAGTCCAATCCTAGACCCACATGTCTTGTCACAATAAGGATAGGTGTTTCCAGGAGGGATAGGCAATGCATTGCTGCATTGAATGTTCTGATGTTGTTTCTGCCTGTTCCTCTTTTCCACTTCTACCTGTTGACGAGGTGTTTCAAAGTATTGAGATCCCTCTGACAGAGCCTTCCTCCATTTTGAACAGTCCTGCGCGATGGTCTCCCAAGTATTGATGTCAATGTTATACCTCATTATGTTTGCCTTCAAAGTGTCTTTGAAGCGCTTTCTTTGCCCTCCGTGACTTCGCTGACCTTCTTTCGGCTGTGAGAAAAGGATTCTCTTAGGGAAGCAGGAGTCAGACATACGAACAACATGACCTATCCAGTGAAGTTGGCTTTGGATAAACATGGCCTCAATGCTTGTAGAAAGACACTGATGTTTGTACATCTATCTTCCCAGTTAATCTGAAGGATCTTCCCAAGCCACCGTTGGTGGTACTTTTCCAAGCTCTTGAGATATCTTCTGTAAATCAAAAAGCAAAGGAAAGCAGCTCAGCTCTCTGCACAATGAAATGAGTGGCTACTATAATTATGGGTTCTTTATTGATTAAAGAAAATGAAGTCCTACTTCTATATTGTGTGTATGTACAGTGCCTAACACAGTAGAGCCCCCCTCTTAGTTGAGGCCTTTAGGTGCTACTGTAATAATACAAATAAATACATTATTATTGTTATAGCAGTCTATTTTAGGTACTTATATGGCCCTCATTACCCTAGTGTCTGAGCACCTCACAATGTATTTATCCCCTCAATGTTCCTGTGTGATAGGGAAGTGCTGTTGTCCTCATTGTACAGATGGGAAATTGAGGCACAGAATGACTAAGGACCAGATTTTTAAAGGTATTTAAGGGCCCAAAGACACAGATAGATGCCTTATGGACTTTCAAAGGTGCCTAGGCACTGAACTCTGATGATTTCAGTCCCACCAGGTGCTTATCTGCATCTTTAAGCACCTAAATACCCTTAAAAATCTGCCTTTAATTTACTTGCCCAAGGTCACACATAGGAAGTCTGGGGCAGAACAAGGAGCTGAATCTAGCCTAGCTAGCCTAGCACACTGACTACCGAGCTATCTGAGTCAATGCTAATCTGCTGTAATCTGAATACCAATACCATACCTTTCCTTCTAGTCCTAAAAAAAGAGTTTAAAAAGTTTTCAGAAGGAAAATCCATTTGGCATCAATTTAAAGAAAATAAGTTACATATGAAATTGATAAAAGCATCCTTGCCTTAGCTAGAGAAATCTGAGTGGGCAGCTTCCGGAAGGGGAGGATATGCCTAATTTGAAGTGAGCTTCCCCTCTACAAATTATAAGCATGAACACTTTGACCTGAGAGAGCTTAGGGAAAAGGAAACTGTGTTTTAGACATGCAGAGTATCTAGCCGCATCCATGCTTGGCTCTAATTTCTGACAGCTCCTCATCTAATTCCAGTTCTGGACTTTGCTTGTTATACAGATTTAACATGAATAGACCTGCTCACCAGTGTTAAGAATAAGATTGAATTCAGGCCATCCATTACACTTTGAATTAATGTGCAAGTACTTCAGTTTCCACTGAGAACTCAACCATAAATTCTCAATTAAGGCCTGGCTGGGGCTCAGTGAAGTATGAGTGGAGATTTTCTTATGTAAATAAGATAGTACTCATCTAATTTAACATAACTTGAACATTAATTGAGCAGTAACTGGTTCATATTGCATCTTTCACCTCATCTTGCACTTGATCAGATTGACATGGGCTGCACTTCAGTCCCTTTATTTATTTTATCAAGTCCTTACTTGCCTGGTATCACTTGAAAGGTGGTAATTGTTCTTGATAGATATGTGTGTCAATCTGTTCCTGTAGTTCCATCTATCTCCTTACAGGGCAGCAGCTAAATTTGGGTTTGGTCTTGCATCGCAGACGTCTAGGAGCATTTTTCTGATTCACTTCAATGAGCATTGGCTCAGGCCACAAATATTCTTTTGCTTGTCTGCAGAAACAGATTGGCATTAGTTGTTTTCGTTTTTTTAATTGTTGGTTTAGTGATACTGTGCATTTTCCAGATTAATGCAAGCACAGACATTTTCTTTGTAATAGTTAGATTTGCAACCTAAATTTATAATATTGGGCCAAATGCTCAGCAGGTGTGTGATGGGGTATGCAAACCCCACACTGAGCAACAAGGAGTTAAGGAGCTGCTCTGGCCTCGGCCAGCCCTGCTTTGCCACACCTGCAAGAGATGCACAGACAAGAGGAGGCGTTAAAAGGGAGTAGGACAACTCACTTATGGACAGACCAGGGAAGAGACAGGACACTCACCTTGCAGCTCCTGAGGGAAGGCAGGAGCACGTCCATCCACAACTGCCTGAAGGCCCCTTCTTGAGGGATGGAAGGACGTGCTTCTGTTATACTGTGAGATGGAGGCATTTCCCCCTTTTCTATGTGGGCTCAGTTTGTTTGTGTTAATTTCTGGTGTTCTGTGTATGGACTGCCCCTGAGGAGAAAAGATTTGGAACTGACCTGGCTGGAGGACCAAGGCCTGAGAAGAAGCAACTGCTGCCCCAAGTGGTAGAGCGTTACCAGGCCATGCCTGGCTCTGACGAGGTGCCGTGTGGTAAATTGGCCCCTTTCATGCTTTCCTATGCAAACTGAGAACAGTGGACAGTAGAGGGGTGGTAGGAAGTGGCCCAAGAGGACAGCCTTAAGGAGTTTCTGGGTGTCAGACCCTTCTGTTGCCTTCAAAGGGCTGTGGGTGGGAGCCTGGTGGGCTGGGTGGGCCTAGGTTCCCCTACCAAAGACCCCACTGCAGGTTGAAGGGCCTAAGCCTCTGGCCACTAGGCAATGCTCCCCAAGAGTGCAGACTGTCACAGAGGGCAAGTCATGATAGCCCTACTGATTTCAGTGGCAACAATGCAGATTTATGCTGACTGAGTTTCATAAGGGTTCCTAGCTTGCTCTTGTTTAAAAGTGATTGATTGTGTGTATGTGTGCACATGAATGTTTTTACTACATACTGTAAAAAAGAGACTTATTTTCTGCAGAACAGGTGAAACTTGAAGGCCTGGATGTACTGCTATTCAAATTCACTATAAAAATAGCAAAGTCTCCAAGGAGTGTCTATACGTTACCACAGTCCAGTCTGGTTTTCATGTTAATGTTTTGCATCAGCTCAAGAAAATGATGAAAGAGACCAGGAATGGTAGAAAAACAAGGAACAAAGGCTTCCAGGTTGAAATATATCAAACAAATAAATAACAGCTTGAGCTTAAGCAAATGTATTGTTTTTCACTCTTCAGCCTATTTTTTAAGGTACTAGAGGTTTGTACTTTCTATAACACTTTGCAATGTAATTGGCTTTCACAACTGTACTAAATATTTCAATTCAAAAGCATGTGGTGTGTATGAGAGAGAGAAAAATAATGTGGTACTAATTATTTATACACCTCAGCAAAAGCTGAGCACGTTCACTTAGGGTGATAACACAGCTCTCCCAAACTGATACAGCCCTCTGCTTAATAAATATTTATACACAGAATCTAAGGTCAGAAGGAACCACAGCGATCATCTAGTCTGACCCTCTGGTGTAACACAAGTCCTAGAACGTCCCTAAAAAAATTCCTGGTTGTAATATTTCCTTATTGTACTCTAGACAATAAAAGTCCCAACCCTGCAAAGGCTTATGCATGCATTTACGTTTACACTCCTGGCTAGTCACATCTTACAGTCAATAACACTATTCATGTGCATAAGCTAAACGCTTACAAAAGCCTTTGCGGGGTCGGGGATTATACATCAAGAACAGAAAGTTAATGGCATGATTACAAGTGAGATAAGTTCCCTTCAAAAGAACACAAGAACTCCCTACACCACTCAGATGCCATGATGATGGACATAGTATGTGAACCACAGTAGAATCCCTTCCGAAAGTTTGAATTTAAATATTACAGGTGAGGTCGGTAGCACTGCTTATTATTAAGATTGCCTGACACTTCCCATTATAAGACTTTGTCTTCATTGCTTATAACTTTGTCACACTTTAGGTTTTTGGGCTGACGCTTTTCCATGCTACATGTCTGCTTCAGGCTAAGGTCTTTAAGCTGGCTCAGAAGACTGGGGCTGGGAGCCAGGGAAGGAAATGGCACGGGAGGACTGTGAGCCATTGGGCTGGGGATCCTCGGATCAGATGAGGAGCATGGGTGGGGAGACGAGGGATTAGCGGGTAAGGAGATTGGTAGTCCGTGAGGGTGCAGGGAGGGAGACAGATTTTATGAGGAACCTCGGTGTAAAGGGGGAAGTGGGACTGACTTGGCAAAGAGACTAGGAGACTGAGCAAGAAGATATGCTTGGAGAAGGATCCAGTGGGGATCAGGAACACTTGGTGAGGGAGTATGACTGCATGTCAGGAGGCAATTAGAGAGATGGATCAGACGAGGAGCTGGAAGGGAGAGATGTCTGGGAAAGGACCCTGGGATTGTGTGGGGAGAGGGGAAACTGAGATTTGGCGGGACATTGGTACTGGGATGGGAAGTTCAGCGGAGGAGGCTGGCTGAGCAAGGAGGCTGGGACTGGGATGGAAAAGCCCACACTGTGGAGACAGGGACTGGCTAGGTGGGGAGTGGCATTGGGTCTAGGAGCCAGGGTAGAACAGGGACAGGCTGGAGGGACAGGTTGGGACAGAAAATGTCAAGCTTAGAGGGAATAAGTAGAAGAGTCTGTGCTCCCCTCCAGAGCCTGGAATGGAACCAAAGATTCCTGAGGCTCTGCTATTAACAAATAACTGTAAAACTGTGTCGCATCCCCCTCAAATATTAGCCCACACCGAGGATGGCAAGTTACTACTACTGTGAGATAGTGTCTGTGTAGTAGATCAAAAGGTTCCAACCTTGCCGATGACCCATGTAGGTGCCGGCATGATGCCACATGAGAGAACGTCTGTGTTTTTTCACATTGCTTTTCTAAAGGCCTTGAAAATTACCTGACATTAACAAAAGATTATTAATGTTGCAACATAAAGCATTCAAAAGTCAGGAAATGCCAGAATTAACATTGGCTGTGCAACCTTAGTTCAGCCCCCTCGTGTGTATGAATTATGACATGGCCATTGTACATGATGACATACTGTTTTTTTCTACTTTCCCCTTGCTTATTTCTAGTGAGTGCCTGTAATAAAGCCTTTTTTAAAACAAAACAAAACAAAATGCAGTGTTAATCGTATTTGTAGGTAAAAACAAAGCAGGCTGTTACCGTCATTCATAACCTCAGCTTGAAATGCTGTTGTACATGGTTGTGCTGATGCTGCGTTGCACTGTTATTGCAGATAAACCGCACTTCTCGTTTCTCTCAAAAGTGGGTCAGAGCAAAAGCAAATGTTTCATTTGCAGCTTTTATTAACACATAAAAATCCTGCTAAACTGATCATAAATAATTAGTAGATTCTCAATGCATGAAAACAATAATTCTTCCAACACGCTTTTTGTCAGAGTGGAAATCCATAAAACTAGCCACTTGAAACCAAGGAGCTAATTAAACTATTACTATAAGGAAAAAATGCAAGGGGGCCGAATCTTAGTGGTGGCTTAAAGGATCCTTAAAGGGGATAGGAAAGTATCCCAGATTATATCCCCCTAAAAGCAGGCTCTCCTGCTGCTACAGAGCTGCTTGAGCAGTGCAATGCTGGCATTGTTCATAGCTTCCAACATAGGGAACATGTTGGGACAGATCAGAGGCTTGTGGTGGGAGCAAGGAGGAAGACTGGGGAAGGTAGAGACCATAGCAGTAGCTCACTGGACTTGCTATTTCCTGCTTCCCAGGTGCCAGAGGGGGCCATATGAAATAGAGGGTAAATAAGAGCAGCCCTGAGGCTGCTATAACCAATCCAAGGTGTTGTGACAATTCCCAAATGGCCCCAGAATGTAGGGATACAAAGGGGGTTTAAAGCCCTCTCAGGTCCCCAAAGTTCATTCCCGCACTCAGTACAAGAAAGAAGTGTTGCAGGGTCAGGGCCAAAATGTTTACTTTTGCTTACAGGGCCATTAGAGCTTTCAAAATCAACTAGTGAGAAGACCTGTTAAGAGTTTCTTCTTAAGCTTTCCACGAGACAGCACAGCCCAAAATGTGAGCCATGCTGTCCAGAGACAGAGAGTGATCCCCAGGGTGGATGCAGCAGCATCTGCTACATAACCAAGATGCACATGGATGTTGCTGTATGTTGACCTTGACGAATTGCCTACATTTTGTCACTGGAGTCAGGTGGGTAGCAGTCAATGCCAAAGAGCGGGTCCCTCAGGATATGTCTACTTTGCAATTAAAAATCCATGTCTGGCCCTTGCTGGTTGACTGTGGCTCACGGGGTGTGAGCAAAGGGGCTGTTTAATTGCAGTGGCTCAGGCTGCAGACTGATCTCTGAAACCCTCTCTCCTCCAAGAGCCCAGGTTCCAGCCTGAGCCTGAACATCTACACTACAATTAAACAACCCCTCAGCCTGGGCCTTGTGAGCCTGAGTCAGCTGGCATAACCTCTGGGCTGTATGGCAGAAGCGTGGCGTTGTGGTGAGGAGCCTTTTACACCAGACACTGTGTCGAAGGAGGAGCAGCAAGTGCAACCATTGGCAAGGAAACAGAAAAACCGCCCTGTGAACTAGTGCCCTGGATCAGGGCCATAAAACCCTTGCTGAAAGTACTGAGAGGAACCAAGAATACATGTGGACACACCCCAGAGCCTACCTGCTGAACACTACCTGAACTAAGATGCTGTTGGTTGACTTATTTCCCATTCCCATGAAGGATGAAAGTTTCCATCAGCTGGTTGTGAGTGCTGTTCCAAAGTGGAATCATAGAAGATTAGGGTTGGAAGGGATCTCAGGAGGTCATCTAATCCAACCCCCTGCTCTGAGCAGGACCAACACCAACTAATCATCCAAACCAGGGCTTTGTGAAGCCACACCTTAAAAACCTCTAGGTAACACATTCCAGAGATTCACCATCCTCCTACTGAAAACATTCTTCCTAATATCCAACCTAGACCTCCCCTGCTGCAACTTGAGACCATTGCTCCTAGTTCTGTCATCTACTACCACTGAGAACAGCCTAGATCCCCCCTCCCTGGAACACTTTTCAGGTAGTTAAAGGCTGCTATTAAATCCCCCCTTATTCTTCTCTTCTGCAACTAAATAAGCCCAGTTCCCTCAGCATCTCCTCATAAGCCATGTGTTCCAGCCACCTAATCGTTTTTGTTGCCCTCTACTGGACTCTCACCAATTAGTCCACATCCTTTCTGTAGGGGAGGCTGGGAGAGGTGGGGGGCAAAACTGGACACAATACTCCAAATGTGGTCTCAGCAGTGCCGAAGAGAGGGGAATAATCACTTCCCTTGATCTGCTGGCAATGCTCCTACTAATTCAGCCCAATCTGCCGTTAGCCTTCTTGGAAATAGGAACACACTGCTGACTGATATCCAGCTTCTGGATATGAGGTCCCAAGCTGCTGAGGACTGGGCCATGGCAAGCCTTTGAGAATTGAGTGTAGGCAGGTGTAGTTGGCCAGCGGCACGTGGATCAGAGGTCAAATCACAGTATATCCTCACACACTGGGTGAGGCTGACCAGCGATGGTGGCCGAAATGTGATCACTCACCATCCTGCCTATCCCGCCAACTCAGCCGTGACTGATATGTTGGAGTGGTCATTCTGCTCTTTGTGTTGCAGAATGGATTCTGGAATTCCTTTCCATGGAACACATTGAAATCAAACTCTTTTAATTTTGTCAACATTTCTAAAGCAGTTACCTTACATTTTTAACTACTCTCAAACCACCAGGTTTTTAATAAATCATTGAGGGCTATCTGGGTAGGGTTCTTATATCTCCCCCATCAACTAGTACCTGAGCATCTCACAGACATTAATTGAGTGTAAGGAAAGTAAAGGGATGTTGTGAAGCACAGGAGTCAGCATGAGTCTCACAGGCCCCCTCTGTGCCCAATCCACAGAGGATGTCAGTCTGCTATAGCTCAAAGCCTGAGAGTCTGGCTCTAACTCAAGCTGTAGCAAATCAAGTGTTGTGTCTTTGGAGGACTCCACTTCAGTCCCCATTGCTGATCACCAAAGTTGGAAGTGCTATCCTCATTTTACAGAAGGGGAGCTGAGGGTCAGAGATGAAGTGATTTACCCAAGTTCACAAAGGAATTCAACTGCATACACTCTCGGAATTATTTTGGGGAAATTCTATGGTCTGTGTTGCTCAGGAGGGCAGATGAGCTGATCACAAGGGTCCCTTCTGGCTTTGGAATTTATGAATCTATGAACGCAGATCCCCCAAGTCCCACTCAGTCAGTGCCTTACCTACAGGACCTTCCATTCTCTGTTATATGAATTTCACTCCATTATATGGCAATTAGAAACAAAAAGAGCAAAGCTCTCTGCACGGCGATGGTGCCCACAACCTTTCTTTACAAATAGAGAGCAAGTATAGCACTGTGTATCTGCTGCTGATACATTTACAGCAGGAAGCCTATGGTCACTATTGACCCTTGACTTAGATAAGAAGTGGTTTAAAGCATCGCTGCAGTACTTATCCATATGTGATGGGTTAAGCACCACTTTTGAAAGAGGAAAAAAGAAATTGCCACAGACTGGCTCAGTTCTTAAAAAGCTGAGTTCAAAATAAAGCAAACTGAAACTTAACTGAGAGACACTTGCATAAAAAGAACATGGTATTATTAATGCTTATCGCTCTTTAGACCCACACAGTTCAATGACAGTTTCAAAAGAACGTACTGATAAAGGATTTCCTCAAAGTCTGACACAGTATGTGGTGGTTCCAATAAGCCTCTTGCTTAACAAAGAACACTGAGGAGCGTCTGAGGCTTGAATGGATGAATGACAGTGTGAAGCTCAAGAGGCTAGCATTTTATCCAGCCTTTTGTCATTTGTTAACTAACGGCACTAATACTTGAGCTCCCATCTCAGCAATGGCCTTGTTAGTAAAAGCATGAAGCTAATTCCTACATGTCTGCAGAGGTTGTGATGTTTCTTTTCAGGTCTTATAAACCTACCAACCTGAATTTTTGGGACAGCTATAAACTAAAGCAAGACAACCACAGTTCAGACCATTAACCAAACCAAGATAAGAGTTTGCTTGGGAGGAAGGAAAGTCTTGCGGTTCATGAAGGACGAGACATCTGGCTTCACCTCCCAGCTCTGTTGGTGACTGGATCTGTTCAGGAATGTTTCATCAAAACCAATTGTAGGAAAGGGTCAGTTTCAAGAAAACTTTCATTGGAAATGGTACCTTGGGTCCAGGACAAAACTTCAGATCAAAACAAATGAGTGAGGTTAGTCCTGCTTTGAGCAGGGGATTGGACTAGATGACCTCCTGACGTCCCTTCCAACTCTAATATTCCATGATTCTAATGGGAGACCCAGCCCAGAATAGCTAATGCAGTCAACTGGGAGAGCCAGATTTGATTCCCTGCTCTGGCTAATGCAGAGCAAGGGCTTGACCCAGGCCTTTATATATCCCAAGTGCATGCCATGACCACTAGACTAGAGACCTAGCCTCTCTCTGCCCCCCATAAATATTTAATAATTGATACAAGGAAGTAAAGCTTCAACAGAGGAGATTCAAAGCATCCCTAGAATAGCCAAGTGGTGGGGGGCACTCCTTTGGACTGGAGGAAACCCAAGTGTGGATCCCTGTTTGGGAGCAGGGACATGAACCCCAGTCTCCCACATGACAGCTCTGATTCTAGTATCTCTTACTCTCCTTTTTCATGAAACATTTCAAAAGGTACCAGTTTGCCCTGATGTGGAATGGGAAATTTTCTTAAATTCAAAAATTGTCGCAGGACGTGAGAACCATTTCCTGCCCAGTGCCATCATTACCCCCTTGGGGAATTTGGGCAAGACCCGTGATCACTCTGTGACTCAAGTTCAGAGCTGTAATATGGGGAATGAAAATATATCTTTTGTCTATTTAGATTGCAACCTCTTTGGTTCAGGGACTGTTATCAACAGTGGATGTGGCTGCAGAGTGCAACAGGAGCCATTTGGGGAAGCCAGTAGGGTTCAGGATTTTGAAAATGCTCTCTTCCAGGTGATTTTTGCACTTCCACTAAAACTATATGAGAGTGGTGCTGGGTGGCTAGTAGTCTGAAGAATTATTAGTAGACAGTAATCAAAGCTGCTTTTGGTTTGGCCTAGAATTGAACCCTGAGTCTGAACAATCCCAAACTTTGGTGGAATTGAGAATCCAAAACCAGCTCCACATTTTACAATTGGCTCCTTATCGTTACAATGAGCCAGACTAAAACCCTGATTTCTCCCCAGTGTTCAGTGCACTTGGAACCTGGATGTGAGCTTTGCTGCTGGGGCCATCTCTGGCTTTTCCAGGTCCTGTATATGTAAGATAAAGTAACCCTTTTCCCCTGATGATTTTTCCTGCACTTGTATCTAACTTCCCCTGAAGTCGGGGCCATCTCATTGAAGGAAGCCTCACAATCTGAGACATGCTGATTTAATGCAATTTAGGAGACAAGACGATAACCTGAGGTGAAGCATTTCTCATTGCCTCAGGGGAGTAGACAGAAGGTAGAGACGTCCTCCCAGAATGAAGCCTGGACATCATCATAATGAGAAAGGGAAATAAAAAGAGGATAATTAAAATTCCTTCTTTGCAGATTTGAATCATGGCAATTCTGAACCAGAGTCACCACAGGAAGAACAAAGAGATTTAGTGGCTCAAGGCTCTGCTTATGAAGATGAAACAAATGAAGAAAATGTAGCGTATGAATTAACACTGAAAGCAAAGCTTAATACTGACCCAGCTGAAGGACAGAAAGCTACTCCTTGAATATATTAGAATGATTATGACCGGACCAGATTCTGCTCTGCTCTCTTTCTCTCTCACCACTTAGTCACTACTTGTGGAGTTAGGTACTACTCAGATTGAGTAAGGGGAACAGAATCTTAGCTATGAATAGTTATGAGAGGGTTGTAAGTGTTGCGTCATTTGCTCTTTATACAGCAAACCTATCAGGAAACAACCGCATGGGCAGAGAGAGGCCCAAGTAATCATGTTAACTAACTGTATACAACATGCAAGGCCTAGCCACACACCTACACATACCTGCTAGAGAGGGCCCCTACAGGCTCTGAAACTATTTAAAGGGATCCTACCCAATTCCTATGCATCTTTCCTCTTTAGTGGAAAAGGATATACATTTTATTTTAAAGTTACAATACAGTGCCATCAAAATGGCTCTCACTAAGTAAACGATATACAGCTAATCAAGGCTGAGAGGTGTTTTACACCTTCTCTGGTTCACACGTCATAGGCTTCATACCAGGTGTGGTCACAATACACAAATGAATCTTTGAAAAAAACCACATTTGTCCTTGTTTGCACTGAGACCATCCTGAGACAGCCTCCCGGGTGCCTTTGGGAGGTTCTCAGGTTCTTCATCACTACCTCCCGTGATCAGTGTATCATTCAAATAACAGGGAATGCCAGCACACCCTGTAATACCTGGCCTGGGGCTCAGTGCCGAACTTCAGGTGTAACCTCTGCTCTAAACTCTAGCCTTTTATGCTGAAATTAGAAGTGTTCATAGTAAGGTTCTCCTTGTCACTGTCTCCTCTCTCCATTTGCAGGGAGGAGAAATGAACGCCACCACTGAATAAGGCAAATACATTCTCTGTTCTAAGTGAAAGATACTGATCCGGATGCAATATTGGGTTAATGGTAACCTTGAAATCACTATACATATAGACGACCCCATTCTGCTTCATTACTGGCACTATAAGTGTCGGTGATGGGGTGTACACCCTACACTGCCTCTAAAAGCATTAACTGCAGCTGGAGAGCTCAATTTTGGTGCCTAGCTGCACAGACGACAGGCTGCTGTTGCAGCTCTTTCAGATCTTTAGTAGCTGTCTCGCTGCTACAGCAATTTCTAGTGCATATTTGTATTAACGGTCTGTTAATTTCCTCAATCCAGCTCTATGTTCAGAAGTTGTTTCCTTTTCTCTTTGATTCCATTTAGAAAAGCAGACCTACTCTGTACTCACCAGTGGCTCTGGGGTGAGGTGACTTTGTGGAAATTCTACCCTCTCAGCAAACATTTTGTCTGTGCTGGTTTGATAGGGGCTTTTAGGCTATGCAGCAAGTTGTAAATTTTAGCTCCACTACATTCAGTAAAACCTCTTTCTCACCAGCTACACTACTGGAGATAAATACACTGTTCCAGTCTCTCTGGATACATGGGCCAATCCTGAGCTATCAGACAGGGCCCTTCCCCCCCAAAGAGCAAGCCTTGTTAAATTGTTCTCTAATATGCACTTTATTCACAATTGCAGCAGCTGTAGGATGCAGTTTCCTTTACACTTTCACTAAGCCCCTGTTTTCCTGAATTAGTATCTTATCCTGGCTGCCAAAGGAGATCTTTAGCTCAACAAACATAACAGGAAGGAACCACGGGCACAGTGGTGTCCTAATAATTGTTTATTAATTATATACAATGTACAATACCTAGCTATTAGAACTGGGTGATGTTTTTGGGATGGTTAGTTTATTTGATGAAAACGCAGTTGGGGGTCAGCTGAAACTATTTGTGAATTTGGCACAAATCATTTTGATCACGGTGAAAACGGTCAGAGAGGGTGCCACCCACTGCCCCCTTATAACCATTACCACTCAGCTGGAATGTGGAAGGTCCACGTTTAGATCCCTGCTCTGGTAGAGACCCAAAGCAGACTCTTTCTGAGTCACCACAAATTCTGAAAATTTTCAGATTCATTTGGACCAAAAACAATTAATTTTCTGGAACTGCCACTGAATAAAATAAAAATCAGTTATTCACTTAGCTTTACTGGTACATGCATATTCTAGCAGGGGTTTGTTGACTTCTGGAGAACTGTGAGGGCCAGTAGAAGTCACACAAATTATATAAAGGATACTGCCCTATTATACACCGCAGTGACCTCGAAGTTTAGTTGAATATTTCAGAACGCGTGTTAACAGTTGAGGACTATTAATTATTGCTTATTATTTATATGGGGCAGTTTGTGAACCCCTTCATCACGTTGTGGAGGTTTTAGTCATCCAGTTAGTTCCATTGAAGCTACATGCCACCTCTTACTCAGGACAGGCTGTGAAGTTACGGACTAGCCCAACCTGAGCCTGGATGAGCAGACTGAAAATCCTGTAGTCAATGGAGCCCAAAGACAGCCTAGAGACTGAATGAATTTCCAGGAAAATTAATATCTTAATTTGAAAGGCAAGTGAGAGGAACCTTGCATACAACACTCATTGTGGGTGGAATTCAGCCCTGTGCAGACAGCCAGCACAAGTCCCTTGTAAACTCTAAAAAAAAAAAAAAAAGCATCCTCAGTGGTAATGAGACTTTATGCTCCTCTGCATCAGTGTGTTTTACCCCTAATACGCTAGAAAAGTGCATTGAACAGACCAACCAGCTCTCCTCCTCTCACAGAAGAACTCTAAAGTGATGCCAACAGTCTAGATGCGTGGAGAAATTAGAAAATAAATGAAAAAACCAAAACCAACCCCTTCACTTCCTCAGATGTACAGCTAAAAATGAAAATAAAGGCCACGGGCTGAGCCATACGTAAAAACAAAAGCACATTGCCACCTCTTGTGTGATTCAATGTGTTACAGTAGAAAGCTAAAGGAGGACAAGTAACACAGAGGATCCTGACCCAACAGTAATAAGCATTGCAGTGCAGTAGCAGAAGCAGGGGCTAGGTGGAAAAGCACAGCCAGGCATCTCATTGGTATCATGAAGACTAAGGATTAACCCATATCTCTTCAGAAAAACCTGTTCTCTGTCCCCATCTGGCCCAATTTTTACTTTGCACACTTATAAGTAGGGTGGAACTAGGCTGTTCTCAGTGGTAGTAGATGACAGAACAAGGAGCAATGGTCTCAAGTTGCAGTGGGGAAGGTCTAGTTTGGATATTAGGAAAAAGTTTTTCACTAGGAGGGTGGTGAAGCACTGGAATCGGTTACCTAGGGAGGCGGTGGAGTCTCCATCCTTAGAGGTTTTTAAGGCCCTGCTTTACAAAGCCCTGGCTGGGTTGATTTAGTTGGGGTTGGTCCTGCTTTGAGCAGGAGGTTGGACTAGATGACCTCCTGAGGTCCCTTCCAACCCCAGTCTTCTATGATTCTAAGTAAGGGAGTAGGTGCATCAGGCTATTGAGGTTTGCTGCTGCTCAGGGTTGTGTACTATGCCAAGTCTTATCTTCCTCTCTGCACAATTCTTCTTTCCATGCACAAACTCCTCTCTAGCTGGTAGAAAATTTTCCATCACAGTTTGTTTTGATATAAAATGACCTTTTTACCCCTAAACAAACATTTTTGCAGAATAATTTTGTTTTATGCTAAATTCCCTGTGTATGGTTTTGTTTTCATTTACAAAAAAATTGTCCACCTGAATGCTTTTTGGTTTTCTGCAAACTGACCACTTCTAATGGCAAATGTGTTGGTTTTGGTGTTTTCAAAATACAGAAAATGTTCATGGTTACATTTATCATCTGGAAAAAAAATGGTGAAAACCCTTGCCATTTTTCCGAGCAGCCGTCCTCCCTCAGAACCAGCCTGAGAATGCAGCAGCATCGTCTTCCTTCCTAATCTTATTTGCTTCAATGGAAATACTCATGGCTATAGCTGCTCATCAGGGGAAGTAAAGGATTCACAAAGGGACTTTGAGAGGAAGGATGGTCTTGTTGCACAGGCACCGTGTAACTTTTTGTGACCTTTGTGTTGAAATATTCCGGATTAATATTAAGCTGTTAAAGATCAGGGCGCAATAAAACTCAATTTGGCTTTCAGGTTTGAGCCTCTACCATGGTTACAGAAAATGTAGTTAGTAGAGAACCACTAGGCAAAACTTGGAAGGACACAATCAACCTTTTTTAAAAAGAAAAGTTATTAGTTAAGCAAGCAGGCTTGCAATCACCACTTACACAAGTGGTACTATTATACTTGCACTCAAAGATTAAAGGTGGTGATCAGTCCACTGACAACAAAGTGACGGACAGCCTTATCATCCTGGAACCTAACAGTTCCAGGTACCCCAAGTACCCCTTGGATGTTAATTGGAGAGCTCTTGCAATTTAGCCAAACTGCTCCTTTTGTACTCCATTATAACACTAATTAACATTAAACTGTCCTTTGTCATAATTATATTTCTGCCACCTTCTTATTGGTACTTGACCCATTATTTAAATTAACATCTGCCACCATGTCTTTCCCATACTATCTATATATATGAAGCATTTTAATAAGACATTCACAATTTTCAAAAGCACTCTTAAAAACCTTACCCGAATCAGCGATAATCAAAACATAACGGTAACATAACCCTGGCTCACATCCTTGCTAACTCTTGTTTTCCCAGAACACTCGGTCTCCAACTTATCTCTAACTTTCTCACACTGGCAGCTTCAATTTCCCATACTGCTCTACACTTAGGCTAACGTACGCTCAACACCTAACTTCTACTTAATTCTTCATTCTTTCCTTCCCCTATCCTATAGGTAACAACTATGCTGGGCCCTAGGAGATCTGTGTTCACTTCCAAGCCCTGCCATGGGCTTCCTGGGTGATCTCATTTATTAAATGGAGACAATAATACTGAGTCTCAGAATTTACAATCTTGATAGACTGTGTATATGTACAGTACCCTGATCTCAGTTGGGACTTGCTGGTGCTACTGTATTATAAATAGCCATCATTTACTGATGCACGCTACACTATTGAGATATTTACAATCTGTTTGCCTTGGAATAGAGCAGGTATTGTGACAGTGTAGTAATAAACTGTTAAGAGGGCAGACTGTAAATTCAGCCCAAAATTCAAAGCTATTGCTATAACACACAGCAGCTGGACATTTCTTTTTAAAATGATCAGCATTAAGAGTTCAGAATGTTGGCACTTAAGTGAATTATGCCTAATGTAGAACTGCCTACTTATGACAGTTTAACAGGTCACACTCTTCTGGGGGTTTTGTCTTCACTGGGAAACAGGATTATGTTAGAACATGACCACAAAAGGTTGCATTAATAGCACAATATTAAAAAGGAGCCTGTAGTCGGTCTAGACATGGGCTGCCATGTTTAACAGTGTCAGCTGGTCATGTGTAAACTAATTATGGATTATGTGGTCCAAAGGCCTTGGGCTGGCTTTCTGCACAGAGCTGAGTTGCACTCTCAGTGAACAATGCAGAGAGATCTATAACTTTAAAAAACCACCGCTACCATAATTGTCACAATTATTGACAGTGTCTGTGAAGCATCTAAAGATCAAATTGCCACGAGGATAAAATTATACTTGAGACAGGCTATATGGACTTGACTATTCCATTCAATTAGAGCCCCAGGAAATCTAGATTCTGTTCCTGGCATTGCTGTAGGTGACTTTGGGCAAGTCGTTTCACCTCCCCGTGCTTCGGTTTACTCATCTTTAAATGAAGCCTTTGTAAGGAGCTTTGAGATCTACGGATGAAAAAAAGAACAGGGCATTACTATTACTTGGCTTCCAAAGGGGGGTCCCTATAAGTGTGAGTTAGTGAGCAGGTTTGTTCTGGCTGTTCCTGCTGTACTTACCATACATACAGAAAACTTGAGCTTCCTGTGCTGTCAATGCAATGCCTTCCACTTGCACTGGAGAAAAACCACTTGCAATTTTTGTTCAATATAAATAAATCACTGAAGGGAAAGAAGGTGACACTAATGGAGTTATAAATCCAGCAAACACTGAAGGTGAAAATAAGGAGGTGTGTGTAACTAGTCTGCTAGTTAGGGCATGAATATAACGGTTTGGGGGCAAGTTTCACCCCCACATCCTCTACGATAATGATAATGCATCTTGAAACTAATGAAGTGCTATGTCTTTATGAGATATTTCATGGACAATAAGGTTAATTGGAAAAAGGGGTATTAAAATAATGACTTTATCTTCATCCCGCTAAACCCTGAAGGAGAATTAGAAAACTTGACTGAGACTGCTTTGTTCAGCCAAGTTTCTTATACCTTTTTTACCTTCATATGTAATTATGTTATGAGGGGAGCTGCATAATTCTTTGGATTTAGAAGAGATTCCTGAACTATATTAGCTATCTGTTCTATTGCAGCTTTGAAAAAGCTCTTCCTCTTTCTCTGCACTCACTTAAAGCTTTATTAAGGCCCACTTAATTCCCACTCACAGAATATTCTTTCAGCCTCTGCATTTTACCCTCTGACATTAGTACAGTCAAATGCAGTGCAGCACATGTTGTACCATTTTTAGGGTAAGGACTTTTGACAATTAAAACCCAAATAATCCAAACCATTTGACCATATGCCACCAAATTACTGAGTAAATTTATATGCCCTGTGTTATACAGGCTATAGGATTGGTCCCTTCCACTCATGATGCCTTCTAGCTTTAAAATCTGTGTAATTCTGCTCACTAATGGAACTCAAGTAATTCCGCTGAAGTCCTGACTTACATTTGGGTCAGACCTAAATTTGGCCCTGAATGAAGAAGAAAAATGTAAATCTTAGTCCTAAATAGAAACATACCTATCTGCCTCCTCTATCTATTGGTATTAATGGACACTATATATCTGGTAATGAGATCCATGTATCAGATTGCAAAGCCCATTATCGTGCACTTTTGACAAATTCCCTGGCATTCTGCAAACTCCACACATAGCGATAGGAATCATTTTGCTCCACATGCACTGTTGTGTCTGGAATGATTATTATTAAGATTCAAAAGTCAGGTTAGAAAAACAATAACTGATGATATAGAGATTTAATTCAACTATAGGAATATAACGAATAACATCTTCAACTGCAGGAGCCACTTCAGACCGGCTGCAGAGAAGCTACATTTCTACAAATTTTATGGAGTACCATCAAGTTGCAAGCACACACCAGCAGAACAAATTCTCCGTGGCTCATTTACCCAGAATGTAAGACACTGGGTACGTCTACACTGCAAAAAAGACCTGCTGCAGCAAGTCTCAGAGCCTGGGTCAACTGACTGGGGCTTCCAGGACTCATGCTACAAAGCTAAAAACAGCAGTGTAGACATTCAGTCTCAGGCTGGAGCTGGAGCTCTGAAACCCAGAGGGTCAACAAAGCGGGAGGGTCTCAAAGCCCGAGCAGGAACCTATTTTCAGCCCCATAGCACAATCCTGAGTCAACTGATCCAAACTCTGAGGGATCAGAGGGTCACCACCGAGGGTCTTTTTTTACAATGTAAACCTACTCATTGTTACACAGCAACTTTCAGGAGTGGCAGCCTTTTACCAGTTAAACTATTTATGTGTTTCACATCACCACATCGATCAGCAGCCAGCTCTGGGACAGAATAAAATAGCTGTTTAACAGCACCCAGCAATACTTAAAAGTAGTTTAGGACCGGAAGTGAATGATATTTTTCCATTTGGAATCAAGGAAATTTTTACTGGCAGAATTGGAATTTGGCATGGAAACTAGGAGTAAAACCATATGCTCCTTAGTAAGTGCTACATTAACCCACTGTTTAGTGTTTATTACACATCCTACTCTACAGATGCTAGAGTCTGATGCAGATGCCATTTAGGGGACTGACAAGGCTGATTTGATGCCCACTGAAGTCAAGGAGAGTTGGTGTGGGCTTTGCAACAGCCTCTTTATTCTTTATTTGTTCTCTTTGTTGCTCCTACTTTAATTATGGAAGTCCTGGACTCAATCTCCAGTGTTCACCATCCGGGGTTCTGCCAACCCAAAGCTCTTGGTAACTTTACTCTGTGCGAGGTGGTGTCAGGAAATAAATCTGGAGACATGACCTTCCAGCCGATAGATGGACTGGTAGAAACAGTATATCACACAAGTGCTCTTACTTTAAAGTTATACTTTACTTAGGCTCATACACTTATACACATCCACAAAGAGTTAATAAAACACCCCAACTCTCAATAATTACCGAAGTTTGAGATGACTTCCGAGAGGAAACAGTGACAGCTTTCCAACCAGCCTGATCTTCCAGTTGCCATTGGAGGATCCCAAAGCTGTGTCCAAGAAGAGATCCCAAAGAGTCCAAACCTCTCCTCCCTATTTATCCTTGTTAGTAGACATTAACATGTTACAAAAAGAAAATAAAAATTCTTGAGCCAACAGTTTCAAAAGCTAGACCTAACATTGCCAGAGTACTAATCAACTAAGTGTGTTCCTACAGAATCTGCATATCTTGAGGCCCAGACAAACATCTCTCAGAGGATATGCATAAATAAGCTTACTGGTCTTTTCCAGCAAGTCCACCAGAACATCAGGGAGGCGTGCGTGGTCAGGAAAAGGTTGAGCAAAAAGGCTCCTTCCCCTTCTAGCTTAGTCATGCCCAGGTTGCTTTGGCCTGCAGAAAAGCCTACCGATTTTGGCGGCTGTTAGCAACAAATATGGTAATCAATATTACACTATCACGTGGCCTCTGGCCCTTTTATTGGTCTATCAAAATCTCCTCGTACAACCTGAATGATGGTACAGTGCTCCTTGTCACTTTAGGGGCATTAGTTTAAGAAGGGCATCAGAAGGGAATGTCCAACGTCAGAAGACCACGAAGGGCTTTATACATTTGTGATAGTGGCAGTGGCTGAAGAGACAGCCATAAAGCTCACCAAACATTTGCTGCATGCAGCATTCCATTTCGTTTACATTTTAATTCCTCTTCTGAGATATGCCACACGTTAACTGCTCCAGCTCCTGACTTGCCAAAAATCAAAAAGAACATGCTTCCTCCTCCCTCCCTCTCCCCCCACTGTGCTTTTTATTTAAAACCAAATCTGAAAATAAAGCTGGTGTTCAATTGGTGCGTAAACATCAAACAAAGTTTATTTAATTATATACACAAGAGAGAGAGAATTAATAAAACCACAGGCAACATTTTAGCTACAGGACATTGTACAAGCTGTGGAAATGACTGCCTAGGGTTTGAAGGGGATCTTATGGCTACACTGACTCACTGAGCTTCTTCTCTCTCTCTCTCTCGCTTGAGGGTTACACTTATTTCTCTTTTCTGTCTCCTTTACTAGCATATGTAACTAGCAACTTAAGGATATAGCAGGAACAGAAAAATCCAGAGAAGGGAATATGACATTATTAGGGGCACAGAAAGATTTCTATATGAGGTGAGATTCATTGGGGATATTTACATTTGGGGAGGAGACACATAAAGGGTGACATGACAGATGATGAATGACAAAGAAAAGGTATGTCAGATACATTTAATGAAACTATAAGGCAGTGATTCTCAACCAAGGGTACATGTACTCCTGGGGGTATGCAGAGAGCTTCTAGGCAGTACATTAAGTCATCTAAATATTTTTACAGCAGGCTACTTAAAAAGCACTAGTGATGTCAGTATAAACTAAAATTTCATACAGACAATTAAATGTTTATACTGCTCTATATAATATAAACAGGAATGTAAGTACAACATTCATGTTCCAACTGATTATTTTATAATTATATGGAAAAAATGAGAAAGTGAGCAATTTTTCAGTAATAGTGTGCTGTGACACTTCTGTATTTTTATGTCTGATTTTGTAAGCAGGGTTTTAAGTGAAGTGAAACTTGGGGTAGGCAAGGCAAATCAGACTCCTGAAAGGGATACAGTAGTCTGGAAAGATTGAGAGCCACTGCTGTAAGGCAACAAATTTACAACTAGTAAAAGAAATATATATATTTTAGCACCGCATGTAATTAACCTTTGGAACTCATTGTCACAAGATATTACTGAAACCAAACACATACTAGGATTCAAAAAAGAATTAGCCATTTATATGAATAATAAAAATATCTGCAACTGTATTAGATGAGACAAAACATATATGAGGGAAAGACACACTCATTAGTCAGTTGCTATCTGCCTGGCATTATGAAGAAACATTACAGTAGTCAGGTTATAGCTGTATTATTCATACCGTCCTCTGCAGTACCTAGTACTGTCCACTGCCTGAGAAATCAGACTAGATAGACCATTGATCTGAGTTGCCATGGCAATCACTAGGTGCCTTTGTTCCATAAGATGCATATTAGCCACTTTTCATATTGAGTAAAGCCCCGCACTTTGGAAAGCAACAGATTCTTTGTTCTCTGTTTCATTCTTGTGATAACTTTGACATTTCCTTTTTTTTCTTTTCCATTTTTTAATCAGATCTATTTTTTATATTGCCAACAGTCCAGTAAGTTTTCAGATATTCATATGAATCAGAATCAGCAATTAAAGATAGGTATGCTAATACAAATATACTATAGGGTGCTATACTGAATCCCACCATGTGAGACCAGTAGCATAAATGCATATATCTCCCCTCCCCTCCCTTCATACCCCCTTCAGCAGCTCTCTACTTCATCCTCCATCCACTCTCCAGCATTGCCAACTCCAAGCATTTATTAATCATAAAAGAAGACTCCCCCACAGCCTCCCTCCAAAATGAGACAAGCCGGGTTGAAACATTTAGATCCACCACACAGACCTCTGCCATTTTATCTAACAGAGTAACTGACAGCAGTAGTAGGTTGTCATACTCTATGTGGATCAGCACTAGAGTGGAACGAGACACACTTTGACAGTGGTTTTCACAGATATTAGCTGACAGCAGAGGAATTGTGAGACTCCTGGATCTTTGGATACATCACAAGCTCCAGAAGGGAGTGCGCTCTAATGGGCACAAATTCTTCTGCCCATTTCCCCTAAGCTTGACCTCTTCTATCTCATACCTCAAAATGTCCCAATCCTGTTTGTTCTCCACCTTTGTTCTCCCAATTTTCCCTCATCACTTCTTACATCCAGTTTCAACCTCCTTGCTCAGTCAGTTCCAGCCAGCCTCTCACCCCAACTCCTTGTCCCCAGTCTTCTTGCTCTTATAACCCCATTTCCCCCTTCATGACTCCTCATCCAATCTGTTTCTTCCCTCTCCACACCCACCCAAGTGGCTCCCATACTCTGTCTCCCTCCTTAGGTTCCTCATCCAATTTTAATCTCACCCACCACCACCGCCTCCCCAGCTTCTTTCCCAGTCTCCTCAGATCTTCACTCTTTAGGCATTTCATCCCATTTCCAGTTTCTTTGCCCAGCAAATCCTAGTATTTGCCTCACAGAATCCCCATCCTGGTTCTATTCTCCTTACCCAGCCTGTCCCAGTTCCCGCTCTCCCATCTCCTTCACCAACAAATCTTTCTCTCCCACACTGGCCTTCAGTTCTGGTTTCCCTCTCCAAACTAATCTCAGTGTTCCCCTAATCTCTGTGTTCCTTGTCTGAGTCTCCTCTCCCAGCCAGAGCCAGTTCTCCGCCAGCACATTGGTTCCTCATCAGGTCTGTCTCCAACCCCCTTTACATCCTCCCACAAGCCTCACTGGTCCTCAGTCCCTCTCTGTGACCAGCTAGTCCCTCTCTCAGCATTCACCCCTACTCCCAATACCAGTTTTCCTTCCCACCCCTGTCAATCCATATCCCCAGTTTACTGCCCTCTCTTCCTCTCTCCCAAGATCTTTGTCCCAATCTACTCCCCAAGTAGTTCTGGCTCTAGTCCCCTTTGCATTTGAATTAGGCACCTTCCTCTTCCATGCTGGCTGGACCTTGCAAGGTCATTAAAGAACACAGGAGACTACAGAAAAGATGTGGACAAATTGGAGAGAGTCCAGTGGAGGGCGATGAAAATGATTAGGGAGCTGGAGCACATGACTGTTGAGGAAAGCTGAGGTAATTGGGCTTGTTTAGTCTGCAGAAGAGAAGAGTGAGGGAGAATTTGATAGCAGCCTTTAACAACTGAAGGGGGAGTTCCAGGAAGGATAAAGCTAGGCTATTCTCAGTGGTGGTAGAGGGCTGAACAAGGAGAAATGGTCTCAAATTTCACTGGGGAAGGTCTAGGTTGGATAGTAGGAGAAAAAATTTCAGTAGGAAGGTGGTGAAACACTGGAATGGGTTACCTAGGGAAGTGGTGGAATCTCCATCTTTAGAGGTTTTTAAAGTGCAGCTTGACAAAGCCATGGCTGGGATGATTTAGTTGAGGGTTGGTCCTGCTTTGAGCAGGGCGTTGGACTAGATGACCTCCTGAGATCCTTTCCAACCAGAACCGTCTATGTTTCTATGACATATGTCTATGTTTCTATGACATATGTCTCCCTGCTC
The DNA here is from genome assembly GCA_007922155.1 of Mesoclemmys tuberculata. Taxonomy (NCBI): domain Eukaryota; kingdom Metazoa; phylum Chordata; order Testudines; family Chelidae; genus Mesoclemmys; species Mesoclemmys tuberculata. The sequence continues at coordinate 13,720,075 of ML675616.1, read as the reverse complement.
TAAGTGCTGGTGCCTAGACATGGCATGGCCCTCAGCAGCCCAGAGCTGCAATTGCAGGGAAAGTCATGCTCAGCCCAATAATAAAGCATGCCCAGTGGAAACAAAACATTTAGGGAATGTAGCTTCTGAGATCTAAGAAGCCTCTACTGAGCATGTGCAAAAGGCACATACCTGACACAAAGGCCACCCGCTGCCAGGTTTCAAGTCCCTGCTCCAGAGCTTTTCAAAGTAAAAGTCCCCAGAATTCTTTAACTTGAGCAAAACAAAGTATTTGTCCTTAGCTTCATTCTTGGAAACAGTTAAACTGTTTTAACTGAAATTTTTTAAAAAAAAATTCAGCCTGAGGTAAACACCGAGCCTGGGAAATTTCAGCCATATTGGTTAGTTTGACAAAGTTACAAACAAATGAAAACAGGGACTTATAACGGGAAACACTGGGCGTCCTCAGGAATAGACAGCCCCACCAGTTCCACCAGTAAATGCCCTAATGGGCGGAGGATGATGTGTGCAGTGTATGGTACCAGGACTCAAGGAGACTCATGCTCGGGGTTTAGCTGAGGTCTTCAAATCTCACTTTTGAGGATTTCAATAACTCAGTCATGGGTTCGGGGTTGTTATAAATGTGTATGGGTAGGGTTTTGTGGCCTGCCTTGTGCAGGAGGTCAGACTAGATGATCATATTGGTCCCTTCTGACCTATGAGTCTATGAGTCTATGAGTCTATGAGATTGAGATTATATGACTGAAACCTCTCATGCTGATTTGCAGTTGCTTGCAGTGGGGAATCTGAGATATAGACTAGCTCTGAGAATAGCACCCAGTGGGAGGTGACTGACTGGCTAATACCTGTGGTGTTTCCATTGTTGATATGGATGAAATCTGTTGCCAGGAATTTTAAGGCAGTTACCTTGACAACCACAGGCAAGACATGACTCTAACGCATATGCTTCTTCAGGTGCCTTTTTTAACTCTTCACTGAGTTGAAGTTGCCAGTGCTTCAAACCTGTACCTCCTAAGTAGAGATAGGCTAAAGAGATGGTTTTGATCAGGTTTTAGCATTTATATACAAGACCAAATAGGGGCCTAGGCTGAGATCTAACACTGCCAGAATCTCATGAGAACAGGTAAGCTTGTGATATATCTGCCATTCAAAATGGCCAAAGCCTTGTAATATGATCTCATGAGATTTTTGCCTTTTGGAACAGAAATCTCATGAGATTTTCAGATGCCTCCAAGTTGGAATCAAAGCCATGGAAGCCAATTCGATATGGGAATTCACTCTGGATCCCCTAAAATTCAAGAATGGTCGTGAAATACATTTACTAGTTATTAAAGTATTTCATCCAGCACCTAAAGTGTCCTAGGTATTCTAAAGACCATGCAGAAGACTTGGTCCCTGCTCTGAAATACTCACATGATTACATAACCTTAACAAAAGCAGAACATAACAAGAGATGGTAAATATTGGAAGGCTGGGGGATGGAAAGCCAGATTACTTTAAAAGGATTATGTGGTTACTACAAGCGTTTATTTGTGGTTTGTGGTCAGTGGGAAATTGGCATGTGAGGGTGAGGTAAAAGGAGTCATGGGACAGGAGAACAGAAGTACACAAAAGGACGAGGGAGAAAAGCAATGAGGGCAGAGAGTAAGATAGGTTAATGAGGAGGACATGTGCAATGGCTGGCGCAGTTCAAAACTATTTATATCTGCTTATGTCAGGAGCCTAAGACCATGGAGGTCTATTCCTCTGTGCCCTACCAGTGCTGATGGATAGGAAAAGTTGGACATGTCCCCAAGGGCCTTGGTCAATCTTCTCTAGAAGGTCAATCCTGCCTACCATTCTCATGAGATAAGAGAGTGGGGTGCTTCTATGGTCTACTACTGGAGAGCAACTTCTGATTGGAAGAGTCTACAAAAAGGCTCTTTTCTTTTCTTCTGCTCCCTGCTGTTTAGTGGCATGGACCGGAGGGGCTGGGGCCAATCTTCAGCCCCAGGATAGAAGGGTTAATAAAAATATCAAGGTAGCAAAAACCACAAAGGGAATAAAAACAGTTTTGCAAAATTATATCAACCACCCCTGCTCTACAGACAATAGGAATTAGGGAAAATCTCTGAAACAATCTAAGATTACAAGCAAACTAGTCAAGATGGGAAAAGCGTGCTACTGTAATAATTAGGAGAAACTTGGACTGACTTGGGCATCCTAAATGAGGATGCTGAATGCATCTGAATGACTCATTAATATGGATTTAGATGCCTTTATAAAACAGACTACATTCAAGATAAACAGACTTGAACAGAGAATTTTAAAATAAAATTAATGAGAAAGTTGGAGCCCGGCGCCACGTTTATTCAACACAAAGCACAAATCTATCATAGATCGATGATATGTTGCAAGTCTGAATCACTGAAACAATTTCGTACTCATTTATTTTCAGAATGGGGCATATATAGTATGGAAGACAATGAGAAATGTGATCCCAGGGCTAAGATTTTATCCTATAATACAAGATGTATGGTATGTATGTGTATCCTGTATACTTAGGGGGCCATATCCTCAACTGGTATAAATCAGGATAGGCCTATCGAAGAGCTATACCAGTTTATACCAGCTGAGAATCTGATACAGTGTACTATGTGCCTGATCCTGATGCCAAAGCGAATTTTGCCATTGGCCACAGTAGGTGCTGGAACAAGCCCTAATCAGCAAAGGTTCTCTGTAGGGCATGAAGTGAAAAAGAACCTTCCCCATCAGGCCATGGAGTGGTAGTGAAGCCACCCAATGGCCTCAAGGCTGCCAGAGCCCCTGCAAGTATGTGTGGCATAGTCAGTGAGCTCTGAGTAGTTACGGACCCAACTCCTGCACCACCCCCAATTAACGTCTTTGTGACGGGGCACAAGAAGCTTCCACTGAGCACAGCACCACTGGAGTCGTACTTAAATATTAAGCCCCAATAATAGCTTGGGTAGGAGGCCACAGGCTTGCCTACACAAACAATTAGTTTACAGCAAGCTGGGGAGTGAATCTATCCTGCACCAACCTACTGCAGACTCACTGTGCATGTGGACCCTGCTAAAGTGCATGAATAGTGCTTTGATGCACTTTGATCTAGTACCATTTCAAAGAGGACTTAGTCCTCCAAGGACCTAGAACCAACCAGGTGCTAACAGGTGAGTTAAGTAGGCTTGCCTGCAGGAGAGGCATTCCTCAGTCCTAACCCAGAACCCTGGAGCCTTTCATGAAAGCACTGTGACCAAGCAGTTACATTCTGTGTTTATTTACCAAGTGTGGTATTTCAGCTCCAACACAGCCAATATCAAATGGGCCAGCAGACAATGCCAGCCCCCTCCTTCCATCACCATTACACATCTATGCAATATGACACCTGTATGGGAAGGGATATTTATTTCCAGCCCCAGACTGTGATTAGCTTATGCCCCTGAACATTTTTATCCTAGCTACGCTTTTCACATAGCTTCTTCACACTGAGGAAGCTGGTAGTTGGCTACTTTTGGCAGCAGACAGTACTCCACCTCTTCTCCCAACCCACCATCCATAGAAATTAAAAAAAAACACTATGCTGTCATGGCACTAAGGAGTGAGGAATCTTCCCCAAAGCTGGAAGAGGAGAAGCCATGAATCCCCGAACCTGGAAGGATCACAGCCACCACTCCCAAGAGAAAATGAAGGGAGGGGGTGGTCGGGGACTCCCTTCTAAGGGGACAGAGGCATCATCTGCTAGCCTGACCTGGCATTTCAGAAGGTATTATGCCTGCTGGTGCTGATATCCAAGACACAGAAGGTCTGCCAAGACTCATCAAGCCCTATGACTACCCCCTCATGCTGCTCATCCATATGGGCACTAATGATACCATGAGGTCTGCCCCACAGCAGATCAGAAGTAACTACAGGGTTCTGGGGGAGAAAGTGAGGGAGTTGGGGGTGAAGGTAGTGTTCTTATCAATCCTTCCAAACAAGGGCAGGGGCCCAGGAAGAGACAGGAGATGAATGTATGGCTGCGTGGATGGTGTTGCCAGGAGGGCTTTAGCTTCCTCAGCCATGGGATGCTGTTTCAAGAAGGATTGTGCTAAGCAAAGACAGGGCCCACCTGTCAACAGAAGGGGAAGAATAGCTTTGGATATAGACTGGCTAACCTTGTGAAGCAGACTTTAAACCAGGTTCAATGGGAGCAGTAAACAAAAGACCACAGGTAAGAACCTGGAGACCTGGGTGAAGGGTTGAAATCTGGGGAGAACATGGCAAATCACAGCAAGGACAAAAGAGAGGCAAGAGGGAATATACAGGGGAAAACTAATGAACATCTTAAATGTCTATATACTAATGCAAGAAGGATGGGGATAAACAGGTAGAACTAGAAATACGAATGAATAATCAGAATTAGGATATAAATGGGTATCATCATAACTGGGTATCATCATAACTGGACTATTGGTTACAGAAAGGTACAGCTTGCTCAGGAAGGACAGGCAAGGCAAAAGAGGGAGGAGATGTTGCTTTGTATATCAAAGATGTGTGCAGTTGCACCGAGGTTGAGCTGGAAGTGGAAGGCAGACCTGTTGAAGTCTCTGGGTCATCATAAAAGGTGTAAAAAAGAAAGAAGATTTCATGGTAGGGGTCTACTATAGAAGAAAGTAGGATGAAGAGGTGGATGAGGTTTTTTTTCAAACAATTAAAAAAATCATCCAAAGCACAGCACTTGGTGGTGATGGGTACTTCAACTACTGAGACATCTATTTGGAAAAATAATGCAGCAGGACACAGATTATCCAAGAAGTTCTTGGAATGCATTGGAGACAACTCCAGAAGGTGGAGAAGGCGACTAGGGGACAGACTGTTTTAGTTTTGATTCTGAAAAATAGGGGGGAACTGGTTGAGAATTTGAAGGTGGGAGGCAGTTTGGATGAAAGTGATCATTAAATAATAGAGATCATGATTCTAAGGAATGGTAGGAGGGAAAACAGCAGAATAAAGACAGTTGACTTCAAGAAAGCAAAATTCAGTAAACTCAAAGAATTGGTAGGTAAGATCCTTTGGGAAGTAAGTCAAAGGGGAAAAAAGCGTTCATGAGAATTGGCAGCTTTTTAAAGAGACTTTATAAGAGCACTAAAGCAAACTATCCCCGTGCACAGGAAAGATAGGAATTATGGTAAGTGACCATCCTGATTTAATCAGGTGATCTTCAATGACCTGAAACTCAAAAAAAGAGTAATATGAAAAGGGGAAACTAGGTCAAATTACAAAATAGGAATTAAAAAAAATAACTCAAGCATGCAGGGACAAAGTTAGAAAGGCCAAAATGAGATTAAACTAGACAGGGATATAAGGGTAACAAGAGAATATTTTACAGATACACTGGAAGCAAGATGAAAGCCAAGGAAAGAGTAGACCCATTACTCAATGAGAGGGGAAAGACAGTAACAGAAAAGGTAGCAATGTTAAATGCCATTTTTGTTTCAGTTTTCATCAAAAAGGTTAGCAGTGATTGGATGACTAATATAATGAATATCAGTGTAAATCGGACAGGATCTGAGGTTAAAATAGGGAAAGAACATGTTAAGAATTACTTAGACAAGTTAGATTTCTTCACGTCAGAAGAGCTGATGGAATGCATCCTAGAATACTTAAGGAACTAGCTGAAGAGATCTCTGAGCCATTAGCAGTTATCTTAGAGAGCTTGTGGAGGACAGGAGAGATCTCAGAGGACTGAAAAGTGCAAATATAGTTCCTACCTATAAAAAGGGGGAAAAGGACAACCCAGGGAATTATAGACCAGTCTGTTTATCTTTGATACCCAGAAAGATAATGGAGCAACACTGGACAACAAAGATTTTGCTCCCTGAATACTTTTGGGTGTATCTTATGGATTTTGGGCTGCTGGTTACGAAAATCACCATGAAATTTCCCTATCATGTACCATTTTTTTGAAATTGCCTATTTTTGTTATTTCAATTCATAATTTAAGTCTATTAAAATGTTGCCCACAATGTAAGCTGAAAAGATTTCTATCTTGTGTCCAAGCATGCCTGGGCATGCAGAGACACTGCACCTAGTGGAGGCCACACAACATGCAGTGGAATGCTAAGGCTTAGGCAGGGCAGATGCTGGCAGGACTGGTTCTAGAAAGGCTATAGAAACATTTTGCACACATTGTTCTATGTATTGCGTTCATATCAGTTTGCATTCATGTTGATGCGCACACTCTATGTGCATAGCATATTGTGTGTATTCACAATAATAAAGCAATTGTATTTTCAGGAGGATTCGTGATAGCAAAATGTCTCACCAATGTCGCAACGGCTGTGATACGTCCTGTTACATTTGTGGCGAATATACACTTAAACCTCAAAGACGGAGCATGACTGCATGTATTAAGAAAGCATATGAGCTCTACTTTGGCTGTAAAATTGGTGATCAGGACAAAGCCTGGGCTCCTCACATTTGTTGCGCAACATGTGCTGTCGATCTTAGAACTTGGCTCAGAGGTACTCGGATGTCAATGCCGTTCACTGTCCCGATGATATGGCGAGAGCAGAAGGATCATGTTACTGTTACTTCTGTCTGACCAACGTGTCTGGGTTCTCTACTAAAAACAAGAAATCCATTGAATACCCCAATCTCCCTTCATCCATGAGATCTCTGCCGCATGATGACAGTCTTCCAGTACCGAAGCCACCAGAGACATGGAACCTAGAGGAGGAAGATGAAGATGTCATGATGCACGAGCCAGGAATGGAAAAATGACACTGATCCAGATTTTGAACCATTCACGTCGAGTGAGCCTCATCTGATAACTCAATCTGAGGTAAATGACCTGTTCAAGGACTGGGGTTTGTCAAAGACAAAAGCAGAATTACTGGGTTCAAGACTGCAAGGATGGGGTCTGCTGTCACCAGGCACAAAAATTTCTGTCTTTTGCAGCTGCAAAGAAGATTTGACACAATTCGTTGGTCAAGTCGATAATCTGTGTTTCTGCACTGACATTGATGGGCTGTTCTCTGCTTTGGGTTGCCAGCAAGACCCACAACAATGGAGTCTTTTTATTGATTCATCAGTGTTAAGCCTGAAAGCTGTGTTGTTACACAATGGCAATGTCCACCCATCAATACCAATTGGCTATGCAGTACACATGACAGAAACTTACAGAAATAGGGAAGTTTTGTTGAAATACATACAGTACAGCAACTACAACTGGAACATCTATGGTGATCTGAAAGTAGTTGCACTGCTACTAGGAATGCAGCTCGGATACACCAAGTACTGTTATTTCATTTGCGAATGGGACAGCCGTGCTAAAGAGTCTCATTACATTAAAAATGACTGGCCACTCTGTAAGCAGTTGGTTCCAATGCAGAAAAGTGTGGCACATAAACCACTTGTAGACCCGACAAAGATATTTTTGCCTCCTCTTCACATAAAACTCGGACTGATGAAAAATTTTGTGAAAGCGATGAACAAGGAAGATGAAGGATTTCGATATTTGAGACAGATGTTTCCCAGAATAACTGATGCCAAGATTAAGGAAGGCATTTTTGTTGGTCCACAAATCAAAGAGGTCATCAATGACAGGCAGTTTGAAGAACTTCTAGTAGGGCCAGAGAAAAGTGCATTCAAGGATGTTGTTGAAAATTTTCTTGGCAACTACAGAGCACCAAACTACATGCAGCTGGTTGACAACATCCTTCAAGCATACAAAACCATGAAGTGCAACATGTCACTAAAGATTCATTTTCTGCATTTGCATTTAGACTTCTTCCCAACAAATCTTGTTGCAGTCAGTGACGAGCATGGTGAAAGGTTTCACCAGGACACTGTGATCATGGAAAAACAGTATCAGGGCAACTGGAATCCATCAATGCTGGCCAATTATTGTTAGACACTTAAACGAGAAGCCTCAGACACTGAGTACAAATGAACATCAACAAAACATTTTTAGCTCAGTTGAAGTATTGCGAAGTGTCAGCACTGTTATGCGATTAAACACATTACATTCAATAAAAGTCAATTTCTTGTTTCTCCAAATTCCTATGTGATACAAGTAGTCTGAAATTATAGTTGTGTTCAGCTTCAAGTGGTCTAGTATAATCAAAAAAAAAATTCTGAGGAAGCAACACTTTCGAAAAAATTTGTTTTCCAGTGAATCAAACCATCAATTTGAAAGCACCTAGAAGATAATAAGGTGATAATTAACAGTCAGCATGGATGTGTCAAGAACAAATCATGTCAAGCCAAGCTAATATCCATTTTTTTGACTGGATAACAAGTCTTGTGGATAGGGGTAAGTAGCAGATGTGCTACAGCTCAACTTTAGTAAGACTTTTGATACTATCTTGCATGACCCTATCTTAAGCAAATTAGGAAAATATAGATGAGATTAATTTATTACAAGGTGGGTGGAAAACAGTACTCAAAGAGTACTAATCAATCGTTCACAGTGAAACTGGAAGAGCATATCCAGTGGGGTCCAGCCGGGATCTGTCCTGAGTCCCGTTCTATTCAGTATCTTTATAAATTATTTGGGTAATGGCATAGAGAGTAGAAAGTACATGTATAAAGTTTGTAGATAAAGGAATAATCAATTGCACAAATACAAAATAGGAAATGACTGCCTAGGAAGGAGTGCTGCAGAAAAGGATCTGGGAGTTATAGTGGATCACAAACTAAGAATGAGTCAACAATGTAATACTGTTGCCAAAAAAGTGAACATTATTTTCAGATGTATTAGTAGAAGCACTGTAAGCCAGATGTGAGAAGTAATTCTTCCACTCCACTCAGCACTGATAAGGTCTCTACTGGAGTACTGTGTCCATTTCTGGGCACCACACTTTAGGAAGTTGTGGACAAAGTGGAGAAAGTCCAGAGGAAAGCAACAAAAATTATTAATGATCTAGATTGTGGACAATTGGAGAGTGCAGTGGAGGGCAACAAAAATTATTAGGGAGCTGGAACACAAGACTTATGAGGAAAGGCTGAGGGAACTAGGCTTGTTTAGTCTGCAGAAGAGCAGAATAAGGGGGTGATTTAATAGCAGCCTTTAACTACCTGAAAGGGGGTTCCAAGGAGGATGGAGCTAGGCTCTTCTCAGTGGTAGTATATGACAGAACTAGGAGCAATGGTCTCAAGTTGCAGTGTGGGAGGTTGGATATTAGGGAAAACATTTTCTCTAGGAGGGTGGTGAAGCACTGGAATGGATTACCTAGGGAGGTGCTGGAATCTCCATTCTTAGAGATGGAGGGATGATTTAGTTGGGGCTGGTCCTGCTTTGAGCAGGGGCTTGGACTAGATGACCTCCTGAGGTCCCTTCCAATCTTCATCTTCTATGATTCTATGAAAACATGATCTACAGTAAAGAGATCGAAAAACTTTGGTTCCGTTCATCTGGAGAAGAAGAAACTAAGGTGGGACATGATGATAGTCTTCAAGTACATATAAGGTTGTTTGAAAGAGGAGGATAAATTATTGTCCTTATTCACTGAGGACAGCACATGAAATAATGGGTTTAAATTGCAGCAGAAGAGATCTAGGTTTAGACATTAGGAAAAACTTCCTAATTTTAAGGGTGGTTCAGCACTGGAACAAATTACCTAGGGAGGTTTCAGAATCTCCATCCCTGAGGGGTTTTAACAACAGGTTAGACAAGCATTTGTCAGGGATGTGCTAAATAGTATTATGTTATTGACTCATATTTAGTTTGTGATCAACTATAATGCCCACATTTCTGCCATACTCCATGATACGCAGTCATTTCCCATTTTGTATTTGTGCAATTGATTATTCTTTCGTCCTGCCTCAGTGCAGGGGACTGGACTAGATGATCTATCGCGATCCCTTCTATTCCTACATTTCTAGGATTCTATTTTTAAATGCCTTGTCCTGTTTGTTTTTACAAACAGCATCTGATCAACAAAGTATCACCAACTAGTGATGTATTCTGCACAGTTCTGGGTTGCATCTAACGTTGCTCCAGCCTGCCTTCTTTGCTCTCATTCTGATATGTCAGTAGACAGATTTACACTATAGTAGAAATATTCGTGGATTATCTCTATACCTAGCAACCATATATAGCAACAAAGGTCAGTGTCAAAGGATACGCAGTGGATGTTGGTTAATAGAAATCCCAATATTAATAACTTTCAGTTAATAGCAACATCTTGCCAGGACCTGATCCCATCCCATTGACTTTAATGATAATGGCATTTGGATACTGGCAATAGGAATGCCACTTAACTTTTTTTGAAGAAAGGCCCTGGCTGCAGGTAAGTTTACAGGGCTGCAGCCAAGGAAGGAAGCTCTGGGACATGCTGATCACCGGCTGCAGGCTGGTTTGCAGGCCTGCCACAAAGGGCAAGTCCCAGTTCTTCTTTACCTGGCCGCAGCCCTGCAATTCTGCCTTTCACGTATTGGCAACTTCCGGCTAATGGCAACTTTTTACTGGGAACTGAGAGGTAGCTAATAAGCACAATCCACTATACCGTCTCTTCTGCCAGGAGACTACTCTTTTCATGCCAAGATGTATCCAATAAACTCACCTTTAATTTACCTATAGGAAAACAGCGGCATTTGGTACATGAATATATGAATATTTGGGAAGAGAGTAAAAGACTGTGCTCTTCTTTCTCGGCTGAGTTTGCAGTAATCCCATCTGTGTCGAAGCAATTTGAGAGGGGGATGCCTGTGGTAAAAGGATACGACTTCTTCAAGCCGTTCAGAAAGGAAAATTCGTTTTGCCATCATTCATGCAAGTTAAGATCTAAAGATTCTTAAATACCAATTCTAAAAGGTCTGGAACTAAACCTCTTCCATCTCTGTGTATACAGTACATGTCTTATGCTGAGGTGGCTACATTTTAGCACTAGACACATGGTCTAAGCTAACTGATCTATATCGGAGGTCCCCAAACGGTGGGATAGGCCCCCCTAGGGGGGGCACGGAGGAATGTTCAGGGGGATGTGGCAGGGGCAGGACCAGTGCCCACGAGGGTGTGGGGGGAGGGGAGCGAAGAAGCGCCACACAGCCATGCTCCAGCCACAGCTCCAACTCTGCTTCCGGTCCTGCCACCAGCTGCGGCCCTGGCCTCTGCCCCTGGCCTGGCATCATGGCTCCGCTCCCAACCACAGCCCCAGCCCCTCCCCCAGCCTTGGGCCCTGACCCCAGCCCTTCTGTGGCTTTGCTCCCTTTCCTGGCCACAGACCCACTCCCAGGTGCGGCCCTGGCCTTGGGCCATGGCCCCCGGCCCCAACTCTCTACCGTGGCTGGGGAGAAGGGGGCCATGGACAGGGATAAGGGGGGCATGACATAAAAAGTTTGGGGACCCCTGAGCTATCTAAATAGCAACCTCAATCTAAATCTAAAATCCACCAAGGGTTTAGGATTCAATAGCCATTATCTAGTGCTGCTTCATCTTGTTTAATTTGGGACCGATCTGGGGCTCATTTGAGTCAACGGAAACACTCATCAGGGTACTACATTTTTGGCTGTTTGGCGCAAAGATTTTTGCTCTCTGTGGGTGTGTGCATGTTTGGGAATGTAGTGCAGGCTTAATCCTGATTAGAATTCTTGGGGGTTACCACAATATTATAGTTACTGATTCGGATATTATCCATTATAGCAATACAATTGGGTGTTTGTGTGTGCGCACACATAACTTACAATTATTTATCATCAGCACAACTCGTTGCTGTCAGGTAAAGCACAGTGAAGACACACATCCTGTTATTTGAATCATGGTTCTTCAAAAAGTAGCAGACGAACTGTTCTTGTTGTCTGTTTTATCGCTTATTTGGAACCCAGTAGCTTGCTTAAATCATTGTCCTGCTGTGCCATTCCCCCAGGTGAAGGTAAGTTTCCTGTTTGAAAACTGCACCTTTAAACAACCCGCACAGATATTAAAAGCATTTTTATAAGACATGATCGACCTTATATTATCCATGCACGTCTTAGAACAAAGTTTGGATCTCAAAGCAGATCCACTCCACGATTCACCTTCTGGGTCTCTTTCCTCCCCCCAAGATGTTGTGACAGGCTCAAGTTCCTCAAGCATATGAAGCAGCATGCGTGTGACTGACTGCTCTATATTCCCAGCCATTGTAGCTGTCTTTTCGACCAGCTTTAGCTAGTCTGCTATGCATCCAGAATATCCTACGTATTTTTTTCTGATGGATTAGCCTTCACTTTAAATCCAAGGTGGATTTGTTTTGTTTTATTTTTTTCTAGTGGCATGTATATGGAGCTGCATTATAAAACACAGGCTTATATTAATCTCCTTCTCTCCCCAAGCTATCCTCTGCCTCAATATTTCAGAACCTACATGCTTAAATATGGAGACTGATGATCCCCTCTCAGGATCCTGTCCTCATTGCAGAGAGTTATTTTGGCTGATTGGCATCCGGGTCTGGGCACCTGGATTAGCCTAGTCTAGATGTGAGCAGCCATGATGCAACATCCTATCCAAGTTGTGCTCGCAGTGGTGCTATACGTACCCAGATGTGTCACTAGGATTTCTGGGGCCATATACCATGGCTCTTCATATTGCAGGACACTGAGCTGCTCCATGATTCCTTTTCAATGAATAGTGTAAGAACTTTTCTATCCTTCCGGGCACATGTGGGGAATTGTGGGAAGGCATTGGAGGACCATCAGGACTCACGTGATTGTGCCTGTGGCCGTACTGCAAAATGGGTAGGCTGCCAGCCCGAGTAAAAGCAGCACCCAAGCTCTAACTTATACCCCCAGCTCGGCCAACTAGACTGGGATGAAAGCACCACTAAACTTGGCTAAAAGAGTTTTGTGTGGACAGTAAGAGGGGTTGGGACAACACTTGCATACCAGCCCGCATTAACTCTGCAGTGAAGACCTCAAAGGAAAAACCGTTGGCACAGCAGGGTTTGCCACAGCAGGGCTTGGCTATCCTGCAGAAAGAGCTGCAGGACTTGATCTCAGACCACAAAGATTCCCAGGATAGTGGTGCCCACTGGGGGGACTGGGGCAGGTAAATGCACCCCTCTTCCAAGGTTTTTGTATTTGCTCAAAGTTCTATTGGCCACAGAGCTGGGAGGACAATGGCCCGACCACTTTTAAGCAGTGGTATGGCTGCACCTGGAGTGGTCTGGAGGCATGCCACTGAAATTTGGCCCATCTGCCTTTCCATCCAGATGAAGGGGCGACCAGGCCAAATGGTGTTGTGTTCTGGCATACACAGAGTCTGTTCCTGTATGGCAGAGCTCAGAGGTGTCCGCTGAGAACTCAAGGGAGACCCAGAGTCTGGAAGGGCAGGAAGTGGGTGCGGGGAGAGGTGCTGGAGCTAGGGGTTTGGCAGCACCCTCTGGCTTGAAGTAGCAATAACAACCAAATATATAGTTTCTGCTTGCAGCACCCCTACTATAAAAATTGTTCCAAGACCCCTGAGAGCAGGAACCAGATTTTGCTCCCCCGCCTCCCCTTGAAATATCTGAATTGGTCCACTGCCCCATGGATCTGTACTGATGGTCCTAGAAAGTGGGAGATAGTCTTGCAGAGATGGCTGGCTTTTTCATGTAGAAGGGGTAAGATCCACTTACAGAGGGTCCCTCCCAGGAAGGCAACACGTGAAGCCTGAAAAAAGGTTTAGCACCTGCAAAAAACTGCAGTTCCCATTGCAGTCAGTAAGGTGACTCTGGACACACACCAGGAAACAGATCAGAATCTCAGTTGCTTTCATTGTGAGCTATAGGTGCTCAGTACCTCTCAGGATTTAGGCCATATACATGCATAATAGAGCAGCTTTGCATTTCATAGAATTTAGAGCTAGAAAGTGGTCTGTTTGTTCATATACTCCACTCACCTGACGGTGGAAGGATAGTTCTCAACTATGGTATCTTCTTCAGTTTCAGTAGGGCATATTCCACCATGAAGTATTTCCCAAATGACTGTCTATTTAGAAAGGGATCACTAAAATTCACTGGTGGGAAGAAGAGAAGGTGTTTTAGAGATCGGCAACTAGTTAATATAGAGGTGGTGGGAGAGGGCAGGAGAGAAAGATTGGAACTGGGGGTTCAAAATTAAAAATACAATTAACCAGGACACCACCCAATATTGTCTTGTAGTGGATTGAAGAGCCCCTTATTCAATTCCTGGTTCTGCCACAGATTTCCTGGATGACCTTGGGCAAGCCACTTCAACCCAGATCCTCAAATGTATTTAGGCACCTAAGTCCCATTGAAGTCAATGGGACTTAGGTGCCTAACTTTCTTTGAGGATCTGGGCCTTAATCTATCAGTTGTCCATCTGCAAAATGGGGATAATGCTTCCCTATCTCACATAAGTGTTATGAGGACAAATCCATAAATATCTGCAAGGCAACAGGAGTGTATAAATAGATAGACTGCTGCTCCTCTCACACTGCTTTTCTGCCAGTGTAATTAGAGATGTGTCCAGAGGTTATTAGATTATTTATTATTTGTATTGTGATAGCATCAAAGGGCCCCACTCATAGACCACCATGCAAGACACTGTGCAAAAACAGAAAGGCCTGGCCAGAGGACCTTATAATCTATGTATATTCATCCTAAACTGCACCTTAGTTTCTTGAAAGCTAAAGATGTTGATGAATGCTCACCAGATGCACAATTATTCAGTGATTTATGCACTGTGCAAATTGCTCTGTCTTTTTCATATGTACTTGAAAATCAGTTCAGAATGAATGCCTCTGAAGTCACCTATCTCCCTGCTTTTTAATATTAAAAACTTGGCACCAAGAACAATCATAACCTATCTTATTAAAATCTCTTTAACAGGAGGCTTCAGTCTCTCCTCCCCTCCCCATCTCTGGTAATTAGAGTAAATTACATGGGAGTAATAATCTTCAGTTTTAACATCCTCTCTTCAATGGGATTCAGAATTTGAGAGACTTCAGTTCACACTATAAAGTGTCTCTTGATGTTGTTTTAACAAAAGCAGTTTATGCTGCTCATCCCCTGATTTAAATAAGACATCACCATCCAGGCCTAATCTAGATTTGTCAGGCTGAGATTCAAGCAGCAAAAACCGACACACAGGAATTAATCAAGGAACACTTGTTTCAAAAGATTGAGCAAGATGGACAGAGCATTTTCTCCCTTACTCTGTAAGAGTCAGGCTGGAGAGCACTTGATCTCAGGGAGGTCCCCTGGCCATGAGCACCACACAGTTGGAGATGGTGGAGGGTACACAAAATATTACTGTATAAGGGAGGGTACACACAAATGTTGAGAAAGGGAGGAGTATTAATTCTTTCAGATCCTGCTACCAAGTTGGAAGGAGGGGAATATGCATTCTCCCATCCCAGCCCTGCTCTTGGCACCCCTTACATGCCGTGACTTCATGAACTCCCTCTTATGCAGGCTATGGATTGCACAGAGATCCCTCCATGGGGTCCCAGCAGTTGCAGGCAGGAAGAATAGTGCCACAGAGGCACTTGAATCCCCCTTTCCACACAGATAGGATGATATTGGCAAATGGGAGTGAAGGAACTAGGCCTTCATTTGTACTCTCCCTACCAAAAATCATCATTCCAACCACACCAAAAGTGAAATTAAATGATAAACTTGCAAGGGAAATTTGGGTGCAGTCAAGAAAATAAAACACTCTTTTCAAACCACGTTAATTACAAAGCTTTGAGTCCAGTTATCCTGGGACTGTACCACTTTTATAATGCACAGGTGGAAAGTTACATTAAAACATTAGGAAAGGACATCCAGGAAGGTAAAATGAGTTACTCTTCAATTCAAAAAGACCCTTGTTCTCAAATCCCATGTGTCCTTTCTATTCTGTTCTAAAGATGAAGCATTATAAATGTAAATCTGTTTTTCACTGTGAGATTCGTTTTTGGCATAATGGAAAATAATTTTCCCCTGTCCTTAATGAATGAATCTTTGTGGATTCAGTATCGCATGATAGTGAATTCCTGAAAAACTGTTTCTGATTGTCAGGTTGTACATTTTAATTTCCAAAAACATTATTAACTCTTAATCATTTACTTCTGGACCTTCCTGATAACTCCGCTGCTTTGTTAAATCGCTTTTCATTGAGATAACAAAGAATTACTTTCCCCAATGATTCTCTGAAGAGCCGAAGAACCTAGATATCCTACCAAGCCAATTCAATTCTAATGTTGCTGTAGTAGGCCCCATTATAAATCCATATCCCATCAAAAAGGGGGAGGGAAAACAACCCAAATTCCCTTAAATTCTTTGGGCTTCACTGTGCCCTTAAGGAGCAGTCCCTGACTGGGAGTGATTTGAAGGTACATAGTCCTCCTGGAGGGAGAGATTCCATGTGCCCTCTACCTCACTTGTATGCCCAGATGTTGAGAACAATGTTGGCCTGAGTGCATGATGGCAGGCCTGATTGCATGATGGCTTAATCCAGCAGCATTTTTACTTCTGATTTCAGGTAGAGCATAGCAGATGCCCAAGTCTCAAATATGGATTCCTTTGTGGGGATTCACCTACTAATCTACCCTGGGATAAAATGAATTTGGGAATTCTGTAAGTATCCAGATCTTTCCATCACTCTCCTAAATAAGCTGTGGTGGACTTACATCCCCAGCTCAGAAGGACATTCACTGATCAAAGTAATCAGGGCTCAAAATCTGTCCTCAGCTTAGTGGAGAATTTAGGAACCTATGGATCACATTTGGCCCTTGGCTGTGAGTGTAACTCTGTTGATACCAATGGGACTTGCACACGTGTGTCATAGAATATTAGCATTGGAAGGGACCTCAGGAGGTCATCTAGTCCAACCTCCTGCTCAAAGCAGGACAAACCCAAACTAAATCATCTCAGCCAGGGCTTTGTCAAGCTGCATCTTTGAAACCTCCATGGATGGAGATTCCAGCACTTCCCTAGGTAAATTCCAGTGCTTCACCACCCTTCTAGTGAAAATGTTTTCCCTAATATCCAACTAGACCTCCCCCACTGCAACTAGAGGCCATTGCTTCTAGTTCTGTCATCTACTATCATTGAGAATCAGCCTAGCTCCATCCTCCCTGGAGCCCCCTTTCAGGTAGTTAAGGCTGCTATCAAACCCCCCTCGTTCTTCTCTTCTGCAGACTAAATAAGCCTCGTTCCCTCAGCCTCTCCTCAACGGTCATGTGCTCCAGCTCCCTAATCATTTTTGTTGCCCTCTGCTGGACTCTTTGCAATTTGTTCACATCCTTTCTGTAGTGGAGGGCCCAAAACTGGACACGGTACTCCAAATGAGGCCTCACCAGTGCCAAATAGAGGGGAATAATCACTTCCCTGTATCTGCTCACAATGCTCCTAATAATGCAGTTCAATATGCTGTTAGCCCTTTTAGCAATAAGGGCACGCTGTTGACTCATATCCAGCTTTTTGTCCACTGTAACCACCAGATCTTTTCAGCAGAACTGCGCCTAGCCAATAAGGCCCCGGTCTGTAGCAGTGCATTGGATTTTTCCACCCTAAGTGCAGACCTCTGCACTTGTACTTGTTGAACCTCATCAGATTTCTTTTGGCCCAATCCTCTAATTTGTCTAGGTCACTCTGTATCCTATCCCTCCAGCTCCCCCCCATCTTAGTGTCATCTGCAAACTTGCTGAGGGTACAATCCACCCCATTGTCCAGATCATTAATGACTGAGCCTAGGTGAATAAATGTCTTTTTAGGTGTGTGATGTGAGGCACAAAGCAAGGAAACGTAGCAGCAATCGGTGGCTATTTTCAAAAATGTTTCACCTAAGTAAATAAGGGGCATGCAAAAGTATGGTATAACTAAGCCACAAAAACAAGAACTATTAATATTACTCATTACTGATGGGAGGGGAAGCAAATTGCCTGTGGTTTCTCCTGAAGTGGGCTTAACTTTCATTCATTATTAAAGATGACTCTGACTTGTACCTCAGTAGGGCTACAAACTTGTCATAAGAAACTAGGATACACTCGTTCAGTCTCTCCGATTCCCCAAAAATTTGATATTGCTTTGTTTATTCATTTGTTTCTGCTGTGTTATTTTCCTCTCTTTCTTCTGGAAGGGTCAGAAAGAGAACAAATGTGTGCCCTCAGGAAGACACCAGACTTCATAGTGCAGGTACATTCGCTACTGCATTGTAACAATGGGCCTGCTCCAAAACCCATTGACACCAATGGGAATTAGGCAATGAACAATGAGGACGTCCACATAGCACTGATCAGGAGGTGTTCTGCATCCCACACGATTGGGCCCTAGACATACAGTAGTCATCATTCTATATTGACTGCACCCTGATATTGGATTTAACGTGTTATTTGTATTGGCAGCAATGAGGACCAGTTTCAAATATCAAGGGGTTTCTCTTAAAATTAACAAACATCACTATAAGAGTGTTTGGCCAACCCCTCACCCTCCTCGCTGTCATGCCCCCCAGGTGGTGGTCCATCAAAGGGAATTAGCTATTCGTAAGGCCCAGGTCTGCAATCAGAGCATGGTAGCTAATGAGTCTAAGATCCCAGGCCCTCAGGCAGGGCAGGGCAACAAACAGTGCAGAGATAGCACGGTACAGCCTCCAATCCAGACAGGAGTTGAGCACCAAATAGCCAAGGGGCTCTGGTCTTGTAGCAGGGCAGAGCAGTAAAGCAGTCTAGCTACTCTGGCCTTGTGACATGGCAGAGCAGGTACAACAGGTCTCTTGGCCTATGGTGAGCTAACTGCCACCGGAGGTGGGAGGGCAGAAGGGGACCCAGGCTCACCCTACTCCACCGAGTCCCAGCCCAGGACCCTAGCAGTGGCAGAGGGCTCCACCACTGCAGGGTCCCGGCTGAAACACACAGATTTAGATGCAGGCAGCAATGCAGACAGACTGTAGCTGGTTGTCTACTTCCTCCCCTTCCCTCAGAGTGTACCTGGACTCCAGGGAAGTCATCTATCTCCCCTGGTACACACCCAGTTATAGTCCCAGCAGCAACTCAGCGTTCCCAGTGGCTGGCAGCACCAGAGTCCCTCCATATCCTCAGGGCTGTAGCAGTTCCCCTCAAGCTCCAGCAGCAGGCAAGAGACATCCTTCTCCTTTGCTCACTCCTGCCAAACTGAGCTAGAGGGCCCGCCTTTTATACCTCCTGTTCTTGTCCCACCCCTCTGCTTCCAGTGGGATGGACCTGGGCTTCCTGTCTCTGCCTACGAGGGGGCAGGTTGTGGCCCCTCACTGTCAGTCACTGAGGGAGGCCATGCCTCCCCATGACAACCACCAGTTCAACCCCCTCCCCACCCCAGAAATCTGGGAAAAAACAATTATGTTCCCCAGACACCTTTAACAGGCAACCCTCTCATACGTACAGAGTCTGACCATAGAACAAGGAAAGACATTATTAGGAGACAAGGGGAAAATACAGCAGCAATATATATACCTCAATGATAAGTAAAACACTTCCCTCCCCCCACCCTCAGATCTTTAGCAGTATTCTTTATCTCAATCCCCCATTGACCAGGGTGAACGTCTTAGAGGCAAATATCTTTTGAGCACATTAGTCCCTCCATTCCACATCAGTTCCACCTCACTCCCCATTCGGTGTCTGTGGATAGCATAGTGGAGAGCCAGGAGTGCAATGAAGCAGGCCTATCTTCCACTCCAAGGGGAAGTGCCGCCTTGCCTGTGACTGAGGTACTCCCTAGGTACACTGAGCACTGCTGTGGCTCTCTTTGCTTCATGCTGTGAAGCCAGCTCTGCACCATCTTTCCACAAAGTCTTCAGGGGAGAGAGATCAATGGTACCCGGGACGCCTGAGCAGAATCCTTGCCACATGGTTGGGACCTTTCTTTCCTCACAGATCAGTCTCACGACCTCACCAATTTGGCATTTATAGTTCTGGTGATCCCCAGAATGTCAGCAGGAGGATTTTTGTGTTAAACGTTTATGCAACTAAAGCTGCCTCTGTAGCCATGCTTTCCCCTGTTCACCAATAGATGGTAGCAGCTCCTTCCCTATCTGGAGCCTCTGCCTATCTGGAATTCTGGGTACACAGCTAATTAAGCAGCTCTTGGCCACTGCTTCCTGTGTTCACCAATAGATAGTGGCCCAAAGCGTTTTCCATGATGTTTCTGTCTGCTCTTTGCCTTGTTCACCAACAGATGGCAGTAAGGAGCTCTCAACCCATTACAGCAGCGATAGTCCATTTTTTTTTATCGAAGTCCAAACGTCTTGGTCAAGGTATAGACAAGGTCCAGACACCAAAGCAAATCTTTAAAAAATAATAACAATAATACTAATAATGAGTAAATAAATTTTTTGGGGGGGGTCTGTTCAAAAGCATCTGATGGTCCACATTTGGCCCATGGGCCACCTACTGACTGTTTTACATCTTCATGCCACATGTTCCCTAATCTAATGACTGGAAACGCTGCAAAACCCATCGTAAAGTCAGATATCACGATCTGGTAAATGGTAAGTATTTAACATCCACCAGAGTGTATTCAGAGTATGCCATGCCATAAAATAGGGTTAGCAGACACACCTGGGAGGAGGTGGAGCTGAAGTGCAGAGGGGTACCATGCCATGCCTCCCTCACTTCTGTGCTGCTGCTGGTGGCAGCCCTGCCTTCAGAGCTGGGCGCCCGACTAGCAGCCGCAAAATCCTGAACATTTGTTCGTATTTTAAAAGTCCACCTGGACAGAGATTGGAGGACCATAAAAGAGGACATGTACGAGAAAACCTGGACATATGTTAACCCTGTCATAACCAGACTGCATGCCTACCATATATTTGTTTTTCTCCAGGTTTTGGTGGTGAAATTTCCACGTAGTACAAAAGCAATAGTTTAATGGGGCTTCTATTAATTTCTCCCCCAGGAATGCTGTGTATATTTATCTGGTCTTCTGCCTTCTGGGTTTTCCTATGGCTTTGCCTGAACACAAGCATTTACCATAATTAGCCTTGTCTGCCTGTCTATTTTAGTTCACAACCTTTTTGTGTGCGTGTATACGTGTATTTAAGTTACAATGTCATTTTGAGATCCAGCTTGGATGAGAGGTGTGAATCAAGATGGCCTATTACTTTCTCAATGTGTGGTTATAGTCTGAAAAGTGTCCTTGTCCAGGAGAAAGGATTGTCTTGTGGAAGAACTTTCTTGTGGTTTAGGCACTGACATAGGACTCAGAGAACTGGGGCCAGTCCCTAGCTCTGCCAAACACATACTGTGTGGCTTTGGGCAAGGACTTTGCGGCTTGCTCAGCAGCCACAACTGAGGTTAGATTTTGAAAAGAGCTCCCATTTAGAAACCAAAACAAGCGCCAGATTTCCAAAAGAACTTAGCAGCAGCTCCCATTATGAGACTAATGGCCAGATTTTGTATGCTGAGCTCTTTTGAAAATCTGACCCTAATTTGGGGTGCTTAGCTTTTCATCTATTTCATATAAAACAGCAAGTGTTGCATGCATTGAGGCAAAGCTTCAAACTGACTGATGCTGGCTCAAAAGCAGGCATGAATGGCTAAGAGAGATTTGTGAACCTTAGTAGACCTTTCCTTGATAAAACCTGCTTTGAATTTGGAGATTGTAATAAACCCCAAACCAAGTGACTTTGTAAGAAAACCCCAAATCAGGTGAATTTCATGTAGCTTTGGTTTCTTCTGTGAACACTGGACCTGCTCCAAAGCCTACTGAAGAAAATGGAAAAACTTGGATCCTTTAAATGAAGAATGGTGTCTTTCGAAAAACTGTGCTCTAGTTTAACTAAAAGTTGACAGGCTAAACACAAGAATCACTAGGTGAAATCTATGGCCTGTGTTATTCAGGAGATCAGACGAGGTAACAATGATCCTTTCTGGCCTTAAAAGTCTATGAATCTTCAAATTCGGCCATTCAAATAAGAAACCCGATGGAACACCTGTGCACTACACATGAGCAGAATGTATTTCTAACACTTTCTGCTAATTTTAGTAACAGTATAGTGTAAGTAAGATTATTTTAGGTGCAGAGTTACACGAATTTTCAGCCAAATCAGTGTGATCCTTTAAACTTTAACATTGTGTATGGTACAGCTCCTCCCAGGAAGCACTATGAAATAGAAATTTTGATATCAGCTTCCACATTCATTACATGGGAAACAAAGTCTCCCTTTCCTCCCAAAGCTCATTTATTATCTGTGACTTGCAGATCTTCTGGATGCTTGCCCAGACTTCCACAACAGATAACCGATTAAAGCTCTCTTCACCTGATAAAAGAAGTTAACAGCATTCTTAACATAAAACAGCCACAGTAACAAAACAACCCACTTGTTCGTGGTCATCAATTATTTTGCTTGAAAGAAAGCAGCTTATAAAACAAATGGTTCTACCAGTACCCTCAAAAATGCAATATACTGAAAAGAATTTGAAACTAAACATATCTCACTGGCTAACAACTGAGCAAATTGTGAATACTGATCACAAATTCATATATATCATTCCTGTGTTACATGACATATTCTGCACCAGCAGCTGTTTCTGATGACCTATCAAGCATAGCGCCACACAGAGCATGTTCTAATCTAGATGTGATCAGAGTGCAGTGATCGCTATGATGGTGAGTTCCAAATCCAAGAAACGAAAGTGACTCCCTGCTTTATCACAGGCAGAGTTGCTAACCTTCACCATTCCAACTTCCCAGCCTCCCTATGAAGATTGTTGTCAGGTGTTGGCTTCGTATGTGTTCTCCCAGTGTGTTTGCTGTCCCACTTCCGTGCAGATAGCCAATACAGCAGACCATGACTGGATCACCCAATAAGACCAGAAATCTGTTTCAATAATGAAGGCACCAGGCCAGGTTTATTGCCAACAAAGTACGGTAAAAAGAACCCTATCCGTTCTGCAAGTTCACTTAATACATGTATGCCTGTGAGAATGGATCTGCTCATTAAATGGCAGGACTTTCCGTTCCTCACTCAGTCAGACAAAGACACTCCTTTTGAGACCCTCTTTTACACACTGATACAAACAAGTTTCTTATTGTCTTTCTGACGTGTGTCATTACCACCTTCTGATATGGTAAGATAATACCCTTTACCTCGTACAGGATGGTTCGATCAAAACATCTCCATCCATCACATTATCCAAATCTCTCTATTGTCATCATGACCTTAAAGCGAGGTAAGTGTGTCATCATTATCTTTGAGGAGTGAGCTTTTACCATTCCTGGTATCAGGGTGTTCTGGTACCATTTTTCTGCAACATGCTTGTGTGAGTGTTCTGTGCCTAGTCCTTCTTTAAGAATGTGTGTTTCTGCAATACCAGCTCTGTTCTTTCCAGCTTCCGTGAAGTTGCACACAGGTTCCCAGCCTGATTTCCACTAACTTTGTTTATAACTGCAGGGTTTGATTTATTTTAGTTCAGGCCTCAGGCTTCATACCTGGCCTGTTATACTAGGCCTCGTGGCTCAGGTTCTCACTTTCTACTACAAAGATCATCATGATCAGAGATTGCCACTCCAAAACCACAGCCCAAACATGTTGTTGTCACTTATCTTGAGTAGTTCCTTGGGAGTACAGGACGTGGACAGGAGGTGCTGCGTCAGGCAGTATTCAAGTGTTTTCCTAGGCTCTTCAGATTCACATTGGGGCCAAACCTCAGATTCCACTTGGTCATATTGTTACCAGGTTTTGCAACCCCAGCTCTCACTTCATTTGGAGTATGCCAGTATGTTTTGTTACAGGTCAGTGCCTGGGGGGAGTTGTTCTAAAGGAATCAGGTTCTCCAAGAGCATCAATATTTCCAGCCATTTTGTTACTCTGCAGCCTTCCACAGTGGTATTTGGAGAAGAGACTTTCAGAGGCAAAGCTCTTTCTGGACTTCAGCCTTTTGGGCAGTGGAATGTGTCCACACAATGGATGTCTCGGATCACACACTTGTTTTTGTCTTTCCTTCTTATTGAAGACATCGGGCCGTGCTGATGGTGGTGCAATCCTTCTGAGGCAGTATAGCGACAGTGTTGGGGTTGGTTTCAAAGTTTTTGTGACGATTGTACAGGATTGATTGAGTTCAGTATCAATTTTGTGTGCGTGGCTTGATGAATCCGTAATTGGGCACAGAGCTCCACAACTGAATAACACAGGGTGAGACTCGTTGCTCAGAGTGCTTGAGGGTCAGCTCTCCACTTTGTGCTGGCCAGTTTCTGGAGTACACAGTTCTGTTTTTCACATTCTTTTTCAGCTTTTTTATGTGCTCTTTGAACGTGAGTATCAGTGAATGTCAGATACACCAGATGTTTATAGTGCTCAACGATTGTACCATCTCATTGTATCTGGAGTTTTTGCTTGGACTGATGGTGTTTCAGGTGGAAGGCGAATCCTTGTGTCTTGCATTTAGGGTTGGCTTTTAGGAAACATGTGTGATAATATTTTCCAAGTACACTCAGGAAACCATTTAAAATGAGCTCTGTGACCTTAAATCTTTCCAGTTGGGTGGTGATGCAAAGAACACCTGCATAAATGAACTCTGGATTGTGGAAAATTCTGGTTGGTCATTTGTGTAACACTAAATATCAAGATGATAGCACTGAAACTTGGGCAATCCATTCTGTTGAGTATGCTAAAAACTTTTCTGACCATTTCGACAAAGAATGACATTGTCGAGCAGAGAGGCAATGACCTGGTCCATCTTGCTATTTCTCAAAGTTCTTACCAATTTCAGTAGTAATGCACAATGGCTCACAGTATGCTAAGCAGCTGACAGGTCAACAAACACAGTCTCTGTAATTCTGCAGGTTTTGAAGTCATCTTCCAATGTATTGAATTAGTTTTACAACTTGGCCACAGAATGAACATCCTGGGTAGAAACTGGCTTGGACATTAGTCAGCTGCCCTTCCATTATTGGCACTATTCCTCCCATTTACATCCACTCATATAGCTTGCAAATTGAGTAGAGTAAGGATAGTGGATGGTAACTCTTTGCCGAGTTAGGGTCTTTAGGCTTGTCAACACTGCAGGCTTCATTGGCGCTTGCAGGAACCAATGCAGTGGCAATCGATTGAGCGGGTCTGGGGAAGTATTCCATCAACTTGGTTTATTGAAGATAGCGCAGTTACTTGATGCAAAGTATATCAATGTCAGTTACATTTCTTAGGTAATGTAGCTTGCATACCTTATATCAACGCAGCTGCCCAGTGTAGACAAGCCCTTTCTGTAGTTTGAATACCGACACCAATTTGGCCTATCTCCACAACCTGGATATTGGCATATTATTCAGGCATTTGATGAATCGTATCTTTCCAGTGACTCTACTACAGAAATAATTATCCAAAACTTCTTACATCACCCAGAAACTATATAATTTATATACAATCAAAGCACTTCCATAATTGTATCACCGAACATTACTGCAACATTTGCTTTCTGCTCCACAGGTTTCAATTAGAATATGCAATACACCAATACATTTTTAAAAAATGCTTTCATTCCTTTGTTAATCTTTTGGAGTTTTCAGATGAACACTTATCAAGTAAGTGCTGCCACGTCTTGCTTTCTAAATATTGCCTTTTATAATATTCCTCTCTTGCACTGCAGCCCATCCCTGTAATTTCTTCCATTTGCTAATAGCCAGAGGGACAGGATGGTTCTGGAGATTACCAATGAGACACGGAGCCTTTCATATCCAAGTCACTATTCAGATTCTGACCCAGGCTAGTAAAGATGGCTGGGATCTGATGGCTCTTCAATAGCCTGCATGAAAAAAAGTTGGTGGTTTCAATCTGTTTCCTACTAAAGAGGTAGGGCTATTTACAAATAAATAAATTTAGGCACAAAGAGTTTAAGGGCAAAATTTTCAGACTTGGATTGGTGAACACCTGAAAAATCAAATCACTTTTTGGGTAGCTAACATGCATCAGCTGGCCAGTGTTTAGATGTCCAAGTTTGACAATGATGCCTTAGCTGATTTACTCAAAGTCTCACAGCAAGTCATTTGTACAGACGGGAACAGAAAATAGGAGTCCTGACTCCAGGTCCCTTTTTCTAATCACTAGGCAACATTTTCCAAACGTAGCTCACAAAATCATATAATGTAGTGAGATAATTCTGAATATTGAAAGCATTTTTAAAGTCAGGAATACAATTCTAAATATTTTTGTCTG
Organism: Mesoclemmys tuberculata; assembly: GCA_007922155.1. Classification (NCBI taxonomy): domain Eukaryota; kingdom Metazoa; phylum Chordata; order Testudines; family Chelidae; genus Mesoclemmys; species Mesoclemmys tuberculata. The sequence continues at coordinate 13,694,011 of ML675616.1, read as the reverse complement.
GTCAATTTCAACTTGCCATTGATGCTAGGACTGTTGACCGGAATCCTTCCTACGGGAAGCCTTCAACCGCACAGCAATGTATATCCGCTGTATAATCACCATCTGGGGATTTTTATATCTTAATTTCCATCTGTGGGGCATGTCCTTATATCCTTATCTATGTTGAATAGTATTTACTCCACAAATAGCCCCATAGGACAGTTCTCATTTCACATCCTTTACAGTGCCAGACATCCTGTTAGCACTCAACAGTTCAACAACTAATGAATAACAGTAATTTAATATCTGCACTCAAAAAAGTGCTATTTAGCAGATTATTTAGTTAATATATTACTTTATGACCAATCTCCTTCCTTTTCACTTCAGAGGTCTGGGTCCTGGGTTAACCTATGAGATCACCTGGTGCCTCCAACCAAGGAAATGCCTCCTAGGGCAGAGAACACAGAGGCCATTTCCCTTGGGAAAATAGTCAATACCCAATCTAGTACAGAAGTGTGTCAGTCAGAGAACACAAAAATAAAATATCACAATTCCCAGAGTAATAGAACAGTAACTGGGGCTTTATTAGGTATGGAAATCTCAGGAAAAGGAACAATGAAAAAAGAGATATGGATAATAAAAGACAAAAATGACCATTCATAAATCTACCTCTCCAAGCACTTACAGTCAGCACAAACCATCCTGTGCTCCCTCCCAGCAGCTGCCTAGGCAAATAGTGAGTTTAATCTCAGTCTTTGATGGGCAGTGCAGTGCTGAAACAGGTGCCCAGCTTAAAACACAATATGAAACTAAATAAAGGGGGTGTTCTGACAAAGTATTCACACCAAGGATGATAAGATTGTCCTTGTGGCTCTCCGGTCTGGATTCAAATGTGTAGCTAGGCTGGTTTTTGGTAGCCTGACTTTGACATTCTCCTCCTGGGTTTCTGGCCTCTGCTGAGATGAAATTGTCCAATGTCTTAGAAATCCCAAAAGGACTCAAAATCTTCCCTTGTGTAGCAATATGGAGGGTAGAAGGGTCCTACCTGGCTCTGATGCTTCTCTCTCTGCCCCATTCCAACAACAGCCAAAAACAAAAGTAAAACTAAACTTTTTGTCTCTGAGTTCTCACTTATGATTGATCCTGGTTGAATTGCTGGACAGTTCTATCTCTGCCCTGAGCAATCTGGGAAATGGAGTCCTGAGCCATTGGTGCTGTAGTCCAGAAGTGAGTCTCCTAGACACAGTGGGGTATTTCAGAAATACCCACTCCAGAGGTAACATTATATATCACAATACAAAAAAATTAAAAGAGAAATTGAAAAAGTTTTCATTTTCTCTAACCTAAATGCTTTGATCAACCTGAAACTTTTATTTATATATATATATACACTTTCACAAAGAATTTCAAAATTTGGGAAGGGTTTGTTCATAACCAGAACAAAGACAAAAGTTGAAATCTCAAAATCCTTTGTAAAATGGAAATTCCATTCTCCACATGGTTCCAAGTATAGGTGACTTGCTCAAGGTCACACACACAGCTTGTGACAAACAGAACTCAGATCACGTGAAAGAGAACTCAGATCATGTCCTATGCATTACCACAAGACCACAGTCCCTCTGGCTTGGCTTGCAGTGAGAACCTTGACAAATTTCCCAGCGACTAGAGGCTAAACCCCTCAAAGTGAAGTTTAGGATAATGCTCTGAGAAACTAAAGTTTGCAGTTAAGAAAGAGTTTGTGGAAACTGATATTGAGCCATGTTGGTTTGTGCTGCCTAGATTTTTGTAAGGAACCACCCCCACCCTCATCCCCTCAACCCAAAATTTGTGTCCCCAGGTCTATACTAATTTATCTCCTATGCACTGCTCTTCTCCTATTATTCTCCCCACACTCATTTTCATGGATAGCTCTTATACGTTCTTTCATAGTAATCTCTTTTTGTTGTACTCATTTGTCAACAATGGCTTTTCCAGCTGTCTTAACAGGTTGCATTGAATAGTGCGTTATACAGCTTGCCTGTTCAAATTATCTTAGAATATTAGGGTTGGAAGGGACCTCAGGAGGTCATCTAATCCAACCCCCTGCTCAAAGCAGGACCAACCCTACCTAAATCATCCCAGACAAAGCTTTGTAAAGCTGGGCCTTAAAAACCAGTGACAATGGAGAGTCCACCACCTCCCTAGGTAATCCACTCCAGTGCTTCACCAGCCTCCTAGGGAAAACATATTTCCTAATATCCAACCCAGCCCCTCTCCCACTACAATTTGAGACCATTGCTCCTTGTTCTGTCATCTGCCACCACTGAAAACAGCCTAGCTCCATCCTCCCTGGAACCCTTTTCAGGTAGTTGAAGGCAACTATCAAATCCCCCTCATTCTTCTCTTCTGCAGGCTAAACAAGCCCAGTTCCCTCAATCTCTCCTCATAAGTCACGTGCTCCTAATTATTTTTGTTGCCCTCCAATGGACTCTCTCTAATTTGTCCATATCCTTCCTGTGGTGTGGGTCCCATAACTGGACACAATATTCCAAATGTGGTCTCACCTATGCTGAATAGAGGGGAATATCACTTCCCTCGATCTGCTGGCAATGCTCTTACTAATGCAGCCCAATGTGCCTTTACCTTTCTTGACAATAAGGTCACACTGTTGACTCATATCCAGTTTCTTGTCCACTATAACCCCCGGGTCCTTTTCTGTAGAACTGCTGCCTAACCAGTCCATCCCACCTCTGTAGAAGTGAATGGGATTCTTCCATCCTATGTGCAGGTCTCTGCACTTGTCCTTGTTGAACCTCATCAGATTTGCTTTGGGCCAATCCTCCAATTTGTCTAGGTCACTCCAAATCATATTCCTACCCTCCACTGTATCTAGCACTCTCCCGAGTGCTGATGGTGCAATCCACCCCATCCTACAGATCATTAATGAAGATGTGGAGCAAAACCGACACCAGCACTGACCCCTGGGGCACGCTGCTTGTTACCGGCTGCCAACTAGATATAAAGCTATTGATCACTATCCGTTGAGCCTGAGGAGATAGCCAGCTTTCTATCCACCTTATAGTCCATTCATCCAGTCCATATTTCTGTAACTTGCTGGCAAGAATACTGTGGGAGACTGTATCAAAAGCTTTTTTAAAGTCAAGATATATTATGTTCACTGCTTTCTCCACATCTACAGAGCCAGTCACCTCCTCCTAGAAGGCAGTTAGGTTGGTCAGTAATGACTTGCCCTTGGTGAATCCATGCTGACTGTTCTCATCACCTTCCTCTCTTTCAAGTACTTCAAAATGGATTCCTTGAGGACCTGTTCCATGAATTTTCTGGGGACTGAGGTGAGGCTGACTGGTCTGTAGTTTCCCAGATACTCCTTCCCTTTTTTGAAGAGGGGCACTATATTTGCCTTTTTCCAATCATCCAGGACCTCCCCCAATTGCCACAAGTTTTCAAAGATAATTGCCTTCACATCAGCCAACTCCCTCAGCACCCTTGAATGCATTGCATCTACCTCCATGGATTTGTGCATGTCCAGTTCTTTTAAATAGTCCTGAACCTGTTCATTCACCACTGAGGGCTGTTCATCTCCTCCCCACTCTGTGCTGCCCAGTGCAATAATCTGGGAGCTAATTTGGTCTGTGAAGACCGAGGCAAAAAAAAGCACTAAGTACTTCAGCTTTCTCTACATCATCTGTCACTATGTTGCCTCCCTCATTCAGTAAGGGCCTGTTCAGTGGGAGGCTGTTGACACGTTACAAGGTGACTGCACAGCACAGAGGGAATTTATATGGTGGAGATAAATTATTGATGAAACTGAAAATTTTCCAGCTGCTAAGGTCTGGTGATCTTGGTTAACAGGTGGCTCTCAGGCAGTTTCCACTGTACAGCCTTTAAGCAACAAAAGACTCATAGGCCTTTCCAGCAGGAGTCACGCTTTTCTTGAAAGCAGGAAAGGCTCACAATAGAAAGCAGAGTGGTACATCTGCCTGCAGACACAGGGATGGCTGGCATCTTATGGCCTGATCCAAAACCCACTGAAGTCAGCTAAGGAACTCCTACTGACTTCAACAGACTTTGGATCAGGCTCTTAGTCAGCAAAAAGGAGATATTTTTCATAGTTCACATTTGTGACCACAGCTCCTGAGAGCTCTAATTACAGGCAAGGCTGTGACTCACCCTACATACCTATGGAGGTGTGTAAGGCTTCTCCTTAGAGGGCTGTAGGCTGCCAGCATTGTGTGTTGGATGGCGAAAACAGCCTCACATAGGTGAGGAGTGGGTAGACTGGGGGGCTAATGGGTGGACCGTAACTCTTTCGTCCCAATACACCAGCCAGCTGAACAGATAGTAGTAATCTGTTCAGGTAAAGGGCTGGCACAGATTACTTCCCCTGGAGCAACAGGCTTACCAGAAACAGAATTGTGGCTCTGAATGACAATTCAATCGATGGTCTGCTCCTGGGGTTGCACAGCTATGCACTGCCACTTATTCCTCTGGGTGAGAGGTAGCCCCACAATCTAACCCTGTATAATAAGATTATTTTGTCTGTTTCTTTATGCTTTCACAGTTGTCATTTTCTTGATGAAACTGAATGTCCTTGGGTGCTTCCTGATCGCAAGTGGAAAGTCAGATGAGGTGGCACAAATTTGTTCCTCAGTTCTTCTAAAGAATGTTTGAAAACGACAAACTGCAGTATAAATGCTATGTGATCCCTAACTTCCACTTTTTGCTGCAAATAGAAGCCATAAACCTTATGCATGTGTAATTCATAATCTTCACCTATTTGTTTGTTTATTTGCTTGTTTACTAACCACATGCGGGGGTTTTATTTTATTTTTGTGGAGGGAAATGCTTGCATAAAATAACTACACAGCTTAGAAATGAGAATTGTCATGAATATTTACCATGTCAATCTTGTTGGGATCTGCTCAAAAATATAGGAAAAGGAAGAGATAAAAAACCAGGTTTGCTTTCCACATTATCAACTCATTATTAAGAGTTAATAACCAGTTCCCAGCAAACATTTACATCTATTTTATAATGTAGATACTTTTTAAAAACTTAAGCATTTTCAACTGGTATTAAAAATTTCAAGCCCTAATTCATCAACTGTGACATGACAAACCCTTGCACATAAATTGCCTGCTCTTTAGAACAGAGATGTTAAATACATCTGGTGGTAGTATAAATATAGACACAGTTTAACAATCCAGTCACTAAGAAAAATAAATCAATTGGAACAGTTTGCTAACGGAACTGTATGAGATTCCATATTTTCTATTTCATTTGTAGTCATATGGGAAAGGAAATTTTTACAGAAGAAAAATTCGACTGGCATTTTGTTTTTACACCAAACTAATTTTGCTGTAAGATAATTATTTATTAAATACAATGTGTAATTAGATGTATTAAATTAGAAGAGGTTACCAAAGAAAGAATGAATTAGCTATTTTTAACATTGGTATATAAAATCCATTAAAAGAGTGTTGAGAGATTTCTAGCATGAGATTTGTTATGCCATTGAAGTTATGCATACTAGTATGGGAGCCAATAGGCAAATACATGTTGTAAAACACTGAGCATTCCCACCATGACCTAAATGTTTCCAGAAGCCTGAGCAGAATCAAACTGATCTGGACGCTTGTGGAATGAAGCTCTGATCCAAAACCCTGGCCCTTAACAAGGAAAGCTAAGCCTTCCATATTTAATTAATTCCTCTTTGTGCCTTCTTCTCTGCTGTGTTATGATGTTATGACATGTAGCATGTCACCTCTTACCACAGCTTCTATGTTTCAGCTTGCTGAAGAAATGCTACTCTGTTCCCAAAGCAGCAGAAATATGGGGTCATCTGGTTTGCTGACATCATTTGAGGTGCATTAAACTGTATGCTCTTCTTTGCCTGTGGAGTAGCTCTTTCTTTACAGAGCATTTTTCCTTGTAGATTCAAACACTAAAACTGTATCCGCAGCTTCTTCAAAGGCTGTGTTCCTTTGTCTTGATTCAGCTGGCAAAAATTCTCCAGTGAGACAATCCTTCACTTCCCTGAAAATGCAAACCACTGAGATGGTTTGACAAAGGAAGCTCTACACACATCTTCAGTGAACCGAAGACTATTTTTGTCAACACTATGTTGAGATAATTGATGCTTGCAAATTTACAATCAGGCAGCGTTTGTTTTTTTGTTTGTTTGTTTGCTTGCTTGCTTGTTTGTTTGCTTGCTTGTTTGTTTGTTTGTTTGTTTGTTCAGAAGGCTTTGCATTTGCAGTAAAATCGGAGAGGCATATCATCTATTCATAGGCAGATCACAAGAGGAAATTATCCATATCAGCATTCTAACAAGGATAGTCTAGATCTTCATTTACAAATGCTGAGTGATATTTGCAAATCCAGACATTTCCTGCTTCATTCTGTGAGCAAAGCAAAGAAGTTTCTCCAAGAAAACAAGGCTTTGAATGATATCTTGCGTGAAACTGTGATTCTACTGAAGTTGTTCTAGGCAATTCCAGCTACAACATGTACTGCTGAGCAATCACTCAGCTGGCTCCATAGACTAAAATATTACTTGCAAACCACTATGAACCAAGAACATTTCAGTTGGCAGTACTGCACACTCATAAGAACATTACTGACATTCAAAATCTCTTTAACAATTCATTTTGCAGACTAAACAGCGCCAAAGTGTATTTGCTCTTGACTAAGCTTTAAGTAAGTCATCTATGCACTAATCAGTAATTACTGCTATCCTTATTTAAACATGAATTAACTAGTATCAGTGCTTGATTACGCACCAATTTTGTAATCTTCATAATTTTCTCCTAGCATACTGGCTTCATTAATTTGGTGCAGGAGTTCAGTCGTATGCCCCATGCTCATATGTCAGGCACAATAACAACTGGGTATGACACAGCACTATTTATCAGCTTTTTTTTTAATTATCCTTTATAGTTTGGGAAGAGATATAATTTATAATCCAAGTTGCAAACTGAAAGTTGGACTCCAGCTATGTATCTGTAGTTAATCATTATAATGTAATATATACCATTTTATCAGACAAGGCATAGATACTGGGTTCACTGAAAATGTTACATTTGAATGTTTAAAAACAATGTTTTTCTCCTACCTGGGGGACTTCACCATCAGACATCCAGGTATAGGGAGCTCTGCTGCTTACATACCCACTGGAGCTTTACCCCCTTATCGTTGAGCCTCACCAAAAATTTAACATGCTGCCTATGACTATATACAGCACAGCACGAGTGTCACTATGAGCAGACTCATGTCACCAGCATCACCAAATCCATATAGTACTTAACTGAAGTTGCAATGTAATGAGCCTCAAGCGAGTCAGTTGGCTGAGAAAATGAGCCAAATACATCTTGGGTTAAAAGAGATAGTAACTGACCTTGGTCCTGATTTTCAGCTCCTACTGATGGTCTTGAAACTGGGTGTGCTCAGCAGTTCTGAAAGTCAGACTCTTTACCTGACTTTGAAAAGTATTTGACTATTGTAACCATTAACTAATGGCTACTTGACCGAGTTATATGTTATGTTATTTCACGGTTAACTGTTTTGTCAGAGGAATTAGGGCCCTGATTCAGCACAGTGCTTAAGTATGTGAGTAATCACATCCCAATTCAGCAAAGCACTTGAACAAGTGTTTATGTATCATTTACTTTAATGGAACTTAAAGTTAATCACATACTTAAGTACTTTGCTGAATCAGGACCTAAAGTAAGAAGAAAAAGGGAAGGGGCACACAATTTACTGTTAGGGGCATGATTACGCTCATATGGCTGTTAAACCCTTGAACATGCCCAGGATCGAGACATGCTTGCTGGACAGCATGAAGGAAGCTTGAACTGCTGCTACACTTTTTCTTAGGATAAATTAAGGACTTCAGCTTCCATAAAAGCAGCATCTTCCCTCTTTTCTAAATTCATTTGTTTAAAAAATATTAAGGTAAATATGAGCAGAGATCCTGTGACACTCTGTACCTCAAAATAGCACTCTGGAACCCCCATATTCACTACTGTTCTATAATTATGGTATGTTTTGTACAACGTGTGCCTTGTGAGGGATCATCTGAGAAGTCATGATCCTTCGAACATTACTATTCCGTTCAATTATACATGTTACCACTGCATGTGAAGTTACAAATTTTGCTCTGTGTGTGTCACTGAAATATGTTGTGAGTCTGGGAGATGCCCACAGCTGGCCTTTTGGTGGCAACAAAGGAGCAACTAACAGTCCAAGGCAAATTTACATTAGGAGTAGCCGCCTCATGTTGATGGCCCTTTAAGGAGAATCCACTCTGCCAGGGTCCCCTCCCAAAGCAGGTGGACAGTAGGGATTGCTTAACCCAGTGACTCAGCAGGGGATATAGAACATGTGCTCCCTGACTCGATGATTGAAACAGTATCTTTCCATGCACATGGGCTGGGGGGTATAAATTGGAGTCTGTGACATCAGCCCAGGGCCCTTCTCCTCCCCTACCTATTTTGAAGTCCACAAGAATGTTTGGAAGGAGAAGACTTTGAACTGGTGAGATTGGTCCCAGTCTGAGCAAGGCATTCAGCCTGCGTATTAAGAGCTGTGAACTGCTTACAACACTTATGGCGAGAAAATCTGTGTGTTTCAAATATTGCTTAGTCTAAAAAGGTTTAGAATTTGGACTGATTTTAATTTTTATTTCCCATGTACCCAACTTTGAGCTCTACCTATCTTTCTGTAGTTAATAAACCTATTTTGCTGTTTTATCCTTACCAGTGGGTTTGTCTAAAGTGCTTGGGGAATCTATTACAAAGGCTGGTGAGTGCCCACTATCCTTTGATGAAGTGGCAAACTAATTAATGAGAGCAATCTCACTGTTCAACAGGTCTTGAGCCGTGTAAGACAGTACACTTCCGGAGTGCAAGGCTCGGTCTGGGGGGGGTTGCAGGTGTCTCCCTATGTGCAGTGGCATAGAGAGCATTCATGCAATTTAGCTGGGTATGTCTCTGTATGTTGGTGATTGAGTGATAACAGTACCTGGAGGGCTTGGCTGCTTGTCACTAGCACAGCATTGTAAGAGACAGCTCAGATTGGGGTGTTAAGGGGATATAGTGGTCCCATGGTTTGGTCCCGGGGGGGTCTGTCACAGATCCTGAAAGGCCTTTCCTCATTTGAAGTGAAGCTATTTTACTTCAAAGCAAAAGGAATGTGAAACAAGCAATGAACATTTTACGAGGGTAACAAAAAATCCCCACTTTGATTCAAATTCTGTTGGGGGTGGGGAGTGCTGAGAGATTCCATGACACCGCCTGGCACTAACTGGCAGAAAAATAAATGAAAACACTGCTTTAAGAACACTGCTTTATTTACAGACAATCACAAATGGAGCAAAATTGGAAGAAATTCAAGAGAGCTGACTGGCTGATTGTCCTTGCTGATTGTTTCCAACATCCAAATGGCCCAACCATCAGTATGCGCAACCTGCAGAGCCGCAGGCTGTATCCATCAGGGAGTCAAACATCTAAAAAGGAACAGTGCAGCCAGGGCTGTTGCTATGCGGAGCTATGACTGCGGGTGTGTAATATAATATAAATTGTTTTTCATACCTGTGTTATTATTTTTCTAAGCAGGTTTGCCAACTGACAAATTAAAGTTCATTGTGTAATACACGATGACAATGCTAAATGACTGCTTTAAGCAGTTTTGCCCAGAAATGTCATTGTTGGTTTGATGGGCACCCGTGGAACATGAGCTCAGGGTTTGAGGAAATGCTGAAGGGAAGGCTCAAAAATCATTTGTTGGCTTTAATAATGAAGGAACATCTCAAAAGGATAATTATATACTGTCTAGTCACTTCTACCAATGGCACAAAAATACCTACAGTAATTAAAAGTTCAAGAGAACTTCTTTTATAAGTGACCATTTCCACATGCAGATACAGAAGATGTGAGTCAAATTCTGTCCTCAGTTACACCAGTGTAGAAACCTAATTCCCACACTGAAGTCAGTGATGTTTTGCCAAATGTACACCCGTGTAACTAAGAGCAGAGTTTGGCCCTGTCAGTGCAGTGGGTTCAGACATAGTTCTGCAGACCCATGTTGTAACCTCCTTTCATAACCATGTGTCAAGCCAATATTTTCAAAAGTGAGCAGAGATTTGGGGTGCCTCGATTTTTGAATGCCCACAGTTAGTCACCTTCCAGTCACTTTCTGAAAATATTGACTGAAACATATAAATAAGGAAGATGTGAAGATTATTCAGTTCAGTATTTGGTTTTGGTTTTAACACATGGGTCTACCCTAAGCAGTGACTCTATGTGAATGCCAAAGTGGTGTCCCATATTACTCATAGACTCATAGACTCATAGGTCAGAAGGGACCAATATGATCATCTAGTCTGACCTCCCGCACAAGGCAGGCCACAAAACCCTACCCATACACATTTATAACAACCCCGAACCCATGACCGAGTTATTGAAATCCTCAAAAGTGAGATTTGAAGATATTCATTGTGTCTGACTGATTTCCAGCTCAGATTTTCTCAGTGTGCAAAGAAAAAGGCATTTCCTCTCATTGCCAGCCCCACAGCCTCATTCTGGGCTATGATAGGCATGCTGAGTCTTTCCACCTCACACATCATCATCAATAATGGAGGTTCTTCAGGCCAAATTATGCCCTCGGTTACACTTGAACACCATTGTCTTCAAGTGATGACCTCAATATACCAGCGTGGCTATGGACTTAAATAGCCATCACCGAGAGAATGGTCTGAAAACTATGATGCTGCACAGATGTGCTTAAGGGTTTATTTTGACCAGAAGACCTTTTTGGTAGAGTTGGTTGCAATTTTTCATTTAAAATTATTCTGATGAAAATTGGCCTTTTTTCCTAAATGAAAATTTTTTTTTTTTTATAAAATGGTTGTTTTTTTTTTTTTTTTTTTTCAAAATTTTGAAAAACCAGACAACCTACTTCCCCCAATTTTAATATTTCTTTTTTTTTTCTCCCTCCTTTTCTCTACATTTCACCATCTCTTTCCACCCCACAACTGGAAAATGGAAGAAGAGGGGAAAGAGAAAAAAGAGAGACAAAGAGGAAAAAAAACTAAAAGCCCAAACTAGAAAAATATGGTTTTGGTGTTTATCAAAAAAACTGAAATTTGACACCGAAATTTTTGAAAAAACCACGTTTTAAAAAAAACTTTCTCTAAAAAATACCTACCATGTTCCAGCCAGCTCTACCTTTTGGTGATGCGTGAGATGGAAGGAACCAATCTGACCCTCAAAGCTTGTAGTGAGTCTGTGGGGCTGGTAATTAAAGAAAATTGTGCTTGCAAACAGGACACGTGTGATATGGCAGTCAGTGAACACAGAACACCGTTTAAATCTGCCCTCTCATCCGACCTTCTTTGTGAAGGGAGTGTCAATACAGGTGCATCACAGAACAATAGTGGTGGAATGTCTTTCATACAAACATATCTCTGATACAAAGGCTATGGCTGCTCTAGACAGCGTATAATGGCACAGCTACACCAATGTAACTGCACCACTGTAAACTCTCTAATGTAACTACTCTAAGCTGACAGGAGAGAACTCCCCCATCAACTTAGTTACTCCTGTCCCATGAGCAGCAATAACTATGTTGGTGAGAGAAGCTCTCCTGCTGACATAGGGCTGTCCATCCCAGCGCATAGCTTGGTGTAATTTATGTTACTCAGGGGGTGGCTTATTCACACCCCTGAGCGACCTAAGTTATATCAAAACAATTTTATTTGGGCAAAAGCTTTCATGAGCAGAAACCCACTTTGTCAGATGCAGAAAGCGGAAACTTCAGTTAAGTGGGTACATATACACATGCAAGGATGGGTGAGTTACATCACAGTGAGGAGGGCGAGTGTTACCGAGGTAATTCAATCAGGGTGGATGAGTCCCATTCACAACAGTTGATAAGTGATTGTGCAGACATAGCCTAAGTGTGATGTGTCATCACTGGTCACCACGCCCACCTATGTTCTCTTCATATAGATCCTACAGTTTCACCATCTGGTTCTGGGAGGTGTGTATATGGAGAAACACCTTTTCTAGTCAGACATTTTCCAGACAGGCATTTTTCTGTGGACTGTCTATGACTGTAAAGTAGATCTGACTGAAAAGCACAAATGCTGCACAATTAACTCATTCTAGTCGCTGTGGTCACTGAGAAGATGAAACTATTACAGATGAATAAAATAGTCTGAGGTTTTCTAAAGTTCTCAGGGAATCATTATGGGAGAAGAGTGAAGGCACTTGGGTACCTTAGCTATCTATTTACATACCTTCAGATTCACCTGAACTGTTAGTTTCATGAGGTTTTAATGATTATTTAAAATATAATGATAAAGTTCTTGTAACAATGTTTATCCTTAAGCTCTTCTCAATTTTATATCCTCTCAGTTTTAACTTCACCTTAAAATATTTTGTCTGGTGCTTCTTTCTTCCAAGAAAATTTTCTCCACATCAACATAAATATTCCCTTTCCTGATTTCATACCCCTACTCCAATTTATAATTCATGTAACTTGCTAAATAATTCTGTCCAGTCTTTGTCTTTGCATCCTTCAACTATTTAAAGTTTGCTGTCACATAGTTAGCCGAGCTTTAGTATACTGTACATATTTTGCTCTTTTAATCCAGGGTCAGCCTTACGAGTGGATGATGTAGGCAACCACCCAGGATTCCATGGACGGGGAAGGGTGCCATGGTCAAGAGGCAAGGAGCAAGGTGGGCCTGGGGTGGGAGGCCACAGAAGGGAATGTGGGCAATGGGGAAGAGAGGCAGTGGACTCAGGGGCAATGAGGGGGATAGATGGGGAGGCAGTGGGAGCCAGGAGTGATGGGGTCATGGGTGACAGGTCAATGGAAGCAGTGGAAACCAAGGGCTAAGGGAGGGTGGAGAGCCTGGGGAGACAGCAGGGATGATGAGGGATGCATGGGGAGCCAAGGAGGCAGCAGGGGTCAGGGGTGATGGAAGGATGGATCAGGGAGCAAGGCAGGCAGCGGAGGCCGGGGCAATGGGGGTGGGGAATGGAGGCAACAGGGGCACCAGAATGCAAGTGCGCCCAGGGTGCCATTTTTCCTAAGGCCGGCCCTGTTTTAATCATTCACTGTTTATCAGTCCTATGATTTTTGTTGCTTTTTTTCTTTTTTTTTTCAATATCTTTCTAGTAATGTGGTATCCAGAAATGAGTATATGATGTCCACAATGCAATATTCCAGGAGTGCATGTGCCACAGCAGCACAGACCCACATTGCATTATGTGGCATTTATTTATCACAAACTCATATCCAATATGCTGTCTGCCGTCATCCATAGGTCTCTTTCAAAGTACTTCCCAGCCTTCTTGGATCCTATGAATGCATGTGTCTTAGATTTTTTTCCCTAGATGCACCAGTGTCACCACGCTCTTTCATACTTTTTCTTCTGAAAACTCTTCCCAATCTGTTGAGAAGTAATTCAGTCTTTGCTTATCTCTGATTGTTCCTCATTTTAGGTCATGCCTTCAATTACAGTGCTCTTACAATAAATCCCCCAGATTGAAACCTGTTCACCAGGATAATCTTGTTTAAGATTCCGGAAGGTCAAAGACAAGGAAATATTCATAATGGAGATGTTCACACCAAATCTCCCTTCTCAAAGATATATATTGATGATAACCCTTGTGCCTGGAGGTTCTAACAAGACTGCTAGCACCGTCTAGTTATGTTTAATTTCCTCTGTATTTATCAGGGAGAAAATGACTAGGACTAATCTAGATCAGCAAGATAAAAATGCATAGCGTCGCTTAGAAACCGGTCTACTTCATTGCTGAAGATCATAGATAATAAAGGCTTCTTCATGTATTCATCAGCAGGTCTGCCTTTGAGACTATTGCCTCAAAGCAGTCCTAAGTGACTACATAAAACATTTAGAAAAGTAAATACTTACCATGATTTTCTTGCTTGGACACTTTGGACCTAATTCTCATTTACAGTAAGGGTGCTTTACATCACTCCAGTATACAGGCCTTAAAATAAGAGTTTAATAATTTATGTCCAAATTAGGGCCCCTTTACACTGACAGAGAAATAAAAGAGGCCCTAGGGTACATCTACACTTCGAGTTAGAAGATGTAGTTCCTAGCTCAAGGACATACCTGCACTAGTACTAACAATAGAAGTGTAGCTGCAGCAGCACAAGCAGTGGGATGGGCTAGCTACCCTGAGTATGATCCTATTAAGATGCTAGATATGTATTAAGGTGGCTAGTCCCTTCCATTGCCCATGTCATTGTGGTTACCCATCTATTTATAAGAGTGTTAGTTCCATCAAAGATGATGCAGGTATGTCTCCTTAATCTGGAAATTACACCTCCTGCTCGAAACATAGATGTTCCCTTAGTGCAAAATGAACATCCAGCATTTCAAGTGGAATTTGTCTACAACTGTAAACAATTTCTTTAAAAATATCTGTAATTCCATACCTAAAAAGCTTTAACTTTAAGAGTTGATTATTTATAATAGTTATTATTTATACTGAACACAAAAATGCACACTGGACACTTCACAAAACAAACAAAAATAACATGGGGTTAAGTTTTCAAAAGCATCTGAGTGACTTGGGAGCCTACAGGATCGTCTATGTGATGCAACTACAGGACTACATCAGTACAAACTAGGTTCTTTTTAGTTCATGCCAGCAGGGTCTACCTGGGGCGGTTAAAATGCAACATGTCAGAGCACTCTACAATTCACACACTGAAGTCCAAACCTGGGGTGTTATGTAGACAAGCCCTTAGTCCTACTTTTAAAAGAGACTTAGCGTCTAAGTCACATTGACTTATAATAAGATTTAGGCTCCTAAGGCTGAGATCCTCAAAAGCACTTAGACATTTAACTCCCTTTCTGAAATACTTGTGCGGGTGCTTACATTTACACACGTCCCATTGTTGTCAGTGGAAGTCATTGGGCTTTAAGCACCTGCTTAAGCACTATGCAGAATCAGGGCCTTAGCGTCACACTCCCAGGATTGGCCTGGGGCATCTGATGTTATGACTGCACGGGTGGAGTTAAACAAAGAATATTGTCTTTCTTTAGTTCAAAAAGGATGAGAATTTTATCTGTTTCATGAACGTGAAGACGTACCCTTCGGTTTTTCGTTTTCAAAACTCTGTCACAAATCAAAATCAAAATCGAGAGGTGGTTTGGGTCTGAGTCCATAATTCTGGGTGCCAGGAAGTTTATGATTAATGGTTCCTATATTGTCCTGTCTCTGTCCTCCATGGAGAAGATGGCCTCTTACCCATCTTGGACGAAATATTGAAATTAATGGATTTTCCAAATAGCAGATGTCCTGTAAGATACAGTCTAACATGAGCTATCAGATATAGGCACAAGAAGGGGTGGAAAAAGTTAAGGCTAGAGCTTGTGGTCAAGGTTTTTAAAATAGCTATTGATTTTAGATGACTCCATTTTTTTCTGTCAAACCTGAGATATTTAAAGGAGGCTTTTTTTTTTTTTTCAGGAGGGTGTTCAGGGCTTTCTGAAAATCAAGCCTGCTTAATATATCTCAAAACCAATAGTCACTTTGAAAATCTTTGACAGACTCCATGTCTGAATCTGTGTCTAATTCTTTCACTGAATTGTGAATCTTTTGTCTGGTTAAGCCAGATATTTCTCATTAACATCCATCCTGCATGTGTATATTTTCTAAGAAACCATTGCATAGAAAACCTCTCCTGTCTCTTCAGAAAGTTTAGCTTACATACAGAAATCACAACAGGTGATTTTTTATGTTTAAAGAGAAGAGACACACCACTCTCTGTTATGAGTCAGAAGCTTGGGAATGATAAAACATAACAAAGGTTAAGCTCACCTCTAGAGTATGACATTAGCAGAATGACTTCAAAAGCCTAAAATAAATAAATAAGCATGAAAAAACATAGTTCCTTCCTGAATGGCACAAAGAGGAACTGCCCGTTTAAAAATTCAGCAGACACTTGCTGATTCTTGGTTGTAGTTTTCTGGTAACTCTTTGATCAAGTCATATCCACTTGAAGCACATGATGACACAGATGGAGATACCAGAACACAGTCTCCACATTTGCAATTTCCCCATCTTCAAAGTGTTTTTCAGTTTTATCGTCAGTCTGGAGAAAACCCTGTGGCATGTGAACATTTTTTTCTTTTTTAAAATTCATTATTGTAATTTTATATATATTATTTTTTTCTTCAGCTCTCAGCCAGGATGCTAATATATTCATAGCTTCCAAGATACAATTCTAGCACTTTGCAGACAATATCTGGTACCGCCTCTGGTTAAGCCATCATTAAAAAAAAGAAAGGAAAAAAAAAGCTTATTTTTCTATAGGAGAAAAAACGCACATAAATATTACAACAAAAGACTCTGTGTTGCTGTCCTCACCGTGAATGTACCTGCACAACTTATAAAGAGAACTGAGGGTTGAATTCACATAATATTGAGCCAGCCCCATTGAACTCTGTCAGTTCAGAAAATAATTCTCTTTCTGCTGCCCATTATTCTAAACAGATAATTGTGGAGACAGGAGAAAGACTAAATGGCGTAATACTAGAGCTTTGTGTAAGAGAACATAAGGGCTTTTCTGGAAATCTGAATGATTAGTGGAGAGGAATTGCCATATGTAAGGGATGCGAAGAAAACTGCAAGATGGAGTGAGTGGCAAATTTCTCTGGTATAACTCTGGTGGAGTTACACCATGGCTGAATTTGACCCCCAAACTTAAGTCTGTTAGGAGAATAGTATTCTGTTTCCTTCTTATATCTAATATCTTATTCCCAGTATCAGGTTAATTAGAATTATATGTTCCTGGAGAGGGACAAGAGTTGAAAACTATTTTCTACAGTATCTAGTATTCTCTGTTAACATATAAAGAAGAGTTCAGTCCCCTGAGTGCATTTGCATTAATATGTAACATTTTATAGCTGGGCAAACCTAGGGCCTGATCCAAAACTCCTTGAAGCCAATGGAAGGACTCATCAGGTCCTTGACTGCAACGTTATTGAAGTCAATGGAGTTGAACAAGTGTATCAGAGGGCAAAACCTGTGCTTTATCTGCTGAGTGCTTTACAGAAAGCCAGCTCCCGCTATTTTATCACTAATGTGACTTTTTCCCACAAAGCTCCATCCCCTGCAGGTATGTGAATCTTGGCCTTTTTTTAAAAGTAAGTTTCTAGCTGGAAAATTCAAATTTTTCACTTTGCATGGCTCCAGGGCCAGCTCTGACATTGAACAGCAAATGCTCCAGCATAAATTCTAGTGAGATTGACTTCCTTTCTGTTGCAGAGCATCTGGGCAAAGGGTAGCCACCCCACTTGTCTAGCACCTTGAACCATGTGGGGCAGAGCATGCTCAGCATGGCTCAAATAGAAGCAGGCCACCAGATGGTGAGGGAAGACTTAGGGCTGGAAGGATTTCCACAGACTCGTTCAGAGAACCAGCAGTCTGGCTGGAACCTGAATGCAGCTCTACAGGAGCGATAAGCTGAAAATTTGATTGCCCATGTGCATATGCTTTTTAAATGAGTTAATGGTTCCTAGTGGCATGATAATGGTGGATAGAAATAGGTTTCATTTTGGTAGGAAGCAGCCAAAAAGAAGTTTCGCAGCCAACCCCAGAAAGCTACGGCCAACTCTGCTTGTTAACGTGCCTGGCTGTCTCTGAGCACACCCACTCACAACCACAGCAGTTGCTGCGAGGGGACCGCCCATTCTGCCTCATCCAACAACGCCTCTAGGAGAAGAGAAGATAGAGACAAGCTTCTGTTACACTGAGTGTAGCCACTACAGCCAGTTTCTCTTGCTTCCAGTGCCTACCTGCCACCTGCCTAGCCTACCTGGAGTCTGAAGAGTTTGTTGTGGGAACTCTCTTCCTCCACTCCCCACCCTAACTGTGATGGCATGTAAACCCCACATTGGCACTGAACAGGTTAAGGGGAGATGGTGAGCTCAATTATTGCACTGGTTGCACTTATAGACTCATAGACTCATAGGTCAGAAGGGACCAATATGATCATCT
>ML675616.1:13629352-13673865 GCA_007922155.1 Mesoclemmys tuberculata | reverse complement strand
TTGGTCCCTTCTGACCTATGAGTTTATGTTTCTATGTTTCTATGTCTCACAGTGCAGGCATGAGACTGGAGGGTGTCTGTCTGCTGCTGAAGGGAACCACTACCCGACAGGATAGCCAAGCACTATCCAGAGGCATCTAATGGAGGAACACTCGGCAAAGGGCTGTATGATGCATTGGATCGGTGGGCGGGGGGGAATGAGGACTAATGGATTTGTGTGAAGAAGAGTCTGCCTCACTGATTGAGACAGAAAAATTTGGCAGGAGCCCCTTGTTTGCAGCACATCACTGACTAAACCTCTGTGGTCCCATTCTCACAGTCCCCACACGGGCATAATTCCCACCAACATTGGTCAGAGTTTTGCCTGCAGGGGTAATGCAAGATCATAACGTTTCTGAACAATTAATAGATGTGTAATTAAAAAACGGTAGCGATCTTTACATCTAAATTAAATCCTCCCTCAGGACACTTCATTTAAAGCATAGCAAAATGATTTCTACAGCTTGGCCCAAGATAGAGTACGATGTGCACAGCAGGGAGTCAGGCTAGCCAGAGATTTGGTGCTTGTTTGACTGAGGAGTATATTAATTACCATAGCTCCGAGAATTAGCCACGTACCAGGATCCAACTGTGTGAGGTGCTGTACATACACAGAACAAAAAGGAAGTCCCTGCCCAAAAGTATAAGGCCTGAAACAACACATGGATACAAGCAGACATGCATAGAATGACAGAAAGAGCAGAGATTGTGCAGTCTATTCCCTTGGCAGGTCAGGATAGTCCCCTTCTGTATGTTCTCCAGTGCTTTGTTCACTTCAAATTTTGCCTGATGAAATGAGCAAACACCTGTATGCAATAACACGGCCATGAAATTTGCTGTGCACTGTGGCATTTTGCAGATCTCCAAAGTCATTGATACCGCCATTCTGCAGGACAGTCATCCAACCTGATGAAACTATGGACCATTCTCAGCTCTGGTGTAAACTGGCACGCAGAGGTATTCCATACCGACTGTGGAAGTCAGAGTTGGGCTACATGCCAATGCTGTATAGCCCACAGAGAAGAGGAGTTTGGAAAGAGTGGGAGGGCCATAGGGTCTATGACTGCACATATCTAGTAGCCACAATCCCCTGCCTAAAGGCTCTGCAAGGATCAAAGCTCTTATTTCAGACCAGAAGCTGAAATTGCAGAAGCATTAGTTCACTTTGGCTTCTTACTATGGCTACTACTAAGACATGCAGCTATTTCTCAGGGACTCAGCTGCTCCACAGGATTTGAGAGGTTCAGAGCCTTGCACCCTTCAAACTCCTCAAGGTCCCAAAGTACCCTCACTAGGGAAGATTTTTGGTCAGAGACAACTGCCAAGGGAGCTTGCCGAGTTCCCTGCCCCCTGTCTGTGGGTTTCTCCCTTGGAGTGGGAGACCTGGGGTTTGCTGTTAATTAGGCTAAGGGGGAATTCAGCAGTATTTGAAGTCCAGACGCTGGGCCAAATTCTGCCCTAATTACACCTCTGGGAAAAGTGCTGACCTACATGGAGTGAAGATGTGAGTGTTCAATTGGACAGGAAAATATGGAACAAAGTAAATCAAAATATTATAAATTCCTCTCTGCTTTTACTACACTAAAACACCTCATTTTTGTGTATGCTGAATCCTCATCCCTACAATTACTAGAGAAGAGCAAAAGAAATGGATAAATGTTGACGATGTGCAGGAATCCTCCGTTCCCTGCCACACTCACAATATTTGGTGTTTTTCTTAATGCTCCAGTCCTAAAGTTTCTAGCCCTGGTGGCTGAAGGATAATATGGGCTTCTAGAAAATGTAATCCACTGGGGTGGAGTAAGGGGAAGTGGGGTAGTGTCTGCCATGGGGAAATGGCTAATGGCTCAAAAACAGAAGGCAAATAAAAAAAAACCCAAAAACTTGAAAATAATGTGTTAAAATCTCATGATTTGTGGGGGAGGGAGGTGGGGTTGGCTCATGATTTTTGAACACTTGGGGCTAGCAATTACAGATACCTGGGGTGACCTACACACCAGGGTCAATTTAATACTTGATGCACTGAAACTTGAACAATTTATCTTGGGCCTCATTAAAGCAAAATGCAAACTCACAGATCCATGGGAATGATGGTTCTTTCACGCTGTGCTAATTGTGAACACCTAATAGTTCACTGTTGGAAATCTATAACATCTCCTAAGACTGAAGCCTTCTATAATGGACTTAGCTTTGCCAGTTGCATCAACTAATGAAGTGATTGAGTGAAAAGGAAGGGGGGAGGGAAAGAACCTGATGTTCGTGTATTTGTATTCTTCAGAATTCCTTGTTTCACAAAGCTCTGACAAGAACCTGTGCACTTCTACTGGATAGATAGATGCTCAGAGACTACAGTGATGGATGGCAGTATAAAACTCTAATAGTATTGGACATTCTGGGCTAAATCCTATGTCCTCACGCCCTTGGGAAAAAAGGTCAGAGCTACGCACTCTGTCTGGGCTCTAGTAATAGAATCCTTGAGCTACGCTGCTCTCCCATTGGAGACATACACAGCTTGCGAGATACGGAGGGGACTGAGCAATCCTGTGATGGGATGCATATGCCACACCGGTAAATGGGAACTTTAGAACTCAATTAACCTACCTGGAAAGGTGGTAAGTAGATTGACTAGCAGGGCTGCCTAGAGTCAGGTTTCCTTAAAAGAAGAGAGGAACAGCGTAGTTACATTAACTACATCAGCTTAGTTAATCCACATCCCGTCGACATAACGCTGTCTACACAGGAGGTTAGGTTGGTATAACTACAACTCCCAAGGAGTGTGGATCTTTCCCCCCCCGTAGCCACATAGATCTGTAGTGCAGGCCTGGCCTAAGCCTCGGGGAGTTTTGTACAGGAGGCCTGATTATGGCGCGTGTCCTAGCCCCAGGCAACCTGAGTGTGGAATGTGAGTGAGTGGAATGAGGAGAGGGCCCATCTTGTGCGTCTGGGGCAGGGAGTTAATATTTTGTTTACAAACAGAGGCAGGGTGATTAAGATCAGAAAGGGCGGGTGATTAGATTAAGGATCTGGAAGTCGTTAGATGAGCTTGTAGACAGGGATGCCTCTGTGGAGGGGAAGAGGGGTGTTGAAGAGAGAAGGGGGACTCAGGACCCGAAGAAGAAGCCCCCTGAGCCAAGGTTACATTCAGAAGAGGGAGATGTGAGATAACTATGAGTGAAGGCACTGAGGACAATGGAAGTTTTCCCTGATTAAGGACTAGAAGATTTGACCCACCAACTTTTTTCAGGAGGAAGAGCTGCCCATAGCTCCTGTGCCTGTTTACTTTCTTTTCCTGCTTGCAGTGGCCCCCATATACCTCAGAAGACTCCATTTTTTTCTCAACTTTAAAATATGAAATTTTCTTGGTGTTTGGTTTTAAATATTCTCCTTTGAGAACGGCAACTCAGTAACTAGAAGTGACTCGAAAGTGTCATTTTCATTCCTGTTTAAAGTTAGTTTCTAGTCTATTATTTAGTGTGGTAACACCCCTATAATCCCAGGCAGGTGCAATATAAATCATAGGCCTTTGCCCTAATAGGGTGCTTCCAAAAGTTAAATGATCTATTCCAAGCTTAGTGAACTGCAAAGAGTAAGTAGTCTAAATAACAGAAAGTAATCTAGATTTTTCTACCATTGTTTCAATTCTTGTATTCAAGAGTAACAAAGTAAGAATATGCATTAAATTTTTAAACCTAACCAGTGTCCCCTAAGTGACTTGACACAAGATGTCAGAACATGTTAGTATTAGAGGTGAGTGGGTCTAATATTTATGTAATTTTCTTTCTCTATTTAGGAATTAGATACAGAGTTCCTGTCAGCTAATTTCTAAGTTGTTATCTGCAAAAAAAAAAAAAAAACCCAAAAACCTAGAATTTTCAGGGGCTTAAGCAGCCCCTGGGATCACAATTAAAGTTGTCCTCCCTCCCCCCACTAAAATCTGAAATGGCATCCCTACTTAGACTCTATGACTCTGTGTACAGTCAGCTAAATAAACTGTGTCCTTCTTATTCAAAGGCTTGTTCATTTTGTAAGACCTTGTTTTGCACACAAGATGTACAGCTATATCTGTATAGCTAAAGTGGTGCAAAATGCTGGCATAAAACTGGTTATACTGGTATAGCATATTCCTGTATGGGAAGGGGAATTTGTCATATAAGGAACCTTTATTCTAGTATAGCTGCACCACAAGAGAAGAGTTGTACCAATATAACTATTTCAGTATTTTCACACCCCTCATTGAAATAGTTATACTGGTACAATAACTGTGAGTAGACAAGGCCACATGACAGGGTGAATTTAATACCCTTCTGGCCAGTTATTTAAACAGCCCATGTATTCTCCAGCTTCAACTGTGTTTTATTCAGAAAGCAGTTACTATTTAATAGGAAAATAAGAAATCCCAGAGAAGCACGTAATGGGCCAGTTTCACTGCTGGTGAGAATAAGCACAATTTCATAAAGTCAGTGGAGTAGCAAGCAGTGTGGACCAGTATTTTATAGCATTTTTTCTGAATTTATTTTTTCCAGTCAGTGTTCAAAGTATGGAAGAAAAACACTGACTGCATTGCAGTCTAATTCTGAGCTGTGGAGAATATTACTGAAGAGTAGGCTGAGAAAAGAGCTTTGAGAAGTAGATATTCAAAAAAATATCACCGGGGGGAATCACAATTTAAAACTTAGATGACAAAATTTGACAATTTTGAAATTTGAAAAATTTCACCCAGTCCTAATTAGTGCTAATTGTATATTCAAAGGTTCAGAGCTTGGGCTCTGAGAAGAATCCAACAGTTAGAATGCCTTATCGAACCATCTTGAAACATCCATTGTGCTAGGCATTGTACAAACACAGAATAGAAATTTCTGCTCTGAAGAGCTTAACTTGGCCTAACTCTATTCCCATAGCAGCCGATAGCTGTTTCATGTATCATGTGCTGGGTAATAACATAAGAGGACTCCATGTTTCTAAGATTAAATAAGCTGTTTATTAAAAGAGCTATTTGCAGACATGATGTAATTTCTGCTAATGTTCTAGCCATGTGTACACAGACTGACTTCTTGGTGCCAGCTCCACCCTTCCCAGCTGCAACCTCTCTGCCTTCCTCCAAGTCCCGGGCAGGTTGCTACAATGGCAAAGTTGAGCACCCCACTCCTCAAATATCAAAACTGGGCAGGAACTCTCACAAGTATAGAGGACCTGAGTCTCTTCTCACACTAGCTTTTACACTAGTGCATATCCTTTGATTTCAGTGGCATTACTCCTGTTTTACTTTAGTGTAACTGTAAAGGGAATAAGGGCTTGTCTACCCACGGAAGTTGTGCTGGTTTAACTTAAATGGGTTAAAAAACAGGTTAGTGAAACTTGTGCAAATCCCTGTGTATAACCGCTTATTTCAGTTTAAGAGTAGATTATTTTGGTTGAATTTAAAGTAGAAAGGAATTAATTTCAGCTAAAAAAATGTAAGACTTTCTTAAATCAAAATAAAGTGTCCACAGCAGTTTAACTAAGTCAGTTTAAAAGCATACCTTTAGTTAAGCTAGAGCAAGTTTATAAACAAGCCCTAAGTCTTGAGGTCTCTGGTGAAATCTGTGGTGCTCTCTACTCTTTCCAGGCCATCCTAAAGCATAAGGTGTTAAGAACATGCCTACTACTGGGTAGCTTAAATATAAATTATTCACTATTTCTGGGCAAACTATTAATAATCAAAGCAATAGCATTCAAACACCACCAGGAGAGATGGTTTGTATTCACTGGGGGATATATTCCTTTAACAAGCTAGTTGCTAGTCTTTTCCAAGAACCAATTTGTGCTCTCAGAGCAAGATTTTTCAGAAGACCTCAGCTTGCATTTAAGCAACATAATAAGTGGCCAGAGTTTCCGAAGGAACAATATATTGGATGCTGAGGACTGTTGAAAAACTGAGCCCAGTTGTGGAGCCTGAGCACTTGAGAATCTGTCCTTGAGCTCTTTGAGAATCTAACTCTGAGTTTTAAAGGCCAGACTATAGCTTTGCCACATAAGCCTTTCATTAATGACTGGACTACATTTGTTTGTAAGTGTCCATAATATTTGTAGCATTTAATATTCTGGGTTTGTCATGCTTGGGTAGTTTGCTGATTGGCTGAATCTCAGGCAATATCATAATATAATTATTTGAGTATCCTTTGTGGTAAGTAGCTACGAATTGACATTCTCTGCAGCTTTACATAGAAATAATAGTCCATCCTAACAGTCTTGCCAGTTTTGACAAATCCGTGTCAGCGTAAGCAAGTAAAACATCTCTTTATGTAGAGATGAAATCACTGAAGTAGAATTAGTGACCATCTGTCCTATCCTGACTCTGAAAAAGATGTGGAGGTCATGGTGGATAATCAGATGAACATGAGCTCCCAGTGCAACACTGTGGCCAAAAGAAATAATGTATAAATAATCCATAAACCTTGGATGGAGGTTTTTAAGTTGTGGCTTGACAAAGCCCTGGCTGGGATGATTTAGCTGAGGTTAGTCCTGCTTTGAGCAGGGGGTTGGACTAGATGACCTCCTGAGGTCCCTTCCAATTCTAATATTCTATGAGTCTATAAACAGGAAAATCTCATGCCCAGTCTACACTTACCTTCGGGATTCGGCGGCAGTCGGTGGGAGATATGCAAGTGACGTAGATCACTGGCGTATCTCCCGTCGACTTTGCAGCGTCTGCTCCGCATGCCGTCCACACTGCACTGCGCTACGCCACTTATCGGGGTGGTTTTCCTGAATCGATTGCTGGATCAACTGAGCGGGTCTACACAGGCTGCTCAGTCGATCCAGAGCATTCGATCTGACAGCGGCAAATTTGTGTAGACCCAGCCTGAGATAAGAGTAGTAAGGTTGTTTTTACTTCTGTATTTGGTGCTGATGCCTTGTGACCACTGCGGAAATACTGGTCCATTTCTGGGGTCCACAATTCAAGAAGGATATTGGTAAATTAGAGAGGTTTCAGAAGAGCCACAAGAATGATTAAAGGATCAGAAAACATGCCTTATAGTAACAGATTCAAGGAGCTCAATCTATTTATTTTAACAAAGAGAAGGTTAAAGGGTGACTTGATTAGTCCATAAGTACCTACATGTGAACAAATATTTGATAATGGACTCTTATCAAATAGCAGAGAAAGGTGAAAGATGAAGCCAGACATATTCAGACTGCAAGTAAGGCCTATATTGTTATGTGTTATATATATGAGGGTAATTAACCATTGGAACAGTTTACCGTGGGTCACGGTGGATTGTCCATCACTGACAATTTTTAAATCAAGACTGGATGTCCTTTTCTAAAAAATGCTCTAGGAATTATTTTGGGGAAGTTTTAAGGCTTGTGTTACACAGGTCAGTCTAGATCAGTGGTTCTCAAATGTATTTGATCAGGCCCACCTTCTTTGTGTCTGTGGTCGTTTACGCCCTCCCACCTCCCAAGTACATACACTACCACCCAGCTCTGAAGGCAGAGCGGACAACAGCAGCTGCTGGCGGGGTGTTCAGCTCTGAGGGAAGCACGCACCAGTAACAGCACAGAAGTAAGGGTGGTAGTGTGAAAAGTAATATTGACTCATCACTTTTCACAGCAGACTTAGCGCCCCATTGCCATCTTTACTTCTGTGCGGGTGCTGCCACCCTGGGGTTGACTGCTGGAGCCCTGCTGCCTCCAGGTGAGAGATTGGGGCAGAGGGGGAAGGGAAGGAAAGCCCAGGTGATGGGGCTCTGGCTGTCATCCCCAGGGCAGTAGGGCTTCAGCTGTCCCCTTTATCCCCACCTCCTGGGTGTGTATGGCTCTTCTACATGAGCCCCAGCTACCCACAGCTGACTCCTAGAGTTCTTCAAAACAAAAAAGAGCACACAGCTCGTGCCCCCCTTCACACATTACCACCCCGCCCGTGGTAGATCCACCCCATAGTCGCAGAACCGCTGGTCTAGATGATCACAATGGCCCCTTCTGGGCTTCTAATTTATGATTTCTATATCTTAATAGAGTTCTTATTTAGTGCCAGTTGTCAGACAACGTATATCCACAAGAAGCTACTAAGAAGCATGATCAGATCATAAAATAAGTTTTGCATCGCTGATTATCACATGAAAGGTTTGCGTACTGCAATACAAATATATGATCATTGCACCACAAATAAAACAGTATGTGTGTGATGTTCCTTAAGATTTGTCCTACACTTTTCATACAGCTACCTTTTGTCTTTCATTCCACTGTCCCTTATT
Organism: Mesoclemmys tuberculata; assembly: GCA_007922155.1. Classification (NCBI taxonomy): domain Eukaryota; kingdom Metazoa; phylum Chordata; order Testudines; family Chelidae; genus Mesoclemmys; species Mesoclemmys tuberculata. The sequence continues at coordinate 13,665,590 of ML675616.1, read as the reverse complement.
TCATTGAAATGTAGGTGATCATTACACTGAGTAGAAATGAGGGTGTTTTTCTATTGTCAAGGAGCCAAAGTTTCTGAAATAATTCCCTTTCACTAGAATTTTGTGCTGAGGTAAAAGGGGAAGTTAGGATTGGAAAGTGTAGTAAGAAAAAATATTTGCTTTAACTGGGAATCCCTGTAGAAGGAAGAGATTGAAATTAAAACAAGATTTCCATAAGTCATTTTCCTCCATGAGAAGTTGTGACTGAGAGCTATTTGTTAATCTGAGTACAATACACAAAAAGGGAAGTTAAAGTCATTAAAAAGCAATTTGACAAAGGCATCTAGTCCTGTTTTATGGTCTTGACAATGAGATGGGGAAAGCTATTTGTTAGATATCTCATATGGTTGTTTTTGGAACAGAAATCTTATTCCAGCTCGTGTTTGTTTTTAAAACCAGTTACAAAATGTGCATGTGTTCCTATATTTGAGCTGTTGATGTGAGTCAAACACTCCACCCAAATGTGTTTCAGAGACCTAGATCACAAAAAGAAGCCGCTGAAGAATCCTGATTTCCAGTGGGGAACCTAGAAGATTACAAGTGACTGTTACTAATATTGCTACCCCATCTGGCTTGAATGTTTAGCCAATATATGGGATCTTCTGGATGTGGTTGTTTCCATTAGGCAGAGAAATTGATGAAACAGGTATTTCTTGAGTGCGCTCCTGTTTATTTACGAAGAATGTACAAATTCCTGTTTCCCTGAATCTAGTAGGAATCAAACAGGTGGAAGTTCTTTGCTCACAGTTCCAAGCCTCTTTCCAGCCAGCAGTCTGCCCAAAAAGTTCTTTCTCTTGGCTTTCTCTCAGTGCTCCTCTTGTCATGTCCTGGCATTCTGCTTCTCAGTCTCTGCTGACTTTCTGGCTGTTTCTTGCTGATATATACACACAGCTGCAATCAAATCAATCCCCCCAGCCCCTGCATGTGCATTCCGTCTACTCTTTGGGCAGTAGATGAAACAATGGAAGCCATCACTAACCAAAGAGGAATTTAATTGTTCCCTCAAGCAGCCTAAATGGAAGATGGTTAGCATGCAAATCACCTTTAATGAGGTATGTAGATCAAAGAGATGCTGCCGGGAGCCACTCAACTTCCAGCATAACAGTGTCAACAGAGAGAAGACGGGTAACAATTAATCTGTACCAAGGGTCACGTAAATTCTGGTTTCATCCTCCAGGACTGAGATCCAATCTATGGACTTTATTTTCCTCTCACTTATAGCATTGCTACACCAGGGTCACTCCACTGACTTTAAAAGAGTTATTGGGGTAACTGGCAGGATAATCATACCCCGCATTTCATTTAATTACACAAAGCTAAAGGACTCTACATAAAGGAGTGACTTATAAGTGTTGTGCCAATTTTGGCTCTCAAGAGCATCCTGGTAAACATCTGTGATTTCAGGGGGAATGCACACAGCGTAGACAAGAGCGGGACTTGCCCTTCTAATAAATGCGGTACTGAAGATACATCACTTGCAGAATGAAGGGGTCAAGGTGCAATGCTCTAAGAGCTGAGGCTACAGATGTGGCCAAGGGCTGGTTAATGTACAGCCTTGAAGGCAGGGGTAAGAAGTTCATATCTGATCGATGGAGATGAAGGAGCCAAAGGTGGGGGATGGGTAATATGGTCAGTTTGGTGCATGGGGAAGATATTTATAGCAACTGCATTTTGGATGGAATGGAGAAAGACTGTTATGGGTGTCAAGGAGGCTAGAGAGGAGATTGCCGTAATTCATCTTCTAATGGGCAGTGAGAGTGGGGGGGGGAAGTAAAACAACAGTCTTTCATCCCCTCTAATGTTCAAGTCTAGTCTATCTGATGTCAATGGTCTTTCTTTGCCGGGCAGGACTGTGACACACTGCACCCCTATGTACACCCTTATGGTATGATTGTGTACTGTGAAGAAACATATTAAAAAGGGGAGACATTTTGCTGTTCTCTCTCTTCCACCTCCATCTACAAACACCACCAAGCAATTGTGATGCTGACCCAGGGGAGAGCCTGGTTGGAGGTAGACCAGCCAGCCTGTGGTGAGGATCTTCTAAGACCGTAAGGATGCTGAAAGTTTTAAGCCTAGTTTAGAATGCGATTTGCCTTTTATTTACTTTTGTCCAAATCTGACCAGCTTTCCTCTGATTTATAATCACTTAAAATATTTCTGTACTTACTAAATGTGCTTGTTTGTTTTATCTAAAGCAGAGCATGTGGTTCAAGGTGTGCAGAGACTCCATTCAAAGTAACAAGTCAAGTACACATTAATTACTTTGATAAATTGACGAACCAATGGCCTTGAAGTGTGCAGTGGGCAGCACTGAACATTGTAAAATGGCAATTCCTAGGATTGCAGATGGGATTGGGGGTATGGCTGGGGTCATGCCATTGCATAATCCCATGAGTGGCTGGCTAAAGGCACTCACTCTCTGAGTTGGGAGCAGTTTACTTTCTGTAGGCTGTGCGTGAGCTGACCCAGGAGTGGGGGCTCACACAGCAGAGCAAGTGCAAGATGGATTCCAAGAGTGAGGGATTGGTGTGACACAGCTATCCACCAGTCCAGATTGCAGAGGGGAATTTCACTAGGACATAACACCTTCTTTTGGAAACAACATTTCACACTACTTAACGTCTCTTCCTTCCTTGTGCGGGAGGTCAGACTAGATGATCATATTGGTCCCTTCTGACCTATGAGTCTATGAGTCTATGAGTCTATGAGTCTGTCTGGTGATTTACACAATTATAGAAGCTTACAATGTGAATACATAAATATTATCTGTATCCCATATTGTAAGGTGTTTGTTATAAATGAAATTAATGCAGCTAGCAACTCACAGGCATTCCATAGCATCTAAACACTAAACTCATTCTTATAATTCTAAAACCTATTTTAACAATACTAACCTTCAGGTGAGTCAGACTGATTTCCGCTAGGTATTGGTCAGTATTCAAATGAGGTTTGGGAACTTTAGCATGAGCTGGCCCTGGCCTGCCAGTGTCAGCCCCTCCTGCAAAAATGGCATAGGAAGGGGTGTCCCTCATGCTCCTGAATATGCCTCAGGCCCCCCATCCTTAACAAGGCATCTGCCACTACATTTTCTTTTCCTTTGATATGGACTATTTCCATGTCATACTCCTGTAGAGCTAGACTCCAGTGTAATACTCTCAAATTGGTCCCTTTGTCCTAGTGCAACCATATTAGCAGGAGTGATCCATTAGAACCTTAAATTTTCTATTATACAAATATGACTTAACTTGCTTAATAGCGTAAACTAGTCAATAGGCAGACAACAGGCCAAATCCAGACCACGAGATGCTTTTGAAAGGACCACAAAATCTTTTTTTTTAAATTTATTACCATTGTTGGTATTATTTTGGTATTTTTTTCTCTGGAGTCTGGACGTTGACTATACCTTGACCAAGAAATTTGGACCTTGACAAAAAATAATTGATTACCTCAGCCTACGGCACAACATTCCCGCTTGATGACAGCATAGTTCTATTCAGTGGGATTCCGTTTTTTTGCTCAAGAAGGCAATGGGGTACCTCTTGTCCCCCACCCCAGTCTGTATTGGCTCCGTGCCTAACCCAGTATTAGAAGTCTCAGTGCATAGCAGAAAGGGTTTACTGAAATTGGGCTGACGGAACCTGGCTCTTTAGACAACATCTCTTTTCTCTTTGAAGCCCTTTTCACAGGCCTCAGTCCATATCACTGGGTCTGATTTCCCCTTTTTGTAAGGTCTGTTATGGGGGGGCCACATTGTCACTAAACCCCTTTACAAATCTCCAGTAATACTTGGTCATACCAATAAAGGATTGGACTTGCTTCTTGGTTCATGGGGCAGGCTAGTTCCAAATGGCTTCTACTTTTAAAGGGCCAGGATGAACAAATCCATTGGCCACCCTGTGTCCTAAATAAAATATCTCTAGAGCCTGCATCTTGCATTTGGACACCTTGACAGAGAAGCTGGCTTCTCTAAGTTTCTGCAATACAATTCACACCTAATTCAGGTGGTCACGAAAACTAGCCAAGTTGTTTACTTAGGCCCTGGTGAAGGTCTGTAACCCATGCAGCTACTCATTGACAAGCCTCTGAAAGGTAGCCCCTGCATTAATTAATCCAAAAGGCAAAACCTTAAACTCCATATAGGTCAGATTCTACCGTGAAAGCTGACTTTTCCTGGGCATCAGCATCTAAGGGAATTTGTCAGTATCGACCAGTCAAATCCAGAGTACTTCTGAATTTTGCACTCCCCAACAGATTCAATAGATCCTCCTTCTGAGCCACATTCCTCTCCTTGCCAAGGGAAGGATCAGCCTGTTGAGTCTTAACAAACTCCTTTCAGTTGCACTCAAGTTAAGTGAAAACTCCGGCAAAACAGTGGAATCTCCAAACCCTGTCTCTGGGGACACGCTGTTGCTTTCAGCTGACAAAGGACTTAAGGCATTTCCCTTCACCTTGCGGTCCTCTCTGCTGTCCACAGACAAGCCAGACATGATAGAGCTAATCTTTTTCTGGCTGTGAGTTATGATATTAACCTGCTTAGACATGGCTAAAATATCATTACCTATTAAAATGTCAGCAGGAAGCAGATTCCTAATGCCCACAATAATATCTCCCTGAAAATACTCAGACTCAATGTAGGCCTTGCCCAATAGTACAGTGACAAGAAATTCAGCCATAGCTAATATATTTAAACTCTTACTGAGAAGTCTGTCTTCCTCCCTGACCACATTTTTATTGACCAGAGTGACTTGGGACGCTGTGTCCCTCAAGCCTTACAATCTATGCTATTTATCTTAGCATTTTTAATAAATTCTTTGCTACCCTTCGACGGCTTAGTTCTAATAATGTTCAATTCAATTCGTCCTGCTCTACTGCTGCCTCTGGAGCAACAGTAGTGGTAGTCACTGTGGTAGGTGGGGCTGTGGATCATGGGGTTACCTTAAGTTTTGGGCGATTTGGATTTATATTGCTGAGAGCTCGACAGTGATGATAGACTACTTGGATAGTGGGGGTGGGAGCTGAAGGTGCTTATGGAAAAACAGTTTGATCTGATGGCTTTTGCTGCTCCAGTAATTTGAAATGCAATATCTGAACTTTGATCTGTCTCTTGTGTGCCCTCTCCTCAGCTTCTTCGTTGGCTTTGTCTGCTATTTCTTCCATGTGTCTTTGGTGGACTTTCTCCTCAGCTATCTTGACTGCTTCGGTCACCCTGACCTGCAATTTCTTCATCAGTCTTTGGTGCTCATGGTCCTCCTGGTCACACTCTTCTTAGATGCTGCAGTCAGGCCAATTCCACTGCAATGGACTTCTCTGTGGTACCTGGGACACGGGATTCACTGTTCTGCCTCTGGAGCCTGGTCAAAACTTCTGAACACAGTTCTCAGCTCATGGTGCTTTCTTTTTATTGGATATTCCCTTCTTCAAACATAACTGTTCAAGTTCTGTTCTCACAATGCTCATGGTCACTCACTGTGTCTATTCTTTAACCTTTAAAACTCTCAAGATCAAGTTTAGACTTTTAACGGTGCTGGGGTTATGATCTATAAACTTAATTGCCCTGAGGTATGTGAATTCTGCCAACTACAGCACTGACAAGCTGTCCTGCAGCAGCTCAAGAGCATGATTATCCACCTCTGGATAGACTGTTAGGAAGCAGGACACAAACTCCAAATTGGTTGTGAGTTCTATACATAGATTCCAGCAACCAACTGTCAAGTGTAAACTCCTCAGGCAAACATGGAGTCACAGGTAGTGCCCTTGGTTACTCCTATCAGTCTTCCACCCAGGTAAGCTCACCTTTTTGATAGATGGCCCCTTACACAAGGATCCCAGCAATATTTAGGTTACATCCAATCCCAAAGGACCAGTCATTTACCCACATGAGTTTCCCTTTAGATCAAAGACAATGCTTATAGCCAATCCTATAGTAAACTATATTATTTTAATTGGCCTATGTTCAGTTTCACACCTATATTTCCTGTCGTATTAAATCAGAAGATTTTTGTATTTTGTATAACGTAACTAAAATAAATGCTGAGCTAAAATAACAGAAGAATTCTTTAGGGGTAGATCAAGTTTATAATGTGCAATTACTTCCTTGTGGGCTATACCCTAGGAGGTACGTTTGCACCCTCTGGTTCATACTTTGAGGCTAGTATTAATGGTGATGCAAATGAGTACAACTACTGTGGTTTTGGGAATATGTTGCTGAGTAGTTAACTTAAAAAAGAAAGCACAGAAAGGCAGAAATATGATGAAGATGAAATGAATGCTAATGTAAAAAAGAAAAACAACAGCAATGGAATGTAGGCCTGGCTTGACATGAGTAATTGGTCATGGATGAGACCTCATTTCTTCAGAGATAAGATTAGGGAGGTAAATGGATCAGTAAATTGAAAACAGAAATCTGTACTAGCTAAGATAAGGAGGAACAGCCAGGGAACCATTTACAATGGACGAGATAACAATGGATAAGATAAGCCTGGAATATAGGATGGGGTAAAGAGAAAGTCGTACACAGACAGTCATGCTGCACAGAGATTGGTACCTACAAAGTGACCAACCAAGCCCCAAATGTGTGATACAATGTATAGTGAATGTCCTGGAATGTGTAAATGTACAGTATGTCCTATACCCACCCCCTGTACTTTAGTGTGATCAGTTCAGCATAGCTTTGCTGTATGCCATGTAAAGGAACCTGAGAGATGAGACTGGAGTTGAACTTGAGTTCCTGAGGAACCGAATAGAAGCGGAGTCTGGGGAAACCCAACAGGTTCCCATAGAAAACTTGAAGTGGTCAGTGAAACATTTTGACCAAAATATTATTTGGAAATGCTCACGGTGCTCACGGTGCCTCACATCTCCCATAATGCACCATGGTTTCCCCTCTTCTTGAGGGGAGGCGGTGCATTATAGCAGTCGTATGATCATAGTGCATCACAGGAGGTGAAGTCCATCTGGGAAGTCCAACCCATGAAAGAGAATGGGAGCGTGAGGTATCCAAACTCAACTCCTTTACAGCATTTCACAGTCAAAATACTTTGGGTTTGGGGGATTCAGTTTTTGGATGACACATCAAAAATTTCCATGTAAAGCAGACACTTTTTCCAAATACAAAAAATTGGTTTGTTAAAACTCCTCTTTTCCATTGAAAAACAGTTGAGAGAAATTTTTCAACCAGTCCTACTCCAAAAACAGCTGAGGCAGTGGGGCCAAGGGTAGACTTAGGCAGCCTAAAGAAGTTTATAATAATCTATTCAGGCCTGCACCTTGTCACTGTACAAACATATTATTTTGTATGTGTGGATCAGGGAATTCATGAGCATGAAAATGTTTTTATTTGTCATTATGTTCTTTTGTGATATAGCAACATTTTAGGCTGAGAATACTAGACTTAGTGCAAACAGGATAAGAATGAGGCATGATTTTGCACCAGTTCTTCCAGTGTCTTAATTTTTTTTTCCACACAGCTCTAGCCACAGTTACTCCTCTGTGGCTAATAGCGGAGTAAATATGATGGTCAAGAATTTTTAGATGCCCAGCTGGAGGCCTAGTCTACACTTACCACAAAATTCAGCTGAAACCAACAGGAGATATGCAAGCTATGTAGACTCTCATTGACACAGCATTACTTTATTTACAGGGGTGGATTTATTAAGTTGATTTCCAGATTGATTGAGTGGGTCTCCACTTCCACTCAATCGATCCCAAAGAATCGATCTTACAGCGGTGAATTTGCTGCAGTCAATGAAGACATACCCGAAATTTCCTTAAAGGAGCCTCATTTTCAGAAGTCTTGTGCTCAGACTTTCTAAAAATCGATGCCCTTGGAGGGGTCTCAAATTGGGGACTCAGACCATCCTGTTACTTTTGAAAACCTGAGCTGATACTTTTCGTAAGTTCTAAATTCCCATGTTAATCAAATCTATTCAATATTTATTTGTCTTTGGACGATGAGTCATGAGGAAGGAAGGGGAGATGCTGGGATTTCTGCATGCTGCTTTGTGTTTGCATTGCACTGATGAACTGCAGAGTGGGATGAGACTCTAGTATTTGACATGAAATCGGTAGACGCATCCCAAACCAGCTGTGAGAACAGTTGCATTTCCTTATCAGCCTGTTAGGCAGGCCTTTCCCAGCTACATGTTCAAAATTATCACCCGTGCCTCTTTGGTTCCTTACCTTCTCTACCTCTAAGTTTTAGCTCCGTCTCAGGGAACAGAAGAAAAATTTCCCAATACCTTCTTTTAGGAATTGGCCTAGATCTTCTCCTGCATCCAGGCTGTACATAAAAAGAGGACTTTCACCCAAGACTAAATTCACAAAGAAAAACAATGCTGAAGTGTGATTCTATTCTGACAAGTGACAATGTAAAAATAATATCTGGCTCTTTCATCGGTAGATCTCAAAGCACTTTACCAAGGAGGCCGGTATCTTTATCCCCATTTTATAGATGGAGAAAGTGAGGCACAGAGAGATGACATGACATGCCCAAGGTCACCCGGGAGACCAGTGACTAAAGCTGAGAATAGAGCTGAGGATGCCTGAGTCCACTCTCATGCCTGATCCACTAAGCCACCATCTTTCTCAATAGCCTCACTGTCCATGCACAGTCAGAGCCGGAGTCACAGCTCCTGACCTCAGTCAGCAAGGGGCAGATTGTGACTAGCCCAAACATGGCTACACAGCAGAGTAAGGCCCACCTGCAGCCATACAACATGCACCTTCATGGCCGATTCAGATCTTAAGCCTGGTCATGACAGTGGAAGAGCTGAAGCTGAGCTCCGAGTGCTGATCTCCTGAGCAGAAGGTGATTCAATATAAGGGTGGAAGCGTGCAACAACTGGTAGAGCGCTATAGCAAGTTGCTTCCCCCTTTGATCCTGAAGAAGAGTAGGGGATAAAGAGTAACTCTGACTCACAGTTCCTCCCCGCTGCTTCTCCTGGGACATCACAGCTATGCTCCACTCCCTTCTCAGGGCTTTCTAGCCCTAAAATAGGTTCTGACTATGTTTTACTCCTGGTAAATCTGCAGGGCCAGCCTGGTATGGAAGAGTGAGCTCGATTAGGTGACAACGCACACACTATGGAGGTCCTGATTTTAGTACTCAAGCTAAATAGCACCTTGCTCCACGCAGAATCCTTTAACTTCAGCGGGATCACTGGTGGACTAAGATCCTTGCTCACACTGAATAGTACATCAGGATATGCCCAAAGGGAGCACTTCATTCTGGAAAGCAAGGAGAGACAACAAAATATGGACGTCCAGGTTGCCATTTTTTTGGCCAACTCACGCTTCTGACTTGGGGTAACATTTTTAAAGTGCTTAAGTGACATAGGAGGTTAAGTTAGTTTCGTTTTTCCAAAGGGTCTTAAGATCCTAAGTCCCATTGACTTTCAGTGAGATTTAGGATCCTTTGTGCCCACGTTACTTCAGAAAATGGCACTTGGCCTCCTAAGTTGCTTAAGCATTTTTGAAAATGTTACCTCAGAACTGTATTGTAAAATCAAGATGTTGGCTGTAGAGAGCAAGCCTCCATAGGCCACTTGGTCTCCATATTTCCCTTTACCTGCTACATTCACAGTGGACTATCTGTTAAAAAAATCAGTCTTCCTCCCTGGTTTACATGAATGTTACCTGGGCTCTGGAAGTGAGCCAAGAAACTGCAAACCAGGAGTGCAGTAAAGCTGAGATTCCTTTCACCTATCGTCTAAGTGTTACCAGTGGGATTTTGATTTATATTTTTAGTCTTAAGTGAATTTGGTTGAGCCCTAAGGCCACTATTTTCCCCCCATGAATTTTCAAACACCAGTATCTTCCTGAGGCTGCAAGGCCTAATTTAATCCAATTATTGCACAGCAGGTCAGCAGCACCCTCCTTGATGGCAGTGCACTCTCACTAGCTTCATCTGCCCAAGCAGCAGAGAAAGCACTTGTTTTCAAAACTGCCTGTAAGGTAAGAGAAATGTATTACCCGTTGGACTGAGTGCTCAGGTACACCATGAGTTTGGCAGCCCACAGACAAAGACTTATCCCCCAGAACTAGCAGTGACAATGCAAATTTCTCCACTCTGGTGTGTGTCTTGACCTGGAGGAGGGTCCATGTGTAGGAAGGAGAGGGGGAATTCACAGGAGGGAAAGAAGGGGAGTCCCAATGGCTCATTGGTCTTTGACATCTCTGCTGAAACTGCTAGTGACTGTGCTGATGAGAGCCAATGGTATTGCTGGTTTTTCTGAAGTGATTCTCAGGTATTACTAGCGTGCACTAGTTTTCATCCCATGGCTAAGTCATACAAGGCACTATATCAGGTATAGCGAGCCAGCCCCCACAACCACCAATTCAAATTTCCAGAAACACCAGAATGAAGGAAATGAAAGGAGAAACTCCACTCATCCATGAACTTCTCATGAAACGTAAAACACATTGAGCCAGTTCATCTGTGGTGCAACTCCACTGACTAACGGTGCTACTACAGGGAGAGAATTGGTGTGAAACCCTCACCCTAACTTTGGGAACGTTTGGATTTGGCTAGAAAGCCAGGCCTGAGCTTCACAGCTGGGACCAATCATGATCAGGAAAGAAAACACTAGAAATCTGGGGCCTGACTGCTGTGGGTAAACCTGTTGAAGTCAGTCACTTGAGGATTCCATGTGCACTGCTCCTCCAGGTCTCCACTCCCAAACTCCACTGCAAGGGTGGGGCTGGCAGAAGTGGGGAAGTAGGCAGAGCATCCCAGAAATCCCCAACTGAGATTTCCAGTTTCTGGCGACTAGCTAACAGAACCACCCTTTGAGGCCACTAGCACCCAGTAGATAGTTTAGAGCAGGCCTAGGGTTTCATTTACTTTACTTCAGGGTCTCTCCTCTGGGAGCCAAATGAATTGGCCCCTGAACTGAGGGAATGCAAAGGCGGCTTCAGTTCCTCTGGTCTTGTGCTGAGCACATCTTGAGTAGATCAGAAAAGCTAGCCGATGGTTGGTTTGTTTTTTTGGTAGGTAGTGGGCGCTATCTTTTTTCCTCTCTCTTTCCCTGTTTCCCTCTCTCTGTGGCACATGGGGCCCAATTCCTCACAGTTTTGCACCTTGTATAGTCAATTAAACTTGTAGAAAGTGGGCATAAGACATTATCACTCAGGTAGGAGAATGAAGAATTCTTATTTGCTAGCCATTTACACCCTGTACATGGCACTCACTTTGTAGAGATGTAATTGCCTGTACAAAGTTCACGATGGTGTTATGGTTAGGTTCGAGCCTTAGGGCTGGTCTACACTAGAGGATTTCATCAACAAAAGTCAGCTTTTGTCAAGAAAACAGTGCTGGTGCACAAACTTCCATCACCTCCTCCCACCAACAAAACTGCCCTGCTTTTTTCGACACAATAAAACCAAGAAGTACAAGGCTTTAGTCAGCTTATTTAGGGCGACGCAGTGTTACATCGGTGGTGGGCCTGTTATGCTTGTCAAAATTGAAAAGAAAACCCAAGCCCTGGCTGCTGCAAGCCCGGGGACTGGTTCCTGCTCCCGGCTGGCAGCCAGAGCGGGAGAAGTTGTGGACGACTGGACCCCAGCTCCCAGCTGCAAGTTGGCTTCTGGCAGGGAATGAGAAGGTGGGGGGTAGGGGTCAGCCCGCTGGGAGCCAGCTTGTGGTGCTCCTGGCAGGGAGCTGAAAGCCGGGTCTCTAAGCTCCCAACACTGCCCCTCTTAGGTCAGTGGAAGTGCTCCTGATGAGGACACACTCCACTGACCCAAGAAGTGTAGTTTGGACATCAGCCACCAAGTAATTACTGCAGTGGCTGTAAGTCGACATATGTTATGTCGACTTATTTTTTGAGTGTAGACAAGGCCTTAGACTTAGGAGATGCTGGATCAGTTCCTCCTTCACTGCAGACTTCCTGTGTGACCCTGGGAAGTCACTTCACATCCCTGTGCCTCAATTCCTCATCTATAAATTGGTAACAGCTGCACTACCCTTCCTCACAGGAATTGAATGGGGATAATTGCGTTAATACCTGTGAGTTGCTCCGACACAATGGTGATTGGGACTGGTTAAGTACTTAAAAGATCTAGATAGATAAAAGGTGCACGGCAGAGGAGAATCAGCCCTGTTGTTTGATGACACTCTAAGTTTTACATCTAATTTAGAACACCTTTAATTCCCTTCTCACACCAACTAGCATAATTCATAATTCAGTGGAATTATTCCTGACTGACACTTGGGTCAGAAGAGAATCACGCCATAAAATCGTCAAGGCAGGAACCTTGTTGCCCTGTTTGCCCATAGTGCCTGCCGTACATACCAATGAGTCTATGTAAGTAATAATAATAAACGTTATCAAACCATTGTTCATAAAAGATGTTTGTGAGCACTGAAAGGAACCATTTCAGTGCTTTTTATTTTCTTATTTGTTCCGAGATCATCGGCAGGAAGCAGCAGTTTGATAGAGAAGTAAGAGGAGCCCGGCTATGTAATTTCATTGCTGATAAATAAAACATCATTGGTCGCTAAATCACAGCATTTGTCATTAAATATCAGCATTTCAAAACATTCTACTTTATGGGCCATGCAAGCTCCAAAAGGAACATCAACAATGACTGTTTCTCTCCTAGATTTGTTTGGCTTTCAGAGCTCTGATATTTTCTAGACTAAATGTTTTTACTGCTACTGTTTTTAACCGCCTTTAATAAATCTCTCCCGCGGCTCCCAATTGCCTAGATTTTTTTAAAGACCTTGCTTGCTAGGTGTGCGCTTTCCACATATCAACTCTAGTTGTAATTGAGTCATGAAATTCACAAGATTCTTTTTTTTCCAGATAAAAGGAAGCATGAAGACGATGCCTAAGAGTAGCAAGGCCCAGGGGAAATGGAAATAAATAGCAGTGTCTTGCTGTGTAATGGTGAAGATACTAATAATTGTGATTGTACTAACTGCAGATTGAAAGAAATAATGGTGTAACACTGCTGCCAGGTGAAGTCAGCAGCCACAAGGGTCCCTCTTAATAATATAACAGAATCAGATTGAACCCCCACCCAGTTATCTGGGAAAATTAAATATCATCCCAGGTGCCCCTCAGAGGTAATGCTTCCCCACTCACAAGCACTGAGTCTGTGTATAGCAAAGAAAACGTAATAAAAAGGGGAAAGGAACCTTACCTTAATTTGGGAAAACACCATGACCAGAATTTGAACCCATCTGTCTATGACCTGCTACAGCGTACGCTGGGCAGTGTCCGTAGCCTCCATCTCTCACTTTGTGGTGTGAAAGTCCAGCAAACAAAGGTCCCTTTAACATGCCACTCCCTTCTGCCTCCACCACTCCCCCATCACAGCTGCTGTCCTTAGTCCCTGCAGACCCAGAGTTCAAGGGTCCATTCACCTGAGTTCACCTTCCACCCTGGCTTGGGGGAGGAAACGTCACACAATGCCTTCGTTGCTGCTGCTACTGCCACTGGCTCACAGCTGCTGCCGTTCACTCAGCGTCTCTGCCTGCTGCCGCCGTGGCACCTTTATTCGCTTTGCTGCCGTCGCTTGTCGTGCCACCGTTCATTCCACTGCACCGCCCTTCGCTCTGTCAGCGATGACCCTGGGCCATTGCCTTCTGCTGCCACCTGCCTCTCTACTGGGACCCCTGCGAGTCAGTCTCTTGAGGCTCCAGCCAGGTCTCAGTGATTTCACATCTCAGTGGGGAAACCTCCACTGTTACCGCAGGCTGGGCAGTCTCTTCTGCAGAAACGTGGATCCGCAGCAGGTCGAAGAACTTAGGCCGGATTATCAGTGATTTCAATTCTTGGGGTCACTTAACGAAACGATAGACTCTCAGTGGAGCCTAATCAGCTCTATCTTTAACCAAGGAAAAGGGGCAAGTCAAATGGTGCTTATGACTCTTAGGCAGCGCCCATGCCACCGGACAGGACACCTGTGCCCACCCCCTCTCACTCTCCACTGGGATCTGGCATCCGAAACCCCTGCTTAGTGAGTTCAGTTCAGTTGAGGGTGACCCGTCAAACAGGACAGGCTAGGCACAGTTCTGCTGCCCTTTACTCATACGGTAAGGATAACAATTTTTTATTACCCTGCATCCGGTACTAAAGTGATTTGTAACCCAACACCTGCCAATATCGACCACTTTGGCAACACAGCTTTGTCTGCTAATACCTAGGGAGAGTAGGTGTGTTCATGTAAATACAGTCTGGTCCTGAAGCCGTTTCCCCCCAGCTCCTCATTAGCTGTCAGGGGAGAGTCATTCAGAACCCGCTGACAATGGACGTTTTCTTCTCATAAAACATCTTGGACCAGATCCTCTGCTTATGTGACCTGAGGCCGCTTTTGACGCTCTATGATGAAAGATGACCATCTATATCACTGTTGTTACCACTGTGACACAGTTTCCATAAATCTTAAACAAACGACATGATGTAAGGTGTCAATGGAAAAGGTATGATTTACATGCATATATGAGCTTTGTATCTGACGTTATGAATATTGGCTATGTATTTGTACCTCAAATGTGTTTTTAGCTGGGGTAACACTGTCCAGGCAGAATTTACATCAAAGTCAGACAGCTATGCGTTGATGGCCCAGTCTCACAACCATAGAAGAAACTCATCCCACCCAGATAGCTTTTCCTGAGGATGCCTCAGACAGCAAGGCCCTCCTGTGATTCACAAACCATGTAAGGACATGTGATAAGTTCATGTGACCGTGGATGCTATCTTGAGTAACTTTCCACAAACAGGGGCTGTAGGCTTTGCTTGGGACAGAAATTTTCCATGCATGTGGCAGAGTTTATAAAAAGACACCTGAGACATCTCCATTTTGCCTCTTTCCTACCCTAATTTTCTGGACTGTTGATTTACAACTAAAAGGAGCATCTTGAACTATGGACTGAGGACCTTCCAATCTTTTAGAAGTTACCAGAGAGACTTTACAAGCCAGCAATCTATTCCATCACTGCCACAAACCTGATTTGTGATTATTTGTATGTATGTGATCTATTAACCAGTTATAACTCTTTTCTTTTATTAATAAATCTTTGGTTAGTTTACTAAGGACTGGCTGACAGTGTGATATTTGGGTAAGAGCTGAGATTCATATTGACCTGGAGATGTATGTCTGACCCTTTGGGGTCAGTCAGAACCTCACATATGGTGAATTAGGTTTTCAATAACCTCTCACCTCTTCTTCCCCTTCTTGATAAGATGGACCCCAACTCATCCCGTTGACATAACACAGCTACACTAGCACTTATGCCTGCAAAACGTATGTTGCTCAGTGGGAGTGTTTTTTCCACACCACTGAGCAACAAAAGTTTTGCGGACATAAGTGCCAGTGAAGACAAGTCCTGAATTAGAATCTGGATAGGTGAGCAGACTAAACATCTCTATTAGGATTATAAAATGGACTGGAGCATGAGTTTTCAGCCTAGGGGTGATGAACAGGTGTGTGTGAGCACACTCCCTTTCCTTATGGCTAGATGGGTGGGGCTCCTGAAACGTTTTCTCTGTAACATGGGGTCACAGGATGGGACATGGGGACTTTTAATGAATTTAGCTGGGCAAGGGAGAAAGCAGTTTTAAACCTCCTCCCTAAAATGGAAAAAGTATAGGTATGTGAATAAGGATTATCCTAGCAAAGCCTTTTCTGTTAGTTACTATTCAAATATCGTGGTTCTAACTGATCATTCTTGTTAATGATTTGTGTCTCTATACAACATGCCAAATTATAGATAAAAATTGTCTGACTGTATGTAAAATTACTGTCTTTTTGAGGTTTTTTTATCCTGCTTTTCAGTAAGAGTTATCTTGGGTAATTGTTAGGATGCTATGACGGATTTTAATGCCCATGCACATAAAGCAAGTCCATCTAGCAGTGCTTTTTTATAATACTGTAATACTATGAAATCCCTAAAGTGGTGCAATGTTGTTTATGATGAAAAAAAAAATTGTTTTTGTTCCAAAGATGATTCAACATTTGCTGGATTACATGTGCTCCAGAGTAGAGACTAGACAGCAAAACATGACTGTAACAATTCCTCCAGCCTGATCTTTCAAAAGTATCATAAAGTCAAAATGCAGTTTCCTCCAACGTATGGAGAATGCATTTACCACAGAATAGACTTGTTAGTGAATAAGATGTACTGTCAGCCTTAGCCCTAGCTAAATGCCAGGCTTCAGCCAGTTTTTCAAGAAAACCCATGTGGTGCTTACGATATTTTTAACCAAAATATTTAGCTATCACTTGAAAGTGTCATTTTGTTGAGTTGAATGAAAGTTTAAGGTCTTGAGGTTGATCTCTGTCCACAAAGATATACATGTGTGTGTTGTGTAAATTTTAAAGGTGGGGCTGGTAGCCCCGCCTGAAATTAAGGTTGCCCAACAGTTCCCATTATAAGACTTTTTTGATGTTGCTAATAATGTCACTAAACTTAAACAAGTTAGTCTGAAATTTTCCATGCTGGGGTAACTGCCCCAGGCATTTTCTTTTAAAAAAAATTTCAATCCAAAGAGTTCAGTGATTTCTGAGAGCCAGGCTATACAAAAGAAAATTTTCTTCAATGTTAAAAAAAATTCTGGCAACTGTCTGTTTGAGAAGCTCTAGCACCACCAGGCTTTGGAGCAGGGACTTGAAAGTTGGCAGGGCAGTGCCCTTTGTGTCAAGGATGTGCTTTGTGCCATCTCTGTGAAAATCTGACCAAATTGGCCACGTTATAAACCTTTGAAATAGCACAGCCTCTATATGCCCAATCTTCTTGTCCAGCTAATTCCACTTCCCTACCCAGCTCTCCGATCCATCTCTTCCCCACACTCAGCCTCCAGTCATCATGACTCTTTTCATCCAGTCTTTGTGTCCTTGCCTGCCCTGGCTCCTTGTCCTGGTCACTTTGCCCAGCCAGTCCCAGTTCTCTCTCTATACCATGGATCATTATCACATCTGTCCCCCCTCCCTTCACGTCCTTCCCCCTGGTTCCTGTCCCATTCTCCTTGCCCTGCCAGTCACAGTCTCCATTGGGCTCCTCATCCAGTCTCAGTTTCTGCCCCCACATACACTGTCACTTCCCTGTAGATCGAAGAGAGGCCACACCACACCACCTCATTATCTCACCATCTATTGACAGGGGGAATTAGCCAACAGGCAGTTTACGGGAGCTCTGACCCTGAAGCGGTGCAGGGCTAATCAGCAGTCTATTGCCCCTGGCCCCCAGGCAGGGCAGGGCAAGGAAGCAGTCTATGAGCTCTGGGCCCTTAGGCAGGGGCACAACCAAAAGGTGGTTCAAGCTCGCCAGCCGTCTTGGGGCTCGGGCAGGGGTTAAGCACCACTTCAGTCTATTACTTGATGCCTTGGCTCAGGTAGGCAATAGAGAGATGCAGGTCTCTCGGCCTGTGGCGGAGGTGCTGACAGCTCAGGAGCGGGGTGGCAGAGTTTTGTGGGACCTGGGCCCACCTGACTTCACCGGGACCCAGCCCAGGGCCCTGGCAGCAGCAGAACGGTCCATCAGTGGGTCAGCGGGGTCCCTACCGAAATATGCTGATTGAGACTCAGGCCCCAACAACAGCTGCACTGCAGTCAACTGTCCCTGGAGTACTTCCTACCCCCCGGCATGTACTGGATCCCCTAGGTGCCATTCATCTCTCTCAGGGTAGGTGGCCAGCAGCAGTCCCAGCGGCCCGCCTGTAGATCCAGGCTCCCTGATGGGCAGGAAGTCTCTGGGACTGGTAGCAAAGTCAGCAGCCTGAAGCAAGCTGGATGCATCTGTCTCCCTCGCAGTCTCAGCCCCAACTGAGCTGAAGGCCGCGCCTTTTATACTTCCTGCCCTGCCTACCCACTTCCTGTGGGAGGGGCGAGGTTGTTCCAGCTCCACCCATTTGGGTAGGGAGGGTGTGTCCTTCCCCTCTAGCTTGGAGGGAGGCCACCCTGCCTCACTACATCCCCCCACCACTTTTCCCTCTGGTCCCCAGACCTAGTATCCTATCCCAGCCAGTGCCATTCTCCATCCCGCAGCTCCCAATCCCAGCCTCTACTCTCAGGCTCCCTGTCCCAGTCTAGTCCCCTGGTTCTCCCCTGAATTCCCCAGGTCTGGCTCTTGTCCTCTCTGCATTTGAATCATATGGCTTTCTCCTCCCTGGTGCCTGAGTGCCAGCATGCAAAAAACTATGTTAAAGGAACACATGGGGAATGTGCTCATGGGAGTCAAACTCAGGTTGCACAGGCAACCTTAATTTTGGCATTTCCTAACTTCTGAGTGCTTGAATTCGCAAACTTATTAATATTCTATTAATTTAGGTTTTTTGTGTGGAGTTTGTGTGTCTGTGTGAGTATGTAAATATGCATACATATATATATATATTTGTGTATATATGCAAATTTTTTGAAGCTACATTCAATAGAAAATCATTAGCTTTTCATAAGGAGAGAACCACATCTTGGGCTGGAATCATCAATACACTGGAGCAATTTGGCATCACTCCACCAATGTAGTGCTTTAGCCTAGTTCCAGCTGCTTTCTATCACCAGAGCCGTGCCTAGCAGCCAGAGCATACCAGTGAATCTGGGCTTATCTCTATTCTCAGACATTGGGAGCCACCATCACGCTGGTTCATCATCTCTCTAGGGTTATGTAAATGGTGTTTGGATTTTGGAAGATGAAACAGATTCATGCAACGATTTTCTCTCTAAAAGACGACTTTCAGTGGAATGAGTCTTAAGTGAAATGATGTCTTCTCACTGCCTTTTCCGATCAATATTGCCTATTGAGAACAGATCCTTTGTTATGATAATCCCTAGGAGGAGTAAGCAGCAAGCACAAAACAGACCTATATGCAACTGACAGTGGAAACAATGAGGAACTACAGTATAGAAATAATTTTGTGGGCTGAAAGACAATCTGAGTCATGTAAGCTTTCATCTACATCATGAAAACTGTGGGAGCTATAACAGATATTTAAATGGAATCAGTACTGCTATTCCCTTTGAAGTTTCCAAGGAGTTTGATTTATTGGCACTTTGAAGGTGTTTTTAGCTGAGGAGACACAACTGACTTACAGTGTATGTGGCCTGAATGTTCCTGTGTGATAGCATTCACTTACATCCTGTTGCTTCCAACATTTGAAAGACGCTCCATCCAATATGTAAACTAATTTCAGGGAACACAATCAGTAAACATCATACGATAAAGGGAGTGAATATGTATCATTTCTAGCATTACACCCCTTTGGAACTGAGCATGGAACGACAAGTCAAAATGCTTTGATCTGTGCAAGCCCCTGCAGTGTGTAGTGCCACAAACTGATGTCTCATTTATTCAAGAAGTAGAAAGATCAGATGTGAAACAGGCTTATTTAGAATTACATTTTTTTCTATTGGTCCTCTTACAGTGTTGCTCTTTGCACTGGGATGAACTACGGTTTCAGCTCTACCGGTGTAAATAAGCACTAACTCTGTTGATGTCAGTGGAGTTACGCACCATAAAGCTGGGCTAAGTGAGATAAGAATCAGGCCCAACCTGAGTAAAAGGAAGCAGTCCCTCAGTGAATTATTCAGAGTCATGGGGTTTACATGCAAATCATCACATTAAGTGTCCCAGTTCGTTTGGAATACCTGTTCCTAATATACCCACAACATATAACATTAAATTAGGTGTTGCATGTCTTTTTCTGGTCCTGGGGCTTATTGGTATGGCAGAACGAGTTGGTCTGGTGTGGGTGATGTGGGATATGTGATACACACAGCTACAATCAATATAGCTATAGAAGCTAAACGTGTAGAAATCCCTTGCAGCAAAAAAGAACTCAGTGTACATACCAACATATCTAGGTCTTCTTACAATGGCATAGGTGTTCAGAGATACACATAGTGAGTGATCAGTTATCTCACTACGGCTTCAAGACCCAACCCACCAAAACATCCTCAGGAAAATGCAATTCCAGTTGATCTTACATTTCAGAAAATGTGGGTTGAGCAAAATACTGCTATTTAGCTCTTAGTATATATCATACAGGTAGTTGGAAATGCGGTTGTGAAAAGGAGATAGTTCTGTGTTTATAACAGATTCATCCTGGAATGCCTCTATTTATGTCCTTTTCTTTTTCATTAGCCTTGTGCACGATGCTGTGCAAAACATGTGCATGTAGAAAAACATGGGGTAACATTTTGAAATACATCGAAGCGACGTAGGAGCTTAAGTTCCATTTTGAAAAGTGACTTTTAGGCACTTAGGAATCATGGAGTGCATCTATGTGCCACTGGGGGGTGTAATTTTCAGCTTACGTCGATGTACACATGCTAGCTTTGATTGAGCTAGCATGCTAAAAATAGCCGAGGCAGCACAGCTGGCAGGACAGACCAGCCACTAAAGCACCGTCCCCTCCGAGGCTCTAGATAACCTCTTGGGCAGCTGGCTGCCCATGTCACAGCTATACTGCTATTTTTAGCACACTGGTTCAGTCTAAGCTAGTGTGCGTATGTCTACGCAAGCTGGAAATTATGCCTTCAGCTCCGTTGTGGACCTGCCCTGAGCGTCATGTAAAAGATGTGATGAATCGCTTCTTGGCAGCTGCCTTGTGAACCACCAGTGAACCCACTCCCGGAGGAATTATTTGGATTCAGAGCAGTCCCAGAAGGAGTCGTTGTGACTTCAAGACTTATGCTTGTGGTTTCACAGCTATAAGATAAAAGCTGATACCCGTGGGCCTTTAAAGAGAACCCTTAAAATATTTATTTTCTGAACAGTTAGATATTTCCACGTCCCCGCTCCTAAAACTAGTATCAGATTTAATCAGCATAAGAAGCAATGGCCTAATAAAACACTTCATGGCTCTTAGATGTCGGAGCCAAGGTTATCTTAACAGAGGTGTCGAAAGGTCGTATATAAAAAACAGTGATCATAAAACAGAACCCGTCACTAAATACTTTCTCACATTTCCTTTTCACTATCACAACAACCAGTTTCTGCCAGAGAAGACTTTGTTTCACTTCTGGGATTTGCATTTTCTAACCTTACCCTCATTATTTGGCACCACTGGTGTGTAATGCTCTAATTCAATCTGTTTTCTTTCATTTTAACTACATGGGAAGTCTGTAGAATTCCTTCATCTAATTATTTTGACGATGTTGCAGCCCTGGAATAATGGACCATTATTAACTTGGGCTGAGAAGACCATTCTGTCTTAATCAGACACTTCAGGTCTGATTCTCCTTTCACTTATATCAGTTTTGCATCAGTGTAACTCCACTGGGCCTGATCCCGCCCTCTTGCACAGAGATAAATTAGGAGTAACTACTCTGAAGTCAAAGAGCCAGACAGTTGAATTGGTCTCAGTGAAATCAGTGGAGTTACTCCTGATTAACACTGAGATACATGAAAGGAAAATTGAGCTCTCTGGATCTCTGGATCTCATTTGCATCCATGAATAAAAAGCATTTCAGTCACTGATGGCCAGCATGTTATTTCACTGTCTTTCTGGTACTGTTGTAATTGTTCTCCAGGAAATCATTAGGCATGAGGGTAAAGTGCTAATGCAGAGTTCTAAAGATGAAAGATGTAGATAGTGCTTTCACTTTCGTATTAATATAGAATATGACCATATATCTGATCTGCACTATTGCACAGATTAAAAAGCCACATTTGTTTATTATAAAACTACTTTGTACGGACACCATGATATAGAAAGGGGCTGCCAGTTTAAATGGACAAGTTAAAGGGCACAATTCAAGTTAACTCACTTTCACTCCCCCAGTTAGGAAATCACAAGACAGATTCTCTCCTGCAGCCATGTTCTGCTTAGCGCAGTAGAGTAGGGACGCCATCAAGGTAACTATCGTGGTCCAAAGATAGTGTGGGATGATCTGAGCAGTCCCTAGCTTGAGACAGAGCAACAGACCGTGAGGGCCCAAGGGATGATAAACTAGCTGAGAGTTGATGGAAGTCTGCCCTGCACCCATCTCACTTCTTCACTCTGCGTCAAGGCAGGGCAGTGGGCGCAGGAGTCAGCTCTGCCAGATTTATGCCAGCTGAGCCCTCCCTCCACTGTGAAAATCCTCTGCGGGCCAGTTACAGCCAGTATCTTGCTCCTTTGCACCAGGCAAGCTAACGAGAATCTGCCCTCCCCACCCCATGAATTTTGGGTTGGAACCAGGGTACCTTAATGTGTACCTTTTGTGCACACAAGGTCCTCATTCGACCACCTTTACCCATGCTAAATGGTACCCTATTTGCATGTGATCTTCCACTGTCAGAGCAGCAAGAATGGGCTCGAAGTGATGCCGCATCACAACCTGCCCGGCCCTTGCCCTGGTGTGGATACATAGCGATAGGAGGGATTAAGAGGAAGAATGCAGACTCTGCACTCAGGTAAATTTAAGGTAAATTCCTAGGGATGCACAGCAACCCAGGTGGGTGTAGTGAGGGAGGAGGCTGCGTGGAGACTTGGCTTGGTCAGTAGGAGAGTAACTGGGCCGCGGGGCCTGAACTCCGCCCCGCCGGAGGCTCAAGATCCAGGTAGGGAGTGCTTAGCAAAGAAAGGGAGGGAGCTTAACTCCTCCCTTCCTGCCCAAACGCCCCGCTCAGCTGAGTTATACAAGGGCACAGGAATCCTGGTGCTTGTCAAAGAGATTCCATGGCGGGTGGGGACAAAAGGCACATCTGCACCGTAGTCAGAGATGTGAGTGCAGCACGTGGAGACATACCCGAGCTAGCACTGATTTAACACACACGAATAGCTGGAGCTGGGAAGCCAAGGCAGCACAGGCTGTAAAAGCCCCTGCCCGTCCCCTTGGGACCCAGAGAAGGTACTCAAAAGGCTACCTGTGCTGCAATCCCGGCTTCTGAGGCTTCACTGCTACTGTTATTCCAGGTAGCAAAATCAAAGCTGGCTTGGGCACATCTCCATGGGCTGCCATGGCCCCTGTGACTGCAGGGTAGATATACCCAAAGGAGATTCGATTCTGCCCTCACCCCAGCAATAGCTCAATCTAATTCGACTGACTTCACTGGAGTTACTCCCAATTGACACTGGCAAAACTGCGATCAGAGTCAGGCCCAGAGTGTTGCTTGTATTGTACACCCAGCATCCAGTCAGCACAGCTGATTAGAATTATACCACTTCTAAATGCCTCTTCGCTTCAGGCCAGTCCCAGGGGATGCCTACAGGAGTCACTAGGCTGGTCTCCAATTAGAACTCGGAGCATGCTGCTCACGCGCTCCCCTTTCACTTTAAAAAAACCCCAAGCGGATTTAAAAAATTATTTGGGGCTTCTCTGCTAGTACAAAGAAAAGCAGAAAAATAATTCATGCATAACCCAGAACGAGTCCAAATGATGTGACCGGGGAGAAGGACTGCAGCCGAGCAAAGCTCAGAAAACTCAACTGTATCTAGCCATCTGTCCCTTCCAGACAATGCTCATGTTGCGAGAGATGCTCCCAGAAAGCAGAGGCATAGCTCCGCAGCACTGCTTTCATGGAGGAGTCCTGGCGCCTCCCCCATCATTAGTGGTGAGGGAAAGCATCCGTGCTGTTAGACCTTGGAGGAGTACCATTTTATCTGGGCTCCACTGGCTTTGCTGAGAAAAAGGTAGCGTGAGCGGAGTGCCGTGCAGTCTGCCTCAGCAGGCCAATTCCAGCGAAAGAGTGCCACTGCAGCACACAGATGAGCATCTAAGAGGTGATCACTGGCCATCACCCATATACTGAGGGATCAGTAGGCACTGGCCCATGTTAGGGGTTGTACAGAATTGTACTGATCTTGGAGGAAGCTCTAGAAGGAATTCTGCATTGGGGAGAAATCCTCCCAGGCTCCTCAGCATATCCCAGAAATGTTCCTTCTGTTGAACCCCTTCAAGTGATGAAATATACTCCCTACTGCATGCCTAGCCAGGTCCACCTCCTCCCTGTCCTCCTGACACCTGCACACTAAGGGGTGCTAGCCGGGAGCAATCACTGATCTTGGGTGAGCACAGGGTTTGTGATTGTATTTTGCCACAATGCAGAGATGGAAGGGGAAATTTTCCCCTCAGATATAATCTATCCCTGTGTTATGCCTCCCAACAAACCCACTGATGTGCACGTCACTTAAAAGTCTGAGAAAGACGCAGCGTGTTCTAACTTCACGGAGGCCACATTTGTTTTCTTCGCTTCCCTCCTATGGCTTGTGTAATGGCAATCACCCCCGTTGTTTTGTACTCCAGACCAATAAACGGCTTTTGCAATAGATTAGTGCCTCAACTTTGCTTCTGCATTTGATCAGTTGGAGCA
The DNA here is from genome assembly GCA_007922155.1 of Mesoclemmys tuberculata. Lineage (NCBI taxonomy): Eukaryota > Metazoa > Chordata > Testudines > Chelidae > Mesoclemmys > Mesoclemmys tuberculata. The sequence continues at coordinate 13,641,313 of ML675616.1, read as the reverse complement.
GCTGTTCATTATTTGGTATATTACAAGGCAACAGATATTATCACTTAAATAGACATTAAAACTTGGGGAGGAAGTCATGTCAGCTGTTGAAAAACAGATTTGTTTGCTCTCGTAAAACACTGCAAAAAGTGCAAATGTTTCTTTTGTAAACGTGTAGCCTTGACAAGCTGCTCTATCGTCCTGGTCTAGCACAGAGACATCAGCTACCCCTTACTCTTGTCTGTTTTTAAAGGTGTCGGGGGTAGAAAAAAGAACCCAAGAGGTTCTTGCAGCATATCCTACAGGGCTGTGTTACCAGTCATGAAAAATTTCTTCTGGCACTGGACTGGGACTCCAAAGATCTAGGCTAAGTCTACATTGCCTGGCACTTTGGACTATGGGTGTGCGAATAACAATGCACACCAAAGTGCTAGGCTGTAACTCCCCCCTGTGGATACAGTGGGCACAAACTTAAGGGTTCCTAGTTCGCATTGATGTAGTACTGTTTGAAGAGGACCATATAAATGCAAACTAAGAACATTTTAGTTCACATCTGGAACGGCTACACTGGGGATTTAGCACTCAGCACTTCGGTGCATGCTGCTATTTATACCTTTGTTGTACAGCTTTTGGGGTGGTGTAGACAAGCTTCTAGATTTAATTCCTGTCTCTGCTACAAATTCCTTGTGTGACCTTGGGCAAATTGCTTAATTTTTCTGTGCCTGAATTTTCCATCTGTAAAATGGGGATTAAAGTAATCCCTTATGAGACTGCAGCCTTTGGACTAACAGACCTGGATTTTTTACTTGGTGAAATTCTATGGCCAGTGCTATGCAGGAGTCAGATTAGATGATCATAATTGTCCCTTCTGGCCTTACAATCTATTAATTTAATATCTGATTGCCCTCACTTTCAATTGCTTGAGAGGCAATTGCTTGTGTACCAGGTTAAAAGTGAAGAGAAAGCCAATGAACATTGAGGAAGAAAACACTGGTACACAACTGAGCTGGGCAGTAAAAGCAAAGCCCTGAATCACAAATAATTTGACAAGTTATAAAAATCTGAGATTGATTCGCTATGGTTCAGGTTATTCCTTTCTCACAAGTATTCACATGATAGCCAGCTGTTTTCATAAATCCTGAAAGTTGGAAGACCAAATAAAAATGTGTCCCAAAATTTCTTAGGAAAGTTGGCTATTGATTGTAAATCATTTTTCTGTTTTAAAATCTTTCATTCATTCAAACACAGAGTAGAAACAGTTTATAATTATTTATTGTACAGTAGCAGTTAATGCCCCAAATGAAAGTAAGGCCCCATGTGGTAGGGTGTGTGTGTGTGTGTGTGAGAAGAAAGAGACAATCCCTGGCCCAAAGTCATGGAGAGATTAATGGCCAGATTTTCAAAGGTGCCTAATTAGGTGCCTAAAATGTAGACTAAGGTGCATAGTGAAATTTTCAAATGCATCTACGATAGTTCGGCACCTAAGTCTCATTGAAACCAATGGAAGTTAAGCATCTAACCTGTTTAGGCACTTTTGAAAATCCTCCTATAAGCACTTTTAGGTATTTTTGAAAATTTGCCCCTAAGTGACTTGCCCATGGTCACACAAGGAATCTGGGGCAAAACCAGGAATTGAACCCAGATCTCCAGTCGAGTGCCTTTACCACAAGATTACAGATTAATGGTTGCAAGCAGCTCAGATTCTACAGTAACAGGACCCAGAGAAGTACGTTAGCTAGAAGGTACAAATAAAGGTCCCACAACTCCTTTCAAGTCCCATTCCTCAGGGCTCACTTGACTGACCCAAAAAGATCAACATGAAGAGTAAAGCCCCTCAGAACACTTGACAACAACTACCAGAGCCTTCAGCTTCCAGCCAATTGCATACACCCTCCCCATGAGGGAGCCTTCTTTGCAAGAGCTTTCTTGTTCCTTTGTAGCCCTGTTAAAGATCTGGCATGTGATAGACAGGGAAAACAGGAACCCCTTCCATACCAGGATGTAAGAAGCACCATTTCACCTTGGCTTTCTCTTCCTTTACTCCCTCCTCCATTTTTCTTTTCTTTCTTGTGTTGCATAATAGGTGAAGGGTTATTTCTTCAATCATGAGAAGAAATAAGTTGCCATACATGACCCACTGGGAACTGGTCCATGGTTGTCAGATCACCAGAAAGACCCAGTTAGATTGTGTTTCTAGCATATTCCATATTAAAAGTCAAAGGGAGCATCAGATATTATAAATTAGACTGGATAATTTACTGATTGAGAGAATGGTCTAGATGACCTCATAATATCTTCTCCCTAATTTTTTCTATGATTCTGTAGAGCAAACACATACCCTTACTCCTGTCTCCGCAAAAAGATTGGGATCTATTTTTCAATATATAGAATATTTGTAAATGACAGCATTTTTTATTCATGAAGGGATTGAAATTTGGTCAATGTAAATTATAAATCCCCCAGGAACACTAATACTTTTCTTAAGCCACCGCTATATCTCTGAGCAGATTTCATGGTGCAGTTCCTTTCAGAGCTGTTTAATTTACATTCCCTCAACAGAATGCATCCCTCCATTCAGCTAATTCTATATCTACAGGACAGATTGCAAAGCCCAGGACCATTCTGACATACAAGTCAGTTATGAGCCCACCAAGTCAGTTAGTTAGCTATTTTGCACAATTTGAAGTTCCAGTTCTGCATCATTTTGGAGTCTTTGGGCTAACTTTATTTGATTGTAAGCTTGCAATAAGGTGCTAGTGGCTATGCTATATTTCAATAACATTTCTTCAGCTCAGTATCTGACAGGAAATGCAATGGTTTTCCCCTGGATTTCTTATTTTTTAATAAAAACCAATAATTCTGGGCACCATATCTGAATAATCCTTGGTGCGGGGGATGCTAATTTTAAAACATCACAAATTCAACTTTTTTCCCCATTTATTGCTTGGCTTGTTACAGCAACCGGAAAAGATAAAGTTTAATTACTTTTATGAAAATGAACTAAACCTATTATTATTTTACTAAAGTACTAATGGCAGTGCCACTTAAAACTAAACCATCAAAGCTAAGTGAACCATAGGGTGGGGTGCACAGCAAGCAACAGAAGAGGATTCTTATTTATTAGGACAACATTAGCATTTTATGGTACAAAGATTGATTACCCAACCCTGATTTGTTTGTTTTCTTCATGCTCTGGGGTGTTATTGTGTAAGATTCTCTAACTTATTTCCCACTAGCAATACCATAGCGATTGTTTGATTAGATGATAAATTAGGTAGACTGAAATGTAATCAAATAACAGATGATAAAGAGTGATAGCAATTACACTCTGAATCCAAAGGCTTTTAAATTTAACTATATATAGATTAAAGGTCAATGTTTCTCCCCTAGGAAAAGTTTTTTAAAAAAATATCCAGTATGTTATCAAGGTTGCTAATGAGTTATCAGTCCAGATCCTCACTTGTGTGACTCAGCATAACTCCATTGACTTAACTAGCGCTACGCAGATTTGCACCAGCTGATTATGTTCATTGTTTATTATAATGGGACCAAATTCTGCCTAGGACTTTATCCAAGCCAGCTCCTGTTGAAGCCACTGGGCCTGATTCTACACTTGACTTCATTAGGGTTACTCCTGATTTCCACTGGTTAGAAGAGACAGAACCTGTCTCTCAATCCCACTACTCATTCGGAACTCCCATTGATTTCCACAAAAAAGGAAATGAGAAAATACACGCACAGCCAACTCTTTGAGTGTCAGATATGTTTTGGTATGGTTTGGAGTTTTTGAAACAGTTCCAGTGTAGGCAGTGGTGCTCTAATTGTCTCTGAACATGTTTGTCCATTCCAAGTTCAAGCCCTTCTTCACCATAGGTGGTTTCATTTTAAATATGCTTTCTCCCATGTTACCCCTTCTCCCCCCAGGCTGGAGAGGCACGCCCCATAAATATCCAAAAAAACTACTCATTGTCCTCCTTCAAAGCCCTCCTCAAAACTCCCCTCCACCCCAGGATACCTGCAAAAAACTTGACAACTGTTAGGCTGATGATATAGTGAGACCACAGCCCAACAGGCTGGCCAAGATTGTCTCATTGTTCTCTTGTACTTCCCCGTCAGTCTGTGTATCCCACTATTGTTTCAGTCTTAGTCTGTAAGGTCTTTGGGGCAGGGAACTGTCTTTTCGTTCTGTGTTTGTACAGCACCTAGCACAATTACTAGGGGCCATGACTAGGCTAAGCACCTACAATAATACAAATAACCATAATAATATGGGTCTCCAGGCATGGAGATTTTTGTCAGTTTGTAGAACTGATTGAGCAGGTGGGGATGTTAGGATGGAAGGTAATGTATAAATGCAATTCTTGTATTATTATTTTATTTTTTAAATGACATGTCTGAGCTTTGGGCCAAATCCTTAGCTGATGTAAATCAACAGCGCTTCCAGCTGAGAATCAGACTTCCACTGGCTATTTACTCTGTCTCATCTATCTACTCAGAATGCCTGTTACGGCTGTTTAAATCCAGTCCGCATCCTCCGTCCTGGACAGAGTCATTTTTCATTGGAGCACTTTGCAGCACTGAATCCGATTCTCCACTGGCCATTTACACTTGTGCAAAATGAGCGCCATGTGAAATGCCACCCAATCAGAACGACATCCATTCAGGGCCTGGCCATGCAAACGAGAATGCTGCACCCACAAGGAGCCTGGTTGAAATCAGTGGTTCTGCATGCAGATGTAGCAGTCTGCCTGCGTGTCAGCTGCAAAGTGGGGGTCTATACAATAGCCCAAGGTGCAAGGTAATGGAGACCCAGATCCATTGAACAGCCTACAGCCTTCCACCACCCGACATGTGACAATATCATGTAGGACTGATTCTTCACACCCCCCGCATCCAGCCCACCCCACTCAGGCCAGCACAAGCCTGGACTATACCAGGATCAAGCCCCGTTCCCTGAAGAGTCTCATTGCTGTAATAAAATAGTCTCACTTATACTTCAGCCTGCTTTCGGAGATCTCAGGCTTTCCGATAGCAAGGGTCTGGCGTCATCCTGGCGTGGCCTGTTCAGGGACAGAGCAGACTCTCACGCACTGGCAAACAGACTGCACCGCACTGGCAGGGAGACAAGATGATCTGGCAGGTCTTTTCTATCGCTGTTGCCTAGGATTTTGTGAACGTCATTTCAGAAAGAAAGTAAAGGTACCCCCCCGGGAAGTCAATAATAGGTCTGGATAAGTCAATTGCTGTCAATATTTGTACCAGAGCCCTCTCCCACAAACTGTGACTACCCTCATAATGCTTATTGCTGGGAGCTGCTCGGTCAATGGGACTAATCACGCTATACCCAGCAGTAAGTGTTTCTTGGACCAGACCCTTACATTTGATAGAGAGAAATAAAGAGCTTGTGGTTTAAGCCGTGGACTGGTACTCGACAGATTGGGTCCAATTCCTGGTTCCGTCAGACTTCCTGTGTGACCTTGAGTGGGTCATTCAAGCTACGTCAACACTGTGGGATTCCCAGCTCAGGGAGCTATGCCCTGATAGCACTCTTCGAGCTAATGCACAGAAAATAGCAAGGAGCTGTGGCAATGAGCCGTGACCTGTGGGAGGGGCTAGCAGCCGCAAGTATGTACCCGTCCCAGATCCTGGACAGCAGAAATAGTAACATGGATACATTTCTTTCAACCTCTTGGCTCTGTTCAGAAAACAATTACTCTGAAGCCATCACCTGGGTATTTTACACTTTGCAAGATCATATATAATGCTGTACACAGGAGGTGAGAACAGGAAAAATAACATTTTCCCCCTATCATCCTGTTTCCCATTTGGGGGGGAAATATTTCTCCCCTTACACATTTCTTAAAGAAATAAGCTGTGTATAACAGGCAAACATTGTGAAGCAAAACATTGGTTGTTTGGAGATTGATTAATTACACTGGACTGTTTATCAGGAACATTAGGTGTCACCTCTAAAGCATTCATCTGTGGAACAACTGTTTAAATGGATTAAGAATGGAAAGCACCTAAGTGACAAATTCTGAGGCTGGGATTTTCAAAGCCCTATTGATGTAAGTGTTATCAGGGGGTGGAGGGGATGGGACCGGAGGACTAAGCCCCTCTCACCAATAGCAATTTCACAGAACTGAATCCACAGTAAAAATAATGCCATTGTGATCCTCCATTGACTCTGGTTCTGCTAGCTCCCTTCATCTAGAAGACGTGTTCCTAGTCAAGAGAGGAGTTTTGCCAGAGTAGAGTGCTGCAGGATCAATTCCAGTGAAAGGAGAGAGCGAGAAAGCCCCCGAGAAGGAGGACAAGAATAATGAAGGGACTGGGATAAAGTTAAATGGGGATTAGAGAACTTTAGCAAAAGGTGAGAGGCAGCTTGTAACACCATGCATTCAAAAATCGCAAGTCAGATCCCAAAAAACTGAGATTGGCTTAAAATCATGACATTATAAAAATACAAAATTCTTTTTATTTACCTTCTGGTGTTGGGACATTTAGAGTTCATGGTCCCAAGGTTTTCTGTTTAATCTGAAACATACCTCAAAAAAAAATGCTGAGATTCTCAGGTAATAAACTGATCCCAATAGCAGGGGCTCATGATAAGACTGTGAAAGTTGTTAAGTCTTTGGGGTAGAGACGAACTTTTTCTTATATGTTTGTATAGCACTTACCAGAATGGGGCCCTGATCCATTCTGGGACTGCTACAAACTAACACAATATAATTAGTAATCAAATAAGGGCAAACAAATGAACATATTAGAAAGAACACTGATCGGCTGACATGTAAGATGTAGATTCAGGAGAAAAACAAATTGCCTTGGAGAGATGAAAGGAGGAGGAGCTTTAGAGCCACTGAATTAAAAAGTCATTGAACAGTCTAAAAGTTAGTTGAAGAGAAAACATGGAGCCTGGCAGAGACTGAGACAACATGAAAGGCAGATCTAGAAGGTGAGAGAACAGACCACGGAGAGACGACAGAGAAGGCAGAGGAAGAACAAGGCAAAATGTAGCGAGCTCCTTTTAATAAATGATTTCATAGGCCTCGTATATTATAAACAGTCATTTCACAGCTTGCAGGACTTGAAATATTCTGCACAAATTCTCCATTTGCCAGTTGAAAAACCTGTATCACTGCAAATTAATTTATTGCTGTTTATTTCTAGCAATGGGAAAGCAACAGCAGTTTGCCTGAAGAATGTGGAAATAATTTATCCTTAGTACTGCATGTACTAGCCCCCTTTGCACTAACAAGCACTGAAAGCATTGAAATAAACTGCAGCCTGGAAAGCCATGTGCCCTACGGCTGCTGCTGCTAACGCTTGTGCATGTGAGTGACCTCACAGATGTCAGTAGCCCCATTTGATTCACTTTTTTTTAAATGCAGTGGGACCATTTCTGTCCATGAAGTAACTCATGTGCAGAAGTGTTCGAAGGACTGGGCTTTAGTTCCAGGAGTCCTGCTGTGAAAGGCCCAGGGGGAACCATAAAAACCTCTAAACATGACCAAAAATAGATTTTCTGTGCTGCAAATGTCAAGGTATTACGGTTGTATACCTCAGGTCCAGTGGCAACAATTCTGATATTCTAGTCCCTGCCCTACCCCCACAGCAGGACCTACTTACAGTTCCTGCTCATAAACCCCTCCCCGACCCAGGGACCCTGGATCTCCTTCGGCCAGGGAGTCTCCCCTCTCTCTTACCCACACAGCCCAAGAGCTGGTATCACCAGGAGTCAAGTTCTTGGCAGACTCCCCATGCACCAGGTCGCAACACCATTTGGCCCGTCCACCCCTCTGTCTGGATGGAGGGGAGGCCAGGCCAAATATGAGTGATGTTGTGAACCCGTACACCCGGTCACAATGCCACTTGCTGAAATTTGGCCTGGCCACCTCTCTGTCTGGTCAGGGGCTGGCTGGGTGAAATTTCAGTGGCATTTGCAACCACTCAGCTGGAGCAACACTCCAGCAGCAGCTGTATTGATTTAATACGGGGTCAGTGTTTAAAAATGGTTGGACCATGCCCCCCTCTCCCCATCAGCTCTACAGCCTAGGGAACTTGGAGCAAGTTATAGAGCCTTCGGTGGAGGAGGGAGGAATCATTCACCACCCCCAGCCCTTCCTAACTGACACCTAACTGATGGCATTGCTCAGGTTCTCCCAAGGCTAAAAGAGGTCCTTTCTCATGGCATAAACCTCCCATTCCTGATCCCAGAGGGCTGGCAGACATCAGACTTTAAAACGGAGATGCGGTTGGATGTAGAAAATCTTGCCTGATCTGAATCTTATCCTTCCTGGGAAATTTTAGGGGAAAAGGAGAGAAATCCAGATTTAGGGGCAAAACACTTTTGTGGCAGATCGACTTTTTATTTGATTTTTAATGGCAGTTCAGGTGATTGGACTGTTAGAGTAAGTCTCAGGGAGATATACAAGCCGACAGAGTGACGGTAAGACAAGTCAAAAGCTCATGGTCAATGACATGGCTCTGTAATTTAACACACAGCTATCATCTCCACATAGGCGATATATGTACTTGCACATGCTGGAATTTTAGTGCAATGGAAAAAGGATTAGACAGAGAATTTTGTTTACAAAAATGAAATAAGGGCTTGTCTACACTTACAGTGCTGCAACTGCATAACTACAGTGCTTAGCGAAGACTCTACCTGTGTTGCAGACGAGCTTCTCCCATTGGTGAAATTTCTCCACCTCCCTTAGGGGTGTTAGCACTGGCTACGTGGGCATTAGGTTGCTATAACTGCCTCACTCTGGGTGTAGGTTTTCCAAGCCTAAGGTAGCCTACGGGCTAATCTACACTTAAAACCTACAGCAGCACAGGTTTGACTGGTACAGTGGTGCCGCTGTAAGAGCGCTTATGTAGCTGTGTTATGTCGAAGGTAGAGAGCTCTCCCGCCAACATAATAAAACCACCTAATCGAGTGGCAGTAGCTTTGATGGCAGGAGTGCATCTCCCACCAACATAGCGCCGTCCACACGCACGTTTAATAGGCAAAACTTATGTCGCTCAGAGGTATGTTTGTGTCACAAAAACGCAAAAGTTTTGCTGGCATAAGTGCTAGAATAGACAAGGTCTTAGTCCTGACCAAAAGATGAATTGTTAGCATAATTATAGTAATGTTTGAAATATTTAGGTATGACATTCATAGCAAACCTGCATATTTGCTTCTTTTTAAAAACATTTTCTGTTTTGTGCACAAGCCAAAGTAACACCGAAATGCAAAATAAAGCCATGCCATATGTCATTTTTATATTCTCTGTAGATGTTGTGTTATTTCTGCATAGTTATTCAAGGGATGCCACCAGGTCAAATTTACAGCAAATTCTGGTCTTGTAAAAGTAAGATTTAAAAAGCTGAAGCTGGATGGAATTGTTTTCTTTTAATTTTTAAAAGCCCCACTGCAATTTCCCCATTTTAATTCAATTATTCTCCTGCGTTGTTTGCTGGCCTGACATTTCAGCGTTATGCTACTGCAATAAAACCTGAAAATGTGCAACTGAGTAGGGAAGTCTCTATATAAACCTAAGTGTTACAGGCCTGTCTCTCATCATTGTCCTGTGCTGGCAAAAAACAGTGACACTGGTGGAAAGTAAATGGGACTTTTAAAATCTCCTCCAGTTCAGTAAGTGAGAGTGTTAGTAGCATGTAGAAAGGGTAAGGTGGTTAATATACTGAATTGGGACACAGTTCCTGGCTCTGCCACAGACTCTGCCTGTGTCAGATTCTCAGCTGGTATAAATCAGCATTGTTCCATTGTCTTACACCAGCTGAGAGTCTGGGCCTGATCAATCTCTCTGTCTCAGCTCCCCTCCTGTAACACAGGGAGAATAATGTTTTCTTCGTCTGTCTTGTCTATGGAACTGTAGACTCTTTGGGGCAGGGACTTGTCTCTCATTGTGCTCCTGCCTTCCCTGTAGAGTTAACTCGTGTTACTGCCACTCAGGTTACTCCTGTAGACTCACCTAGCTCCAGTGAGAGCGGCAACACTGTGGAATAACACTCGTGAGGCTGTGTCCGCACAGACACTGCACTCACTCATTTGTGGTGCTAAGATTTCAGTGCGCACATCCCCTGGTTCTTAGCTCTGCAGTTAGCTGACCCGTCTGGGAATACTCTCCCAGTGAACTGTAGGAAAACTTGTCTGTCCTTTCTGGGCACATGGGTTGGGAGGATTGTGGGAAGGCATTGGAGGACTAGCAGAACTGACTTGCGTGCACTGTATAAAGAGGTTACATTAGCAGCTGATAAGTCGGGCTCACTCGAGCTTTAGCTTATACCCTCCTCTCAGGCTAGTGAATTCGAATTAAAAGCAGCACAGAACTCAGGTTAAGGGTTTTCTTGAATGGATAGGACTCTAGTTAGGGACAACATTTGCGTTAACTTTGCAGAGAAAACAAACACTGAATATACGCACAGCACCTAGCACAAGGGGACCGGGCCTCAGTTAAGGCTTCTAGGCGCTACCGTATTTCAAATAATTAACAGTAATAATAACTTACCCTGGAAGCTAACTTGGAAGCACACCAGCTGACACCAGCTGCCTATGCTTTTTAACTTCAAAGTTACCCTTCACATCTTTCACTCTCAAGGAAACACCTTACCTTTGCGGGGGATATGGACACGCACTGGTTACATTCACATACCATTTAGAGGTCTTGATTTGCACTTCAAAAATGTTTCCTCTTTTTTCCTGTTTGATTAGCTTTTTATTATTCACCTATGGCTAGCAGATTAAGAGAGTAAATATATAGGTTGATAATCATCTCTGAACATAGCTATCTCACGCCTTTACATGTGCATATACATATTGCAATAAACCTGATTTAGGGTTATTTGGGGCCAAATTTTGCCTGGCCCTTCATGGATGCACCATGGCTCCTTCTGCCCCACCTCTACCCTTCCCACTGAGCAGCCCATGTGAGATCCAGTCGCTGTGATCAGTGCTCAAGGAAATGCAGGCTCTGATCCCACCAGAGTCGCTTGGGTCAGACCATGGCTCTCTGTTGTTCCGCACCAGTTCCTGAGACCAGCAAACAGGAAGTAATTGGTTGTGCCCCTTCCAGTGTTGTAGTAGCAAACGCACTCCCCCTATATACCAGAAAGCTCTAAGGAGCATTTTGCTTCTCGGCAGCCCAAGGCCGGGCTGGTCTTACAGGGCACAAATGAGCTCTTTCTGAATAGCTTATTATTGGGGCTGACTCTGCGATCTTTGTAGGTTCAAAATGGTCACTGAAGCCCCTGGAGATTTACAATGGGTGAGGAATGCAGGAGGAGTCCCGCTGTTTCAACAGGACCGTAGGTGAACACAGCTCTGAATGCTAAGCCAAGTTTGTACAATATGCAAACTTAACTGAACCCTTCCCCAGAGGCTTTGCAATACCAAGGTGCAGGCTTGAGTTGTTAAGTTCCATACGCTAGCTGCTGGGCTCTGTGGCCCTGATGCCTCAAAGCACTTGCACACATATTTAGCATGAATTTGGAACTATTTCATGAGCTTAAAATTAAGAATATGCTTAAGTGCTGGATCAGGGCTAGAGCACTTAGCACATTGCACTACCGAGAGCCATTGCTGGAGTGTTTCATGGTAAAGGTGGATTAACTAAATTCTCTGTTTATGTTTATGATGCTTTTCCAGAGCTCTAGGCACTTCCCAGAGACTACACTATCCAATTAGAAAGTCTGCAGACTTTTCCATATTCACCCTCTGCATTTGGTTGCTTTGCACCGCTCCAGGAACACAACACAGCCATCCAAAGTGGCCAGTTAACCCTGGTCTACAGCTGTTTTCTTGCTGTGGAGTAGCACAAAGCAGCCGGAGCGTACATATGAATCTAGCCTAACATGCTGAGGCATCAGCTTTCTGATTCCTAATTTCCAGTGAATAGATTCTCTCACAAACAATAGAAACCCACCATCCAGTTGTATTAAAAATATCATAACCATAAGTTTATTGGGGGG
>ML675616.1:13597121-13628952 GCA_007922155.1 Mesoclemmys tuberculata | reverse complement strand
TCATAACATCCCCTCCATATACTTATCAAGCTTAGTCTTAAAGCTTAACTAATTGTTAAATACTGGAAATGTGTCAAAAAAAACCCATTCCACATCATTCTGTATTGTACCTGCACTGCGAGAGATAAGAGCATTTAGACTACAGGATTGATACCCAGGAACACCTGCTTTTTAATTCCTGATCTGACAATCTTCCCTTCACCCCTGCACTCCCCCATCAGTTTGAATGGTTACTTAGGGCCTCATTCTGCAACCTTTACTTATGCTAGCCCTGACTGTGATGTCACAACAGTCTGACACTGAGATAAAACGTCAGTGAAGTTACTTCTGATTTACATCAGTGTAAATGAAAGGCGCATCAGATCAATTGAGCAGCACTCACTCAAAGTCAGTCTCACAAGTACTGTTTAATGGGAGTAAAATTTGCATCATAGGGCCATTAATCTCTCTTCCCCAGTTTCCTCAATCTGGAAAATAGTTCCCCGGCGGTGATGTGAGGATTAATTAAGGCTTTACTGGTGAAAAGTAGAAGTACTGATATTATTATTGCCTCTCACACGGTGACTGAAATGCTCAGGATTCAACTTTCTTTAATGGACCAAAAGTTTTTTTAGAAATGAAAAGCTCAGCAGTTTCAAATTGCATGGACGGTTGAAAGGAGGTAATTCTTTACCAGGTGACACAGGAAAGAGAGAAGATCTTTTTTCAAAAGCAGGGCTTCCTAAATCTTTGACTTTAATGGGGCCCAGACAGTTCTTTTTATCTGAGGCGCTGACCCCAAGCCCAGTGAACTGCACAGAAAGTCCCACTGATTTTGTTGGGCTTCTGATCAGGCCTGCTGCCCTTTGTTAATGGTCTTTCCAACAAACACCCCTCCGCAATTAAAAACATGAGAAACGGTTTATGGATTCTGTCATGCTGGCTGGATTGGGGGGCAGGGGCACGGAGGGGCTTTTATTACTTTATTTAACATCAGTATATCAAAATCATAAAAATTCATATGAGATGTGCCGTGTCAGGTACTTCAAAAGGCTATAATGTGCTGAGTAAGGTGAGGTTTATGTTCTTACCCTGTGAAGTAAGATAATGTTTATGTCCATGTGTTGTATGTGTAATGGAAGTTGTGGATATGTTTGGATATCTGTATTTCAAATTGGGCTGTGTCTGGGCAACACCCCAGACAGGATGACTGCAGCACAGGCGCCTGCTTAATGGTATATTAAGGAAACTCACAGGTAAAATGGGCCGGGGGAGAAGCCAGGGATATACCTGATGAGTCACCACTCACTCATGTGACCCTGGACTCCATCTTATTCCTGTAAATTTCCACAAGCAGCACGGCAAAGGCCAAAGGACATAAAAGGCAGCTGCACCACATCTATTTTGCCTTCTGTCTTCAGTCAATCTTTGGTCTTCAGTCTTCAGCCTACCTCTGGATCAACTCATCAACATGAACTGAAGCTGTGAAACAAAGGACTGAGACCCATCCAGGTACAGGATGTATACCAGAGGGACTATACAAGCCTGCAAACTCCACAATTCTATTAGAAACCTGATATATACGGACTTTCAAATCAATTGTATTTGTCTGCTTGCTTTAATCCTTTAACATTTCTCTTATAGTTTGTTTCTTTCCTTTTATAATAAACCTTTAGTTTTAGTAACCAAAGGAGTGGCTGGCATTTTGGGTAAGATCCAAACTTATATTGATCTGGTACTGTGGCTGACCCTTTTTGGTAAAGAGCATAGAGTTTTAAATAACTGGTCTCTTTACTGGACCTAATGGCTGATTAGGAGCCAGAGACTGAAATGCAGTAAAGGGAGCTGTGTATATTTTTATTTTGACTTCTTGATAACCAGTGTGGGGAATCAGAAGCACTGTTTGTGGCTGGTTGGGAAGTCTGACTTCAGTGTCACCCACCGGTGCTGGAAAAATCTGCTCTCCTTTTGCAGCCTGCCCTGACCTTGGCATTTTCAGGTGGCTACTCTAGGCACAGATGGCTCACAGATTCCATTACTGGCAAGTCTAGAAGGATCACCTATTATTAAGGTTGCCTGACATTTCCCATTATAAATCTCTGTTTTCTGCATCTTACAGCTTTGTCAAAACTTTATTATCTGTATGGGCTTTCCATGCCTGGTGTCTGCCTCAGGCTGAATTGTTTTATATTATTATTATTTGGGGAATTTCAGTTAAAACATGTTTCTGAGAACAAGACAAGAAAAAAAGAAATTGATTTGCAATGTTAAAAAGTTCTGGTGACCAAGCCAAAGCCCCCCTGTGAGTTGGAACAGAGGCATGAAATTTGGCAAGGAGTTGGCCTTTGTGACAGCGATGTATCTTTTGCAGTCCCTAAGAAAATCCACTAAAATTTGGCCAGGTTGTAAACTACTGAAAAAGATCACCGTTCGCAAATGGTCAGGAGAGACGTCTTAAAGTTTTACAGCTACAATCTCTGAAGACTCCATTTGTACTGAGCGTTCTCCAGCCCAGGGCTGACCAGGACTTTCCCTGAAATTGCAGCTCAGGCCTGCTACAGGCTACGCTGGCTCTAGGTCCAAGCCCTGGAACTGAAAGAAGGGAGTCTGCCCTGGTCTAAACTTACCAGGCGATTCGGCAGCAGTCAACGTGAGTTACGCAAGCTACGCAGAGTCGCTTGCGTAACTCCTGTCGACTGCTGCGCTTCCCTCCTGCCCAGCGTCTTCACTGCACTGCGCCAACGGGAACCGCGTTCCCGTCGACGCAGCGCTACGCCACCTGAGGGGGGTGGTTTTACTGCGTCAACTTCTGGATCGACTGAGCGGGTCTTCACTAACCACTCAGTGGATCCAGACAGGTCAGTCTGACGGCGGCGACTTTGCCGCTGTCTGTGTAGACATATCCTCTGTTTCCATGGTGCTCTAATGCCCGCTCTGCTGGGCCCAGGCAGTGTGGAGAATGAAGCTGGCTAATCAGAAAGTAGAAGGGCAAAGAGATGAATCTGTGAGGGTGGGAGGAGTAGATTGAGACCAGGATCCTTACAGGAGGTGGAGGCTAGAACTGGAGGCTGCTAGCAGGAAACTGGGATTGGGAGCTGGGTTGGGGGAAAAGGAGTGGAAGAGGGAGCCTTCTTTAGGAGCCTGCTTTGCTGGAGAAGTTGAAAGGGGCACACCTATTATGTTTGCTGGGATATGGTGGGCCTAATCCCACCCATAACTAAAAGTCCTCCCCAGTAGGTAAGGGGGAAGAGCTAGTGAACTCAGGCCGCAAATGGATACTGGAGACAATAAGTGAAAAAACAGGGAGGGAAGTGAAGGTCATAGGGTGAAAACTAGGGAACCAAAAGGGGACACCAAGCAGAAAACTGGAAGGTGTGTAGTGAATGAGGCAAGGATTGTAAAATGAGAAAGGATGGTCAAGGCAGTTAATTGCTGCTCTAGAGAATTGGACTCTATCCCTGCCTTTGCGAAAGCGCTCCTATACGATGCTGGGCAAATCATTGAAGCCAAACATTTCAGAGGTGGTTATTCGTGTTGTGCTCTTCATTTTCTTGGTGCCTGTCTTGAGACCCTGGCAGATTGGTCAGAAGTGCTAAGCACTCACAGCTTCAGATGAAGTCAGTAGGATCTGTGCTTTGAACATTCAAAGTGCCATATAATGCTAAGAACTCTGAAAAATCAAGTCTTTGGTGTCTCAAATTGGGAACCCAAAATTAGTGGGTACTTCTGATTTCAATCTCTCAGTGCCTCAGTTCACCATCTGTAAAATGGGGATAATATCACTCCCCTAATCTCACAGGATGAGGGGCTGGGTTGTGAAGCATGTGGCTAGTACTTATGTTATGAGCGCCGTAAAGAGGTCCATTAGGAAATTAATAATTCTCTCTTCAGGGCAGGGTTTGTACAGTGTGCAGTAAATAAGGTCTGTGCCACACATAGAAAAATGAGGCTAAAACAAAATTTTGAATAGCTTCTCATCCATTCTATGCACCAAATGAGGCAGGGTCCCGTGAAAAAAATAGTAGGTGGTCATGTAATTAAGGCTGTATCATAATGCAAATGCACCAGGGGGCCAAATTAAGGTTGTACAGGTAACCTTCATTCTGACACGTCCTAACTTTTGAGTACTTGACTTTACAATCCTAATAATGTTCTTTTAACATGGTTTTTGTGTAACACAAATATCAGTTGTGAAAGAAAACCATACCATTCTTTCCATTCTCTTGTGGTTACAAAGTGTTGCTTCTTTCTTCTTTAAATTGGAGGAGACATCATTATTCTTCAGAAGATTATGGAGATCAATAGAGCTTTTAAAACCTTTGGAAAATAGTTTAGTTCTTCCCTGTCATGTTTTTATCTGTGTTTTTATCAATACCCTGAGCACGCAAATGCTTTTCTTTTGGAAAAAAAGGTTGCCTATGTTAAAATATGGGCCAAAACTTCAGCTGGTAACTTTCAGCTCTTACTGAATATTCTTCTACTGACTTCAGTGGATCTTTGTCCATTTACCCCAACTTTTTAACCATGTTCTACCTGTATTG
Source organism: Mesoclemmys tuberculata (assembly GCA_007922155.1). Taxonomy (NCBI): domain Eukaryota; kingdom Metazoa; phylum Chordata; order Testudines; family Chelidae; genus Mesoclemmys; species Mesoclemmys tuberculata. The sequence goes on along the minus strand of ML675616.1, from coordinate 13,624,432 downwards.
AGAAGGGATGCTATTAAAATTACTGTGACCAAATAAAAAGACAAAATTTTAACCCAAGATAAAAAAGTCAGCATATCATTGACCAGAAGAACATCATAAACTTCCTACTTATAAAGTTAGCCTTTCATTTTCAACAAGGGGCAATGCAATTTCTCAGCAGGATATTCAGACAGTGATATGTCCAGATGGATTCTCAGTGTGAGGGGAATCTGAAATACACTCACTGACATCATAAAAATAGGCTAAAGTGGAGTTTTCAGACTTAAAAAGCTGTTGCCTATGGGCTGTGAGTGTTTGTTTTTATTTCACAGGAAGCCCCTGAGTTAATGGGAAAATGTAGATCTTTTGCCTTGCTCTATATGTGGTAGATCAAAGATATGATAGGATTATAAAGGAAATGGATCTATGTGTCACTGTCCTTGACAGCACTATGCTGAACTCTTTGGCAAACACTCTACTTTAGAGTCAGAAACAATATTTTATATCAAGCCAGCCAATGCTTTAAGTGGCTCAGCTCTTGACAATGTTGCATAACACTCGATGAGCAAAGCCAACTGGCCAATAATTTGCAAGCACCTTAAAGAAAATATTGAAATGTAATTATTTCTATGGGGGGAAAGGGAAATATTTCTAACAGCCTGGTTACATTTAAAGGAAACAAAATTGGTAACAGTTTCAATACTAAATAAATATAATAAAATGCCCAGAAGAATAAAGCTGATTTAAGTCAAAAGCAAAATGGTTTGAATGAAACTAGTATCCAGAATCCAGTAATCCGCTTAATATAAAGAACAGAATGATTGTCTGGTTTTGACTAGAAAATGCATAGATTCTGAATATTAGAGTGTGGGAGAAGAGGAGATGGAAAATAATATAAGCAGCAGTGACCATTCAAATCAGGGTAGGTAGCAATGACATATCATAGAATATTAGAGTTGGAAGGGACCTCAGGAGGTCATCTAGTCCAACCCCCTGCTCAAAGCATATCTCCTTATTGAGCCCTAAGCTGTGGCTTTGCCCTCTGCTGCTCCAGAAAGAAACACTATAGAGTTTGGCTGATGCAAGGCAGCTCACATTGACATGACTATGGAAGTGTCTACACTTAAATTTCGCTCCCACCAACGTAACTGCCCCGCTATGCCCACTTCATAACTCCATCTCCATGAGGTGTAGTTGCAAGGTCAATGTAGTTAGGAACACAGGTATACAGTGTGGCAAACGGCTGGCTTCACCCTAGTGGATCTCGCGCTTTTGCCTCTCGTAGTGGTCCAGGGAGTCACCAGTTACCCTGTCTCCCCAGGGAGGGGGGTAGGGGCTCGGGCCTGTCCGCTCCTCTGGGTCCTAGCCCAGGGGCCCTATGAGTAGCAGCTATGGGCTGCTGGCACCATACTTACCACTGCAGTCTTTTCCCCTGGGCTAAATTCCCCCCTCGGTCCTTCTGGCGTCTTGGGCCTGGTACCTTCCTCAGCACTCCTGTCTGCTCCTCCACACCACTCTGACTCCTTCACACAGCGTGGCACTCCTACTCCTCCAGGTCAGACGCTGTCTGTCTGGAGCAGAGGTTTTTATCAAGCATCTGACTGGGCCTTAATTGGCCTCAGCTGCTCCTCACTGCCCCCCTAAAAACTTCTAGCTAGTCTGCAGGGAACAGAGCCATGGCCATTCTGGGCCTTCCAGACCTCCCTTTGAGCACTCTCCTACTGCCCTCTGCCCTTGATATCCCACAACAGGTATACAGGGGCAGCGTAGACACTGGGTTCCTTTTGTCAACGGTTACTGGCCTCCCACAATTCCCCACGCTGACAGTACAATCAACACAAGTGCTCCCGGTGAGGACGTGCACCGTCGACACAAGAAGCAAAGTGTAGACATGCCCAAGCAATGTAATTACTGTGGAGGCCGTATGCCGACATCCGTGAAGTAGACTTAATTTTGTAGTGTGGACATGGCCTAAGGGTATGTCTACACTGGAAACACTGCAGCTGTGCCACTGTAGTGTAGATGCTTACTACAGGTACGGAAGACCCCTTCCATAATTGTAGTAAATCCACCTCTCCAAGAGGCAGAAGCTAGGTTGACAGAAGAATTCTTCCACTGAGGTAGCAGTGTCTACACAGGGGTTCAGGTCAGCTTAATTACATTGTACAAGGCATATTTTTCTCGGCCCTAAGTAAGGTAGTTAAGTCAATTTAACTTTGTACTGTAGACCTCAGGCCTTGCACCAGACCTTTGCACAGTGAACATCCACACATCCCCTACTCTCCCCGTTCGCCCACACCCCCCAACCTGTGTGGGAGGGGGAACAGTGCTCTGTAGGTGAGTTAATAGCCAGTGCAGGGGAATGAGAGGACACATTATGCCCTGAGTCAGTCTGCAAGATGGGCCATGATCTGTCTCTAAGCTAATCAGGATTATTTTACCTTGTCCGCCTCCTGTTTCACAGCCTGAAATAATCCCCAATAATGTTACTTAGGGTCAGGGCTAGGGAAAAGATTTGCCCCTAAAAATAAAAATATGGATGTTTCTTAGAGTTAATCTCCTATAATGAACTAGGGAGGAAAAATGTCCTAGTGGATAGAGCAGTAGACTAGAATTCAGGAGTCCTTTGTTCTATTCCTGGCTCTGCCACTGACCTGCTGAGTGACTTTAGAAAAGCCACATGACTGCTCTGTGCCTCAGTTTCCCCATCTGTAAAATGGAGATGATGCTGAGCTCATCTACAGAGCTCTTCCAGTATGCCTATGCTGCATTTTAAAACCCAGCTCCGCAATTCTCAGTGCCCAGGTCTACAGACATTAGGCTCACGCTACACTGCTAAAACCAGCTGTGTAGACATTCAGACCTGGGGAGAACGATGAGTTTCAGAGCCCAAGCTCCAGCCCAAGCCCGTACTTCTAAACAGCTGTTTTCATCACCATAGTGTGAGCTCTGTGCGCTCAAGTCTGTAGACCTGGGCTCTGAGACTCACTGCCGAGGATTTGAAAACGCAATGTTGCCATATTCTTTGAGAGCTTCTGAAGGAAAGCACATTATAAGAGCTAGATATTACTATTATCATTATGGCATACAGTGGTCACACATATACACCTACTATTTTTCTTAGATAATGCCTTATGCCCCGGTTCAGCAAAGCACTTGCCTACAGCAAATATAGGAAACACCGCATGTATATGCAAGTTACCATACTTAGTTATCTAAGGTCAAATTAGCAAGTTTTCAAGTATGACCACAGTAAGGCACTAAAACTGATCTTAAAAGCCACTTAAAATAAGAAACCACATCCCTTTGGTTTTGTTTCTGGGCCTGCATGAGGTTATTAATCAAATTTATGAGTTTTTGTAAAACAATTTCCTCTGTTCATTAGAGATTACTATGTAAATGTTATCTGGGACCTTGACTGACAATTTGAAACTAATCTAGCTTTTAATCAACAGCAATAAAAGCCATTATTTCACTAGTGGGCAACTCATGAAGGCAAATCACTCCCATCAAAAACACTTTTAATTTTCCCTTGACTTATACCTTCCTGACTGAGCTAGGAAAATAAATGTCATATTAAAATTCCTTCCTCCAGAAGCAGTATTAAGACATTGAGGGGTTTTTTAACCCCAAATATTATGCACTTCCAGGCCTTGATTCTGCATTCTTGTTCTATCTGCTGAGGTACTTATGTGGTCCTCATCACCAGAGTATCTGCACTTCCCCCCGCCCCCCACAATCACTAAGGGATTTTAACTAAAGGTGGTTGAAATTTTTCTGGCAGAATAGTTTTCTACTGGAAACTGATCCAATGGCATCAAAATATTCAGCCGGAACTTGTTGATTCTGTTGAAACTTTTGACAGAAACCAGGCGGGCAGATTGGCCAGCCCACCTACATGCCAGTTCATCCTCCCATCAACCTCCCCAAGCTCCAAAGGACTGGAACTAGGGTTCCCAAGGCCTCCAGGTTCCTAGCACCTTGGTGGCCTACCTGCAAGAGGGCTGCTTGGGAGCCCATAGACCTGAGACCAGATTTTTTTTTTAAAAATCCATTTGGGTTCTTCTGAAATGGAATTTTTCACAATGTCCCTGCTATGGAAAATTTCACATCTCCAACTTTTCTTTCTGATTCAGAATAGAAAAAGAAAAAAAAGGAAATGCAAACTTTTCCTTGGGACAGAAGTTCTGGTTCCTGTACAGCTCTAATATTATCCCCACAACTATTATCTCTACTTCACAGAGAGGGAACTCAGGCATAGAGATTAATCAATATGCCCAGCATCACATAAGAAGTCTCTACTAAAGCCAGGGCCCAAAGATCTCAAAGGGCTTCCTAGACAGAAATTAACTGAACCTTACAACAATGTTGTGGGGCACAGAGCCAACCTGTAACCTTGTGGCTTGGGGACCAGTACTATCAGCAATAAGTGACCCCTTTGGCCACAAGGGTCAGTGAAAAGGCATTGCAGTGAAAACCGGAATTTGAAGCCCTTGTGTCATTATTTACACCTGTGCAAACTATCTATGGGGGCTTGATTCATTGTTGCCTGTTAGCAATAATTCAGGTGTGAAGCCCCAATGAGGCACAGTAGTGGTGCTAGGGGCAGAGTTTGCGAAGCTGCAGTTTCCCCCCAGTGAACATGTCAGGGGCATTCCATGGCAGCCTGGGGGCAGGAGGAGGTGTGGCCAGGAAATTTCTATGCCCCACCAGCTGCTGTCAACCCCATAGCATCTCTAAACCCTGTTTATTCTCTGCACCCCTGTGTTGGCCAATCCCACAGAGTGGGTTTAAAATGCTACTGAATACATTTCACACTTGCTTTGAACAGTGACAACACAAGGTAAGAGTCAATGTGGAAAAATCAGACCCTCCCTATTCCTAGCTGACAGCCAGATTTCACTGGCATGAACAACATGAGCAGGGCTTGGTCCTCTACAACATAATTTTAAGATTTAAAGCTCTAGGGGCTGGTTTTCCACTTTCTTTTTTTACTTTGTTAGAGTTGCATTTACTCCAGTGGAGTTACACCTGAGGTACAGCAGTGTAAGACAGAGGAGAACAGCGCCGTTGGTGGATTGCGCGCTGCTTCACTGACATCCGTAATGAAACAGTTTAGATGGCACGTCTCAGCAAATGCTGTTGGTTCCCAAGAACAGAACTCCTGTAAAACTGCCCAAGTAGCTCAAATGCAGTGGCTGGATCACAAAAGCAAGCAGCTGTTCAATAACATTAAATATTGAAGATCAGAGATAGGATTATTTTTTAAAATTTCCTTAATTCATCATTGGAATCAGGGGTGCTTCCAATAACATTGGGGCCCACTGCAATGTCACTTGTTTGAGGCTTATGACTGCAATGTTCAAGAGTCGTCCTTCACCTTCCCCAGACTCCAACATCATACACCCTGAGGGAAGGAGAGGAGGTAAAGCCTGACTTGAAGCAGGAAGGGAATAAATAGTGCATGCTGTTTGTGGACTCAGTTAAGGGAATAGTGGCCGGAAGTTTCCTGTTAAAGAGGAGGAACTGGGAAATTTGCAGAGTATCCCAGCCAGAGCTGCGAGTTAGGAGATGTCCCTAGTTGTTATGTCAGCCGGCTTTTACTCAATAATAATACCTGGCAATGGAGCATGAGCAGTAAATCACACTGTGATCCCCCACGCAGCTGCTTGGCTGCATTGTTTAAACTCACCCTAGCTGAAGTCAATGGATTTACATCCCTTGACCCCTCGGGTTCATTCATCCCACCCAGGGTGTTTCATTGTCTCTCTAGATAGTATCAACTATCCTCTCATGTTTGCGGGGGGAATCATTTCAAAACAGATTCTGCAGTGCTTTCAAACCTGGTTATTTTAAAATGTATCTATATCACATTTTCGTTATTTGTTGATTTGGTTTTCTGCCTTCTGCCCACTGGTTTGTTTTCCCAGTGCCTATTTTTGCTTTTTGCTGCTTTATGGGAGAGTTGGAGGGGCGGGGGCCTGTTTTTCTTTAAAGAAAGGAGGAACAAAAGTAGATCTTTCAAGCCAGTGGAGGGAGAGGCAGACAGGGAGCAGACTGATCTGATCTAGCGCTGCATTCCAGCCCCGTCTTGGAATCTCTCCACCTGACTCTCTCCTGAATTTGTGAGGAGGCAAAAAAAAAGGGGGGGGCATTAAGACAGAAGCAAAATAATGAGCATCCTCTCAGGGGTGTGGCTCCCGTCTTCCTCCCGCCATCAGAACTTTTCAGGAGGAGGCCTCCCAAGAAGATTGATGCGGGGTTGCTAGGAGATCGCAGCGTCCCCTGTTCTGGCCCGGGCTGCAAGCGCAGGTAAAAAAAAATAAAAGCAGTGGGGAGAGCGGCTCAGCTCCTCGCATCGCTCCGCGGGAACCTCGTGCAGACCAGCCGGCGGCACGGGAGAGCGGGGACGCTGCTTCTCCCGAGGACTCCTGGCCAGTCCCCACCGCTCCGGGCCGCGCCGACGCCGGAGCCAGCTCCAAAGTTAGCCCTACAAAAATAACCACAACCCCCCGCACCCGCAGCGGCTCGGCTCTGTCGCGTGGTGCATGCAGCTGCTGGCGCGAGCTGGGAACAGGCAGCCCGCACAATCTGCCCCCCCCCCCGCCTCTCGCCAGCCCCAGCCAGGCGGGCCGAGCCCAGGGGCCCCGGGAAAGATGCCGACCCGCAGGCGGGAGCCCCGGGCGAGGCCAGCCGACGTGGGGCCGGGGCACGGGGAGCCGGCTCGGAAGCAGCCGGGAGAAGGGCAGCGGGGGGTTAATTGCTGAGCGCGGCCCCCCAGCCCCCCCGGCCGCTCGGGAGGCCTGGATGCGCGGCCAGCGGGACCCGGTCCAGAGCAGGGCGGGGGGGGGGCGAGAGGGAGCCTCTCCCCGGCACGAGTTCGAGCCTCCCGGGGGGCGCCCCGCTCCCGCGTGGATCTTAAAGGGCGAGGGAGCGCCAGGCCAGCCGGAGCCGCCAGCCACCCGCGCCGGCCGGCCGGGACTCACCCGCCCGCACGGTAAGGCGACCCCCGTCCCCGCCGTTTGCAGCCGCCGCGGCGATCCCGGGGGGGTTGGGGGCGCGGGGCGCGCTGTGTGTCTGCCCAGGGGGGCGATTCTGCAGGGGATGGAGCGTGGCGATGCTGCAGCGGGGTGGGGGGGTTGGGGGGGACCGGGTTAGCCCCCCCCGGGCACCCCAGCGATGTCTGCCCCCCCCCGCTTTGCAAACCGACCGTCGGTCGCGTCGCCTCTGCACCGCGGCGGCCCGGGCTCGCCGCTGCAGCCAGATGTTGCCCAGAGGTTCGCACGCCCGCAGCGGCGGGGGGGGGACACACGCTGGGGACTGAACTTCCCGGGGTCTTTTGTTCCTCCCGCCCGAGGAGGTCTGGGGGGGTCGGTGGCCGGCTAGCCTGCCAGCCACCAGCCCGCACCTGTCTGACCGGGGAGGTTTGGGGTCCCAGAGCACATGGGCAGGGCCGCGCTGCTCCTTAGAGATGGGCGCAGCGGGTGTCCCCGGGCCCCGAGGCTCGGAGTTCTGTAAAAAGGAAGGGGGGGATTAGAGAGAGCTCCCTGTGCCTGTGAGTATCTGTGTCTCTGTGTGTGCGCATGTATCCAGCTGTGTGTGTGAGATACGTGTGGACTGGTGTGAATGGCAGTGTGTTTCTACCTCTGTGTGCACCTATGAATATGTATGTCTATGTATTGTGGGTATCCGTGTGTCCTTAGGCGTATGTGTTTCTATACACATGTATGTACGTCCATATATGTGTGCCTGTCTAGACCTTTATTTCAGTATATGGGTTGATATCTATACACACGCATGTAACTATCGGTATTGCATGTGTACATATATTTTACAACTCTCTGTATGAGCATTTAAGCACATACGTGACCATATATATTTATGCGTGCAAGAGCGAGAGAGAATATATGTATGTGTGTCTGTAAGGTTTTTCCAAGTTATCGCAAAGCTTCAATTACCTACTTTTTTAAAAAAAATTCCCAAATTTCAATAATCTTAAAATTTTGATTCAAACCAAGCAAAACACGAAAATTCAGTGTTTAGGCTGACACTGCTTTGGTCTGAAATCAGGATAAGCTGCTAGTTTTAACTTTTCTTGGCTTTTTCACAGTTTATGTCACTTGCTGAAAATGAAGTAGAACGTGTTCAAAATAGGTCATTCATTTTAAAAAATCTTCCTTGGAAGGTTGTGAAACCAAATTGCTTTAGATACAGACTAGCAAGTATTTAAGCTTGTGTAAATACGTCTTGGGTTGGTTAAATCTGCATGAAAACAATTTTAAAGGTGTATCTTCCATCTGATTCCACACAGATTTTAGAACAATGACTATACATTTCTGGATACATTTGCCTTATAATGCTTCCAAGCTGTTATGAGTTATTTTACTATCTCTATATTTTGATCTATGCAATCATTAGAAAAAATAGTTTACTTTTTAAAAGGGTTGCAATTGTGAAAATACAAATTAAGGCATTTTTTTTTCCAAATTGAGGACAATAATCTTACTTTATAGTGTCTTTTATCCTTCAGGATGGATCAATGATCCATGTAAATCCTTCTTAATTAATTGATTAGTGAGCAGAATAAGACTAATGATTATGGTCTACTGTGAAATAACACATCATCCCCCCCCCTTCCAAAATATATCAGTCAGTACTTGAAAGTTAATAATCCACAAGCCTCATTGTTTCTATGATTACCTGTTTTAGAGATATAAGAATGAAAATCAATGTTAAGTAAATATCCACCATTTTCCCCCCTGCTGTGCAACTTAAAAATAAGCAAAAATTGCTATTTTTATCAATTACATTAAATATAAATTTGGCTTATGAGCTGAGACACTGGATTTTTTATTTCTGTTTGTTTTGTTTGAGTTGTTTTTATTGATGGCCTAATTATAGGCTTCTGCAAATAATGATTTTTAATGTAAACGTTTCCACCCTTTGCAAATGTAACAATTTTGTCATTAAAAGAGTGACTCTGTGGTAAGTGTCGGGATCAAGTTCCTCTCTGGACCTTGTTTGTATCGTTATACTCAGACAATATGTGCAAGTTTTGAAAGTAAGCTCAAAAGCCAAAGCACAAGAAACATATATTAGAGGTAGTAATACTCAGCAATGCAATGGTCCGCACTGTTTAAGTGGAATTTAATTTAGAAATGGAGAAAATGTGGTGGGAGGAGGAGGAAGATACGTGGTTACATCTTGCTATTGAAAGGAAGGTTTGTACGGGTGTTTTGTGCAAACAATATAGTAGCCCCATGGAAAAAATCCTATAAAATTTAATAGTGTTGAAGCTAATAGGGTTCTGTACAAATTACTCTAAAACCCCATGGGGCCTAATTCTAATCTGATTTGCACTGGTGTAAATCAGGAGTAATTTGTTTGACATCACTGGACCAGATCGTCAGCTGGTGTAATTGAGTTCAGTGGAGCTACACCAATTTACACTAACAGTTGAAGATGTGATTTAATAATGTGAGTTCAGAATCAAGCTTGTAGACTTCAGTAGAGCAGGAGATCCTTGCTATACGTTTTGTTGAAGCAGCCTATAGGATTCTACTGGAAAGATATTCTCTATTAAATTCTATAGGATAGTATAGAAGATCCATAGAAAAGTTATTATTTTCTGTTAAATCTCCATAAGAGACCGTAGTTTCAAAGCTTTCTCTCTCCATCCATACAGTATACTAATAATTAATCATTTTGTTTATAAAGCACCCACCCACCACATTTTTCAAGTAGCTGTATAGCAACTTAGTGATACTGCATGGTGCAATACGGGATAATACAGTCCTGTTTGTGTGTAAACACATATCACGAGAAGCGCGGGGATTGTTCCAACTGGTGAAGAAGCCCTTTAGTATTGACTGGCTTCTCTTTCTGGTTGTTGATGTCAAGTTTACTGGTGGTTTATCACTAAGTGATCTGGGCACATTCTGGATCAGAAGTTGAAGGCAAGATTGTCCCTTGCTATATGCAGGGAAATATGCAGGCATAAGGTGCTCCCTTTACTCCTTGGCATTGGACGCATATTGAACCTCCCAGTGCCAGCAGTCCGTTTCCCGTGAAGAGGTGGGGAATGAGCAGGGCTTTGGATCCATCCACCCCAACAGTGCATCAACCAGTGCAGAGGTGGAAGTAATCCATGACTGCTCTATGCTCATTTCTCCCTTGGAACAAGTTGGGAGCCAGGGAGATTGTGTGGCTCTTTGAGTCTCTTCCCTGATCTATTCCTGGGAAAGTGCTGTTAGGTGCTACCTCTTTCACAGGACAGATTGCAGAGTGATGGTCTGGTGCTAAATGGGTGGAAAGAAGTGGGACATAGCAACAGAAGGTCTTGTGTAAAACATATATTTTCATTTAAAATCATTTCTTAATTGGAATAGTAGAATTAATAGGACAAAAGACAGGATTTTCCCACAGGCTTTGTAATCTAAGCCTCTAGGCTGGGAACAACTTCAGTGCAAGTGTGTATGAGCTATTTCTATTGCTACAGGCAAAAAAACCCAGTTGCCTACAGAAGTGTTTCAATTTCTACTACCTAGGAGGCAAATCTATTGCTGCCTCTTCTAGTATGCTCAGAATCCAAAGTCAATTCAACGTCAATGAAACTGTTGCCATGTATATTTTACTGCAGAGTTTTTCAGTATTTTAATTTAGGGATTTTCAATATTCCATGAATACTACAAGGAATATAATATGTAATTCAAACTGTGTGTTAACTCAGTGGGCCAGATCATCAGTCCGTGTAAATCAGTGCAGCTCCATTGAAGTCAAAGCGCACTGAAGTCAGTGCAGCTACATCAATTTATACCAACTGCAAATCTATCCCCATATTCCTTTTATCTTCATATTGCCCCCTTTGAAGCTAAATGATATAATTGGAACCATTCTAATGCCATTATGCACAGCTACAATGGAACTAAATGGAAAAATCAGCGCAACTCCATGGAGCTATTATGTAGGGAACACACAGCAGAGCTTGCAAGCTTTCCCCCCCCCAAGGTTTTTTTGAAGGCACTGAGGGACCCTAAAGCATTCAGTTGGGGGGAGGGTTATTTCAGGTACAAACATGTGGCAGGGAATAGGCACAAAGGCAGAAATAGATGAAGAGGACAATGGGGTAATGAGTATTAAAGCCTGGGAGGACCAGGAAGAGCTTCACAAGGTGGCGTAATGACATGAGAAGAAGGCCAAGTTTGACATGGAGTAAGTGTAAGAACAATGTGAAGATTCAAGGGTGACTGAAACATGGTCAGAGCAGCGGGGAAAGAAAGATGGTCTTTGTAGCTGCAGTTTGGATTGATGGAAGTGGAAAGAGAGGAGGAGAAGAGGAGAAGCTGCAGTAATTAAAACACGAGATTGCAATGGTGAGGAAGGTGGGAATTTTGGAGGTGTGGTACAGCTAGCAACTGCTGAATTTGGCAAGGAGAGAGGGAAAGATGACCTCAATGATGCCATCTTATTTAGTGGAAAGGAAGCTGGTGACAGAGCTGGGGGGGAAGAGAGAGGTTTGTGGAGGAAATTTCAGGGGTTAATTTTCACCACTCTGAGTTTCAAGAGGTAGTGAGTCACATGAAAGGAGCTATCAGAGAGTCAAGATATGAGAATGGGAGACAAATTGAAAGTTCATGAGTGCATAAGAATTTTTATAAAGAAACCAGTGTGAAGCTGACATGGCTAAACCTGAGTGAGCAAATTACTCACTTAGGGGGAGTGTAGAGGAAGAAAAGGGGATGGCCATGGATGGAGTCCAGAAAAAACAAATGAGAGCAGGAGAAGGAATGTGGTAGAGACCCTTAAGGAGACAATAAAGAAGTGGTCAGAGATGTCAGAGAAGACGCAAGCAAACACAAGTACTGGGGGAGATGCAAGAATGATCAGCAATGTCAAAGGCAGCGGATAGATCAAGGAGACAAAGCAGCTAAGAGGGCAAGGAACCAAGGAGGACATAGATGACGTGAAGGACTGAAGACTGAAAGGAAGAAAAGGAGAGGGAAGGAGGAACTGGAGATGAGGATGGGGAAGAGAAGGAACAGAGATCCCAGTGGGTGGTGCAGATTATAGGAACATAAGATTGGAAGGGCCTTTCTGGGAATTGAATCCAGTCCCTTGCTATATCAGTCAACCCCGGCAGATCATTCCATTCATAAACTCCATTTTAAAACCATCTAGGTTGTTTTTCTCCACTGCTCCTGTCGGGCAGCTGCTATGCTTCTGAAGCATCTCATGTTGTTCAGTGGGGGAGGAGGCAGGGGCTTGGGTAGAGGGCATGAGGGGGGAAGTGAAGGGAATCAGAGGCCCAAGACTCAGTGAGGAAGGAGTATAAATGCTTTGCCAGGGAGATGACTAACTCGAGGAAAGAAAGAGCAAACTGAAGTATAGGAAATATTAGTAAGTGGTGCATCACTAGCTGACAAGTGAGGTAGGGGCTTTATAATGTCCAGTTTTTCCAGCAGACTCTCCAATTGGCAGCAATTTCACACACGAATCAGGAAACACTAGGTTATCTGCAGTGTTTCATTTCGATCTAAAACTTAGGTCAGCCCAGCGATGTCACTCCGGAGTGTGGAAGCTTTGGTGCAGACAGCACAAAGTTGATGGAAGAATTGTTCTGCCAGCCTAGCTCCTGCCTCTCAGGGAGATGATTCCTACAGCAATGGAAGCACACCTTCCATTGCTGTAGCAAGTGTCTACACTGTAGTGCTACAGCAGGACAGCTGCAGTGTTGCTGCAATGCTTCTGCAGCATTTGTAGTGTAGACCAGCCCTGAGAAGCTGAATGTCTAGACTGTTGAGCTGCCAACGTCCATTATATACAGTACTGAAAACCATCCATTTCTATGCATTTGCGATGGCCTGTCCCCAAAAACATGTGGTATTGGGCCAAGCCAGACATTACTCTGCAGTCTGAAAGATCTGGCTCTGCAAGCAATTCACTGAGTCTAAGTTTTGGCTGTGCTGACCCTTCCTTGCAACACGTGCTGCATAAAAACTGCTTAGATGTGTTGCCAATGGAGAGCTGACTGACTGTACTTTGTGAGTTTTTGTACATCTTTCAGCTCAGGCAAAAATCTAAATGTAGCATTCAGGGACACCACTGATCTGTGGCAATCACTGGAGGATTTTGTGCTTGTAAACTGACAAGAGGTCTGCACTGATCCAGAGTACGGAAAGGGGCAGATTTTCAGTAGAGTTCAGCATCCACCACCCCCCACTTACACGTCTAAATAAATGGCCTAGTTCCACTCAGGCACCTAAATGAAATAGCCAGATTTTCAGCTTCTGGGTTCTGTGTAGTTTTAAAATCTGGTCCCAAACAGTTTCTCATCAGCGACAGATGAAATAAGGAGAATATTCTCCATTTTACATATCACTATATGCAACAGAGCATGGGCCAATGGAAATTGCTTATGAAACATACTATATGTTGCAATGCAATATACTATACGATACTATATACTATAGTTGTAATTAGGGACTATAAGCTGGCGGTTCTGTACAGTAGGGACGTTGTGGCCCTTCCTTGGGCCCAGGATCCGAGGAAGGCTACAGCACCTTGCTGGGGAGGGGGGAGTTAACGGCTTTGCAAGAATCTGTAGCCCCCGACCCCCAGGCAGGGTAGAGCTGGCAAAGCGTCTGTAGACACAACACTTGGTATCCTCTGCAGTGGTGGGCCCAGAGGAGACAAGCATTCCTGGGGTGTCTAGGGAAGGGGGATGCAGTGGCAAAGGGTTCTGCCACTGGGCCAGCAGGACTCCAGCAGCAATGAACTGACACTGGTTCGAGCCCAAGCTCAGCCAGACTGTAGTCAGCTGCCCCTGGGCTAATTCCTCCCTCCCTGAACCCAGGCACCTGGAACCAGGGGTCTTCCTCCGATTCTCCGGGGTAGACGGCCAGTGGGAGTCCCTCAGCAGGTCCGGGAACTCCTCGGGGCCATCAGTTGATTGCAGCTCCTCCAGGTCACAGGGTCCCGGTGGGTCCTCCTGCACGCAGGGCTTAGATAGCTCTGGCAGGTCCCTGGCAACAGGCAGCTCCTCTATGTCATGGCTGGCCTCGGGGGGTCCCTCCCAGGCAGTGGTCCCCAGTAGCTCTTTCCAGCCGCCAGGGTCCAGTAGCAACTCCCAGTGACTAGGGCCTGGTAGCCCCGCCAAGCCCTTGAGGTTCCAGTCAGTGGAGGGCTTGCACTGCCCAGCCACGGGGCCTAGGTTGGGCTCAGACCACAGCCTCAGGAAGGCACGTCCTTCTCTGGCAGCAGCTTCCCCCTTGCTGAGCTGCTAGGCCAGCCTTTTATACTGCCCCTTCCACTCTTGGCCTGCAGTGTCCTGATCCGCCCAGCAGGGGTGGCACGGCCCTTCCTCGGGCCCAGGCTCCAAGGGCCTTGCTGCAGGGACCCATTAAAGCAGTGGTTCTCAACCTTTCTAATGCCGTGACCCCGCAATACAGTTCCTCATATTGCGGTGACCCCAAACCAAAAAATAATTTTGGTGGCTACTTCAAAACTGTAATTTTGCTACAGTTATGATTCGGAATGTAAATACCTGATATGCATTATGTATTCTCATTGCTACAAATCAAACATAATTTAAACATAGTGATTAATCACAAAAACAATATTTAATTATATGTTGAGAAATATTTATTACTAATTCCAATAAATAACATTTCACCATGGCATAGCATAGGTTTAAATATAACAACAATTCCAAATAAATAACATTTCACCCTGCCCCTTAGGCCCCGAACGGATGATGCAATCACGTCTGCGCATGCGCGCAGGCATTCAGTTTGGAACGCGCATCCATAACGGTGTGCGTTCCAGCTGAATAGCGCTGCTACAGATGGTAGCGCGACTTCTCAGCGGCTAAAGCCATCGGAAATATGTATTTTCCGATGGCTTTAGGCGACCCCTGTGTTTTGGTCGTTCGACCCCTACTGGGGTCGCGACCCACAGGTTGAGAACCGCTGCATTAAAGCCAAAGGAGCATTGCCACTGTCTTCACAAGGTGTTGGTCAGATCCCAGCTAACAGATTTGCGGTTGCATATATTTGTGTATGTGTCTGAATGAGTGCACAATGTTTTATTTCTGCATTCCTTGGCTACAATGTTTGGACCTTGTATTTTCTATCAGGGATTTGTTCACTATATATTATCATTAATTTATTAGTGGTAATTGTAATCACAATGATGAATCTATTGCCCAGTAAAGAAATTATGATAGCAGCCAGAATAGACCATATTCAATAGTATATAGCCATTGGGACTAGTTAAAGACACAGTGACGTTTAGTATAGCATGGGCCTCGTACAGTCAAAACCACACCCAGAGATCTGTGAATAATCAAGGTGCAACATTTGAGAACATTTCCACTGCCCTCGTTACATGGAGAGATTGGCTGAAATTTTTTCTTCCACAGGCTTCATTTTTTCATACAAGTAGATAGACACTCTATACAAAGATACACAGGAACCATTCCTGCAACCCTCACTCTTCCAAAAGAGCTATCTTAGTTCTGTTGCCTGGGAGTACCCTCATGAGTAAGGACTGTAGAATTGAGTCTCCTTCTAAAGCTATAAAACTACAATTAGTATTTCACTCCTAATAAAAAATTGACTCTGCCAAACAAAAGGCAATTTTTGGAGGAGGCAAATGAACATCTTTGCTGAGGAGATCTATTAACCTGAGTTTTAGCTCAATGGAAATTAAATTGTCCAGGTATCGAGCTGGATACTCAGATAGATTAAATTGGCATGGCTCTGTTTATGTCAGTGAGTTACATCAGTTTATACCAGCTGAGGATCTAGCTCATAAACTCCTGAATTATTAATGGGTCCTTTACTAAAATGGGGCTCAATCCCACATCCAGTACAGTCAGTCGGAATTCTCCAATCCACTTCAGTAGACATTGGATCAGGCTTCTGTTTCTGGTCTAATAGGTTCTAGACATTAGCATCCCCAACAAATCAAAGGCTTGGCTTTAGCTGCTAGCACTTACATTTTATCACTCTTCTAGATCTCAATCTTTAAAAAAAAGAAATTAAAATCACACTCACTCTAGTAATCTGACCATAAAGTCATAGATCAACATTTAATAAAATTCAGAACAATAGGACTTCATACATTGTTAATTTGTACACCACATTCTTTGCACACACAGAAATGAACGTCTGTGTTTCCTCACTTCTCAGAATGTTTTGACATCAAAGAGCTATGATAAAGTTTCATATTACTAGAATATTTACAAAATATGCTCTAAAATTACTACTCCAAGGTAATTTCCAAGTATTATAAATCAGTAGACTTAAATTTAGACCCTTGTTAAATATATGGATAATGTCCATTTTTGTGATTCATTCTGCTTGGCTTTCTAAATTGGGCTAGCTCGCTTTCTCACTAATTTGCAACACTCAGTAATTTATGAGGGGGCCTCCACTGTAATTTGAACCAAACAGATATTGCATTTTCATTATTTATTTAGGGGCCTGATCCTGTGTGGTGCAGAATGCTCTCACCTCCTGATGAAGTCAGTGTGAGTTAAGGGCACTCAGCACCACACAGGATCTCAGCACTTTGTTGGATCAAGACCTTATTACTCTCCCTACCCCCAAACTCTGAAGAAGAGATAGGGAGAGTTCTGTAAAGAAATGCAAGATCAACATTAATGTCAACATCAGACAGTTCTTCTGAGTCATCTTGTTAGAACCACTTTTCTGATAAAGGAAAATCTACAGCTACTCTTTGTTGCCTTATATTAAATTAAATATATTAAATAAATATTCATTTATCTAAAATGAAGAATATCTCCTTTGTAACCAACAGGTAAGTTCAGTGTTAGGCTCTTCGGTGTAGAACAAACACAATTACTGTACTAGCAAAAACAACATGAAGGCATTGTCCTTTTTCTGTCCATTTGCCAGTGTATTCTGCTATTGATAAGGATGTGCTTACACTTGGATAATCCTGAGATCAATTTATTAAAATGACTTTAGGAGTTAAAAGGGAAGAGGATCTAATAGTCCAGGGAATACATATCAGGGGCGATGATTTTTAGAGAATACAAATTTTGCTTCCTGAAACTGAGTTGAAATCTCCAGAAGAGATTTCTGCACAACTTAAAGCAACATGTTCTTGTTCCACTCAGAAGTGATCTTGAGTTAATTGTGCAGTTTAGCTGAAGTTGGCTTTTTTTGGTATCCTAGGAGCAAAGCTCTGAGAGATGGGGAATTTTAACTTGTTTGTAATGTACACTCAATATATTGGCGGCACTTTTTAACACTCAAGAAACTGCCTGGAGAGGAAAAAGCCTGGATTCTCGAAGCAAACAAAGAGGAAAAAAGGTGGCAAGAATCATCCTCAGTGAAAGGCAGATAATGAAAACGTGGGAAAGGGGTTTTCATTTTAACAATCTCCTTTCCAAGGCCATATAAAATGATATTTACAGTGTCAGGCTCTGTATTATTATTCGATCTCTTCAAAAATGGGGGACAAGGGGAATTGCTCACATTGATTTTATTTATTTATGTATTTGCATTTGTCAACATTTTCAGAATTTCTCAACAATTCTAATACATTTCAATTTAGCCAAGATTTCTCCCAGAAGCAGGTATCTGGGGCATGCTGCAGGTGTCATGGGCTATTTTAATACACTGCTACTATTCAGTATGATTAGGGCTTCTGAATGTGATCTGGGTGCAGTATCCAGATTCCAAAGGCTAGACTGTGCCTTCCAGGAGTAGCCCCAGGAGGTGGTGTCACTCAGGAGCACCACTACACGTCACAACTCCTGCTCTTCTTCCTTCTTGCTCCCAGAGGATACTACTACTCTGTAATCCTCTACTGATTTGGATTTGGTGCTCAGGGAGTAGTAGGGTGGAGCCAAGACTCTGCCCATTCCCTGCCCCTTCCTGCTGATGACTCCCTGCCCACCTGCTCCAAGGAAGGAATAGGCACATGGGTACCTCCACTTAGAATCACAGAAGATTAGGGTTGGAAGGGACCTCAGGAGGTTCAACCCCCTGCTCAAAGCAGGACCAACACCGCCTCAATCATCCCAGCCAGGGCTTTGTCAAGCCACACCTTAAAAACCTCTAAGATGGAGATTCTACCACCTTCCTCAGTAACCCATTCCAGTGAAAAACCCTCAGTAACCCATTCCCCCCTCCTAGTGAAAAACTTTTTCCTAATATCCAACCTAGATCTCCCCTGCTGCAACTTGAGAACATTGCTCCTAGTTCTGTCATCTGCCATCACTGAAAACAGGCTTGCTCCATCCTCCCTGGAACTCCCCTTTCAGGTAGTTAAAGGCTGCTATCAAATGCCCCCTCATTCTTCTCTTCTGCAGACTAAACTAGCCTAGTTCCTTCAGCCTCTCCTCATAAGTCATGTGCTCCAGCCCCCTGTCATTTTTGTTGCCCTCCTCTGAACTCTCTCCAGTTTGTCCACATACTTCCTGT
The DNA here is from genome assembly GCA_007922155.1 of Mesoclemmys tuberculata. NCBI lineage: Eukaryota > Metazoa > Chordata > Testudines > Chelidae > Mesoclemmys > Mesoclemmys tuberculata. Next base: position 13,605,998 of record ML675616.1, on the reverse strand, counting down.
CGTGGGGGGCCCAAAACTGGACACAATACTCCAAATGTGGCCTCACCAATGCCGAATAGAGGGGAATAATCACTTCTCTCAATCTGCTGGCAATACTTCTACTAATGCAGCCCTTACTCCTTGTTTACTGCTACATGCCTTAATCCAAGGTGTAAGGAATAGTGGATGCCCTCACTCCCGCTGACTTCCTTGCAAGGGTGCGCAGTCCGAGCGAGACTGTAGCCCTCAATCAGATGCTCTTTGATTTGGCCTCTACAGAGGCCAAGCTGCCCACAATGGTCCACGAACGTTTGTGAATTTTAAAACAGTTGCACGTCCCTCGAGTTTGTGCCCCGTGTGTCCTCCAGTAAATGAGTTTACTGGCAGGATCGTCCCTGAAACAGCCACCCTAAGGGTCACATTCTTCCAGGCAGGGAACTGGCTCTGACATGTGGCCCTGGAGGGCGATTGTGTTAAGAAGGAACTGGGTGTTTGCTAGTGAACTGAATGTGCGTTTGGTCCCTGAGCGGCACCCTGTGATTTTTAAACTGATGTGTTTGAATCGGCTTTGTCACTGGGCGTCCCACCACTTCCCTGCAGCAGCACTGGCGTGAGCAGGTCGTGCAGTCCCTTCCCTCTTGCAGTTGCTCAGCAGCTCCCTCTCTGCTGCCCATGGCAGCCCAGGGAAGGGAGGAGAATTCTTCCACTGACGGCTCCCCTTCCAGGCTGTGGGAACCCCAGGGAGAGCAAGGTAGGAGCTTAGACAGCTCTGCCCGAGCTTCACAGTGTGCCAGCAAAGGAATGCTCCGTCCCCACAGTTACATACAGGGCATGCCAGGAGAGGGGGGGAAGGGGAGAAGATGAGAACTAATGATTAGTGATGGCTCCCTGATTCTCCGCCCTTGAGCAACTTAGAGCACCTTATGGGCTGCTCTAACTTGTGCCAGCTCCCAATGGTCCCCAGCGGACCAGACATCAGCACGGCAACATACACCAGCCCCTCCTCTCCGTGACCTTGACTTGCCCCTGTTCGTACCACCATGCCCCCCGCACCACGTGCTTTGTGTAAGGAAACATAGGAGCTAAATATATTGATACTACACCTGCAGGGACTTGTGGCTGGTTTACGCTCCCTTTGCCACACGTAAATGGCACCAGTGGAGTGGTGAAAGAGAGAGAACCGACCTCAAAGTATTGATTTTGAACCCTTGGCCTTTGTGAAATAATATATTTGGCCTCAGGCTGGAACAGCTGGACTCCACTGAACTAAGCAGCACACGATGCAGCGAAGGAAGGGTAAAAGAGAGGGAGGCGAGACTGCGGACACGGTAACACAGCAAAGGTTTGTGCATAGCTGGGTAAGCTCCCCATCTGCTCTGAGCTGTGCGCCGTAGATCAAAGACATGCTCCCCAGTGCCCCCTAACCTCCAGCACAACACTATTGAATCAACTGAAGTAGAGCAGAGGGAACTCATTCACTCAGCGCCTTTGCACTGCGGGTCCCCACTAGGACCTCTTCATGGAGGGGAGGGTGCCGGGGCCACGCAGGGAGACCTCTGCAGTCCTATGTAACAGGAGGTGGGCCCCATGCCAGCGCCAGCTATGCCAGTGTGAAGAGGAGCATTGGAGTCGGACTGGGACACTGATCCAGTGAACAGGTGCTCCAGCATTTGGGCCATGGAGGGGCACTAGATGTTACTCCAGTCTGCAAACTGGAGTAGTGACCGTAGTAAAGTGGTCATCAAGGGGTCAACTGGGTTATTCAGAGTATTACGAGTTGAAGCTACGCTCCGTGACTTCCGCTTCCGTTAGAACAGTGGGAGTTTTCTCCCCTGTTCTGTTGTGGTAGGGTTAAATGAACCAGTAAGTTCCCAGCCTGCTAGCCCTTGAGTAGGATCACTCTTGTTGCATTGAGCAGTCCCCTTTACAAAAATGACCACAGAAGGATGTGTACAAGAATCCCAAGTGAGAGCGTCCCCTACAAATCCTCTCACCGTCCATCCACACTAAGCCCAGCTATGGTGGCTTTTTGGCAGGATTCAAGAATCTCACCCCCAGCAAAATTCTGTTTCAAGCGGAACTTGGAACGCTATTTATCTTGATTTTTTCTCCTGCGATTAAGAAACAAGCCCTTTTTGATTAGCACAGAACACTTCTAATGCAGGACTGGGAAACAGAGCATTCTGCAGGTACAGGAGGAATTATCATGGGTCTTTCCCCAAAGACTCCTCGGTGCCCCGTGCACATCTTGCACATCTCTAGTTTCAAGGAAACGAAACTTACAAGTAGTAAAAATCCACTTGAACCTCCAGAGCAGTTCACAAAGCACCCATAAAATTGAAAAATCAGCCCCCGGCCTCCAAACTAATCACCATGATGTTTTAATTTATCTCAATAAATTAAAACATATTCAGGGCCACTGTGAGGTTAACTTCCAAACCTCCTTCTTCAGTTAAACTCATTGCACAAGTGAGCAACTGCTTGATGCTACACCACAAAATACGATGCCAGTAGCCACCAGGTCTACCTGAATGGCGAGACGAGAGAGAGCCCTTTAGCCCTATTGCTACCATGTAGTCATAGTGTGATGGTTTGTAATCCTAGAGCACAAGGATAGAGAGTGTTAATGAACCTCACGGGATTGCCTGGCCTGGAGACATGGCCACTGCTCTGTGCTGATGGAGGGCTACACTGAGGCTAAATGCATACTACACTTTTTCCAAATGTGGGGCAGCAATGAAAATGTTCTTGCCATGTCCCTGAAGGCATCATACCTCCTACTGCTTGCAAAACATCCATAACTGCCTCCGCTTGGACCATACACCTTCTCACTCCCTCGCTATCCTGGCTCTGGTACTAGTTTAACTGAGCCCTGAATCAGCATTTTCAATTCTTTGATTCCTGGCCATCATTAGGGCTACAGAGATCAGCCCTAGCAAGAGAAAAACAAAGCAAATGAATGATGAGGGATTTTCCTAGACTCGCTGTAATTTGGAAAATAGGCATCAGAGCTCTCCGTGAAATTGAGGAGCCTAGTCCCACTCTTGGTTTCACAGGTCTCCTTGACTTCAATGACAAACGCATGCATTCATCCAAGCTCAACTTCCCACTCACTACAAGCTCCCTGACTGTGGAGCTGCCTCAAGTATTATCAGATAAACTTACACTGCTCTATTTTGTATCTAATTTAATATCTCTCTGTCGGGGTTTTTTATACGGTAACATCTGAGCACTTGACAGACGGAGAAAAATTACCTACTTTCCAACCACATAGCTAACTGCCCTCCTGCTGTAGGGACTTTGGCTGATGATTTGGGATTTGTTTCCTCTTACTTTTGTCTGGGGTACTTGTGGTCAAAGGAGTGAGTTTTGCATTTCACTCAGAGGATGTTGAGAATCAGGGGACAGGCTGATCTTTCCCTGGCTCGTGTTCCAGATTCACAGGCAGCCCGTCCCAAAGAAAACTCCATTTCCCGCACTCCTGAGCCAAGCTGGTCAAGACATGTCTTTTTTTTTGTTTGTTTCCATGGGGAAAAAAAATCAGTTCAAATGTAAAAGATTTTGGTTGTGTCTAATTTTTTTCTTCAGAAGCTTTCAGGTTGTTATTTTAAAAAAAAAAAAAAGGGAAAATTTTCAGACAAAAACCTGGAAAATTGTTGGGATTTTTTTTTTATTAACATAAGCACAGAAAATAGATTAAAATGCTGTTTTCCACTGAAAACCCTTTTGAAGAAAACGTTTCAGCCAGCTTTCCTGGAGATATTTGCCCTGGAGGGTGCCAGTTCCATTCCTCCAGTGTGGGAGGTGACAACCACACAGGCCCTTCAAGGAATATGGACCATTTGTATGGAGGTCTTTGTAGATGAGCGCCCACACCTTGAATTCAACCTGGAACTCAAAGGGGAACCAACAATGAGAGTGGAGCAATAAGGTGGTGTGTTCTTGGGAGCTTAATAGCTGACCTCTACATAATGAACCATCTGTAGGTTTTTAAGCTCGGCTGCTTCAGTCCTATTTCCAGAGCCCTGCAACAGTCAAGCTGTTTGTCTTTTCTGAAGCATGAGTAGCATTCAAAAACCCAGCTAGGAGTTGCTCTGACATTGTTTGTTTGTATCAATTCACATTTTTAATGCTGATATCTCACCCAACACTGTACCATAGCATGGATTCAAGTAGCTTGAAAGACAAAAGCCTGCTTGGAATCAGACATCTTTATCTTTGGAGAATAATAACTACAGAAAGGAATGGATCAAGGGGCATTAAATGCTAGGTTAATCATTCATTAGACAGCCTAATACTGATTATATGTGTGAAGCCCTTTCATTTTTCATCTATTCATTTCCATTGTTACCCTTGCCGGTGGTCTGTTGTATATATTACTTAACGCAAATTGGTTTGTTAATAGAACAATTCACATTCAACTCAAGGCTCAAATCCTGCAGTCCTTATTTAGTCCCACTGATGACAATGGCATAAGGGTTTCGAGATCTGACCCACATTCTGTGCCCTGGACAAAACAGTGCCATGAAAGTCTTTTTATATGTGTTGAAAATGAATATACATTCCATGTACATTGATGCGAGGTAGCTTTTCCACACACTCATGTTACATTAATGTAGGTTTATTTGCAGTATAGTTTTCTGTGTATCCTATGAAAAAGGACCTGATCCTATAACCCTTATTCACATGACTAGTCATAAAACGGATTGTTATTTTTTAGTATTTATACATTATCTGGACGTGCCATAGGCTACATGCTTTAGAAACAAGCAGAGAACAAGATGCCTAATTAGGGAGCTTACAAGATAACACCTGATGTCACATGCACTTGTTACCAGGCATCGATCTCACTATGAGCCACTCTTAATGCCTTCATAGGGGACTAAGTGGGAGCATAAAACTCTCCCTTACTCCTTGCTCAGGCTACTGGCATCATGTGTCACAGGATGCGGGGTGGAGGAGAGCAGAGGTCGCCAGCCCACTACTCAACGTCCCATGTAGGTGGCCAAAAAGTAGGCAGGCAGGGTCAAAGAATGGGTAGGGGCAAGTCTCCAGCTTCACAACACACGAGCCAGCAGAGGTGAGATGGTGCAGAGGAAGCAGTTAGCTAAGCCAGGAAAAGGGCTGATGCAGCTTACATCCCCAGGAGGAAGCAAGGACTGAATTATGACTCTTTATACAGGCCCTGCTCTGCTCTTGGTGCATAAGAACATAAGAATGGCCGTATTGGGTCAGACCATCTAGCTCAGTAACCTCTCTTCCAACAGTGGCCAATGCCAGGTGCGCCAGAGGGCATGAATAGAACAGGTAATCATCAAGTGATCCATCCTGTCAGCCCTTCCCAGCCTCTGGCAAACAGCAATCCCTGGCTATCCTGGCTAATTGCCATTGATGGACCTGTCCTCTATTAACTTATCCAGTTCTTTTTTGAACCTGTTATAATCTTGGTCTTCACAACATCTTCTGGCAAGGAGTTCCACAGGTTGACTGTGTGTTGTGTGAAGAAATACTTCCTTTTGTTTGTTTAAAACCTGCTGACTATTAATTTCATTTGGTGACCCCCTAGTTTTTGTGTTATGAGAGAGTAAATAACACTTCCTTATTTCCTTTCTCCACATCAGTCATGATTTTCTAGACCTCTTATCATATCCCCCCTTAGTCGTCTCTTTTCCAAGCTGAAAAGTCCCAGTCTTATTAATCTTTCCTCATATGGAAATGTTTTCCATACCCTGAATCATTTTAGTTGGCCTTTTCTGTATCTTTTCCAATTCTGACATATCTCTTTTGAGATGGGGCGACTGGATCTGAACGGAGTATTCAAGATGTGGGTGTATCATGGGTTTATAAAGAGGAAATTTGATGCAGTACAGCTACACATTACCCCTCCTCAGGACAGATGGCAAGGTTCCAATCAAGCCCAAGGTGTTTAAGACCACTCCCATTGGCTTCAATAGGATTACTCAAGGTAATAAAGAGTTCACACAGCAGTAATTGTTTTCAGGATCAGGCATTATATGGACACAATGCAAGGATAACAAACCATCAAAAGGAGCAAGAGGGAGAGAGAGATGGTAATGGTTACACTATCCATGCTAATCTATGTGCTATGTTTTCATTGATCTCAGGACTCATGGGTAGGTTTCATGTTATCTAAGGCTCTAAAGTAATATATATATTTAATATTTGCATTAGGAACAAATGCAGTATATGTATTGACGTCATCAATGCAGAACAACATTAACTCTAATACCTTCTACACTGCAGTGATGATTATGAAACCAGTAGGTATTTTGTATTATTAACTCAAGCCGTCAGCTATAATAAATACTTATAAAACCTGGTGGCAAGAACATAAGCTGCAGAAATATATGAAAGGCATGTGCAATATGTTTTCTGTCATGCACCAATTGCTAATGCTGTTACCCACTAATTATTTGATCAAAAATGTATTGTAACTGAAATCTGAAATTACTGAGACATTTTAGTTGTTAGAAATAAGGGCCTAATATTAATGTTAATTATGGGAGCAGATTGGAGTATATTTTAATAAAAATGTGAGGTGATATTGAAATTCAAATAACTCCGAGGTTTTAAGGCTCAGATGATATGCAAAGAAATTCAGGATGAGAAGATTTTAGAAATTAATAACTTGTTTTTAAAAAAGAGAGAGAGAAAGAATTGTGTGTCTTCTTCTAAAAGGACATTATGGGTTTTTTTTCAGTTTGTGAAAATATGTTATTCATATGTATGATAGAAAAGATGCTTAGGGTAAATCGCACTCTTTCTTTTCTGCCACGGAACTTTTCTTCCATTCACAAACCACTGTGTCTTTCATTACTTGAGATGAATATAGTGTGACTCTTGAGCACATAGAAATATTCCTCTTCATCCTCCCAGAACAGTTCAGCCCCACAGGTGAGCAACCAAAATGTGTTGATTTGTGATGCAGCAAAGTAATTCAGGAATGGACCTGACCTAAATACAAGACTCAATGGGGCGGATCCTCTGCTGATTTAAATCACCAGCAAAGTCAGTGGGTGTTACACTAATTTACCCCAGGTGAGGCTCTGGCTGAATGGGTCAGATCTACAGTACTGTCAATCACTGAGTTATAGTCACATGAATGAGGAAGATTCAGACCTAAAATTTGCAGTTTTTAGAACTTATTTGCATCCCAAATAAAAGCCAGTGGTAAAGAGGAGACATATTATATATTACAACACAGTATTATTGTGGGGCACATTTAAAATCACTCACGATACTAAGCACACTCCCTTGTTACCCCTGGACACCAATGTAAAATTGATTGGTTCTGTGGTGAAACTGATGACAAGAGAATGTGAGATTTGGGAGTTTTTAAAAATGTCCTTGTTGTCCTCAGATTAAAATCTAAAGGCTGGTGTCAGCCAAAAGAGTGCCATTACTTCACTACAGCCACCCTAATTTACACCATCTAAGGATGTAGCCCTTATCAAGTCTGGGCATATTTCTGGCAGACTTTTTCCCAAGTGATTGCTAATGTAAACTGATCAGAAGCCCAAACTGTAAGACTCATTCCATCTTGCCCATCTCTACATTGCTGACTTGTTCAGACACTGTGATGGGGCCCCCCCCCCCCGCCCCCAGCCCGGACGGGTGTGTGGCTGTGTCACCCCAATTCCTCACTCCGCTTTGCTGTGTGAGCCACCCACTCCTGGGTCAGTCCACGCCCAGCTTCCTGTGAGTAATCAGTCCCTGACCAAGTGAAGGAGTGCTTCTGGCCAGCCACTCCTGGGATAGACCCCCAGTACCAGATGCAGCCTTGGGAACGACTGTCTTGAAGTGTTCAGTGCTTTACACTGCACCCTGCAAGCTCATTTACATTTGTACGTCAATGTATCAGAGAAATTGATATGCTCCAGCTCTGTCACTCTAAGTGAGGTCTTTGCACACACTCAATCCCCCTGCACTGTTTTAGATAAATACGTTTATTGACTACAGAAAGATTTTAAGGGAATCTAAGTCAGATTAATATAAATCAAAAGGTTAATACTGAGTCAAGGAGTAAATCACAGTTAACTAAAAGATAACTTGTCTCCAAAGCTAAGATTAATATTTCAATCTCTTACAGTCTATGATATTAGCTTACCACACAGGCTGGTTGCAATGCGTCTTGCAACCAGGCTTCCCCTTCCTGTGGCAGGTGCCAGTCTTTGGTGTCGCTTGGGGAGAGCCCTGAGACAAAGATGCCTCTTTGTTTTTAACAAGTTTCCTGGAACCCCAGGTGGTCGTCCATGCCCAGCAATGGGCGTGATTTTTCCCTCCTGAGCCAGTGCTCAAAGGTGCTTAGGTCAGTCCATTGTTCCTTTAGGGATGCCTCTGCTGGGTGTGGAACAGCAGTTGTCCATGCTGGTCTAATTAGATCTATTAGCGGCCTTTGATTCTGCTGGTCACCAAGTGTTGTTGATTCGCCTGCAGCCCCCTGGTGGGTATGGTCAGGGCTGCTCTTCAGTGGCTTTGTTTGTTTATCTTGGAGGGATCTCAACAGGTAGCTGTGGGCAATTGTTCTTCTTCCTGAAGCGTTGCCAAGCGTGGGGTACTGCCGGGTGCCATTCTGTCACCCCTGCCCTGGGTATATGGGGTTGCTAGTAAGGAGTCGTGGTGTTTTAAGTAGGCTGATCACACCAAATTGAATCTTATCTAATTCCAACCCTGTGGGTCAACGTCTCAGCCAGAGTCTAGTAGATATAGGGGCATGGATAGAGGAAACTGGCTGCATTCCAGCCCAGAGAAGACTGAGGTGAAGATGGTGGCTTGGTGAAAGCAGCCGGAGGTGATGAGATATGTAATATCAGTCCCTCTGGCTCGGAGGGTACAGCCACTCTTAGTTACTACTAGCGTTTACCCCTCTCAGCTTCT